>JAUESE010000048.1:3385839-3411795 GCA_032274725.1 Malacoctenus triangulatus | reverse complement strand
GGAGTTATAATATTGACCGTGGTCTTAATGTTTTGTCTCTTCTCTCTCGCTTTTATTGCTAATGACATATTTACGTCTCAAACACTCAGATGGATGGTAGACAAACATAAGCCTGAGGTGTGTGAAGTCATTAGCTCAAAAGAGACACCAGCACTCGAAGGCAGTCAAGAGCACTTTACATGATTAGACTGCAAACATAATGATTGCCACTGATTTAAGGTGGGATTTGATTTTTTTTCCTTTATCGTTAGTGAGGTCACGTTGACACACCGATGCAGGATTCTCAAACAGATTAAATTTCTCCACGTCTCAACCCTAATGCAGGACTTTCGTTGCTGCGAACCATCAGGAACCATGAAAACGCGAGAGAGGCAACTTATTAATCTTGTTAAATCCAGAAAAATTATCCCCCCTCCAAAAAGAAGCTCATTTTCTCCCTTTTTTAGAGATTATATAAACATAAAATATTTTCAGTACAAGAAGATGAAAGACTTTGCACTCAGGCTAAAAAAAAATGGTGCATACATTCATAGTGAAATGAAATGTGAATTATATGCAAATATTAAAAGAAAAAAATGTGCGACATGAACTGCAGATCAATAAATCAATGATACTGATTGTACCTAGAAAATTGCACTGGACTGTATTACAAGCCAGAACACATTGTGCTTTTTACTGTACATGAAGGTGGTTTCTTCGGTCCTCATATGACTGCAAATGAAAAATAAGTTTCCAATGATTTGAGGACAGCTTTGTGACATTTCTCTCGCATGTGGCTATACCGGTTTCGTGCTCGCTGAGATGGAGGAACCAATTGTGGAAAAACGGTAAAGAATTGTGCATCTGTGTCAGTTTAGTTCCATGCTGATGTAGCCTGATTTCCAGCTGTGAGTGGATGGCATCGGTTTATTTACAGGCTGTTCGTCTTGGACTAAAGGTCCCACAGCTTGCCAAAAGCCTATAAGGCACATGCTTTATTTTAATTCTGGTAATTTATTCAAAGGGTAGCTTCTCGTTGTGTCGAGTTTGGAAACTTAACTTTTGTAAGTGTGTTAGTCAAAGTCTACATTTTCTTTTCTAATGGCAATGTAGCAATAAAACTTGAATATTTCCAAGAGGCTCAATCTTGAGAACCTTCCTGGAGCAAAGCTTGTGCGTTAATTCCCTTTACAGTTGCTCTTGTTTGCATATGCCTGACTTGTTTTAGTGTCCAGCTTGTGCTCTTGCATCCTGCTCTGGCCCCTCCAGGAGCCCCCAGTCCTTCCCCTGTAATGAGGACATTCTTCCTGTTGGAAGGTTAATGGCAGACACAGAGAGGTACCTGACGAATCCAAAACCTCACGACTCCTCAGGCAATTTCACACAGAATCTCTCTTTTTTTTTTTTTTCCACGAGAAGGAGACTCCATTCAGTGTGTGAATGAGTCAGGTAAATCCAATTCCAAAAGGCAATGGGATTTGAGATGGGGAGCAAATTGCACCAAGGTGATGCTGGACTGGTCAAGAGACCCTTGAGGAAAAAAAAAAAAAAAGTTAGCTCGTTCCAACACAATAGAGGACACTGCTGTTATCTTTGCTGTTAGTCGTGTTTTTATAATTGATTTCCCCCTCTGGCACAATGGCCGGGCAATAATGAAAAGCCTGTCATTCCTGTTCTTTTGTGTTGTACGTTGATGAGGTCACTGGCTCAAGGTGGCCATAGCTGCGGACAGCGTGGTCCGCGCGGAGGGTGGTCAAAGGGTTGAGGACATATAAGTAATCTAAATTCAGAAGATCTCGACAAAATGGTGCCGTGGATTCAAAACAGGCAGGACGGGTTGCCGCTTTACTGGACCAGCACTCCGCTCCTTTCACACAAACTGTTGCATGTTTTTCGCATCCTTTCAGAATATTGTTTTTTTTTTTTAATGTTGGGTTTTCTGCAAGCTGATCAGAGTAAAAGCAGTGCTATATACCTTAGCAGCTCTAACAGATGCTTATTGCATATTGGGGAGCTTGGGAGCTTTCTGTAGCATGGCTCTCTCACAAGGAATAATGATAAGCTTTAGCTTGATTGAAGCAGCAGTGGCCATTACAGATCTAATTGTTGATGGTCGCTCAATATATCTCAAAAGTAATGCATTGTAAACTCCGTCTAGGTGACAGACTAATGCATTTGATCAGAACAGAGTGATTAAACTTAAACTTCTATGATGATGACAATTAGTGTATAATAGTATTTCATCTTCAACTCTGTAGAAGCTTTTGTGGTTTACTACTGTTGTATAATTGCTTCGAGGCCACTTGGAGGGGAAATTCCAGCAGTTGCTTCTGAGAATCAATCAATTTCTACACTCCTCTCAGTCACGTGCAAGATCGCTTCAACAAGAGGCCATTTTATGCATTTACAGACTGAAGGTGCTTTTGAAGTCAAGAGTGCACTCGACGATGAAGTCAAAAGTTCGACAGGCTTTTGACTTTGGGAAGAAGTTTCCTTCAATTTGGAAACCTTGACCAAGATGCAATGATTCACATTTCAAGCAGTAATAAACATTGATTTCAATGGAGAAACTTGGTGAAAACTGTGAATCAAATTCAGTCTAACAGTGCTTAAAGATAAGTTTTGGTTTTTTCTCTCTTTTTTAACTGGACTTTGCACAAATCTCAATTTTTTTTCATTTCGGGTCAGTTTGTGGTATTTTTTCCACTGAGCTTATAATCATCAGTTGGTTGGAAGTCCTTGCTTCAAATTCAACTTTTGAACAGATGGCCCCACATTATCTTCAAGTGCTTTTAATATGATGCAGAATTCAGTGCTGAATCAGTGACAACAAGCTGTCCAGTCCCCGAGGCTGTGATGCAAACCGAACCGGTAACACTTCCTCCACCTCACTTTTCAGTCAGAAGGATGCTTGATTGCTAAACGTAGTCTCCACTCAATTTCTTCAAATCTCAGTCATTTTAGCATTTTATTTTTGTAGCCAAACACTTTGACTCTTTATGTTTTGGCATTAACCCCCAATCTTACCCTTTGTACCTGTTTTTTTTTTAATCTTAAAGGGGATGTATGTAAATTATAGATATTGTAGTTTTTTGTGCATGAGGGGGTAGTAGTGAGTTGTTGTCCAGCCAGTTTGTCCTAACCAACGTCCTTTGTGTGTTTTTTTTTTCACAGTTTTTCTTTAACACACACAAAACCCACTTCTGACTTTAATTTTCAATCTTTCAATTCTCACATTGCACTGAGAACAGACTGAGTGTTGAACAGACTGGGGCCTGCTAGCTATCCTGCCAGCTTCAGTGGCCACACCGACAGCAGAACACGTAGAAGATCAGAAGAAAGATGTTGTTCTTTTATTTCCTTTTATTAGCCTATTTCATGTTGTGATAGAAAAGGTTACATACTGAACCTTTATCAAAAACGCTGGAACAGAACGAGAACAAACAATAAACCTGAGGGACTCACATGAGACCAATGTTGTGCACAGGCTCATAAGGGCTCGACAGGTTTAAAACACACTGTGAATCAAAGGAAGGAAGCTCAAATTAGAGTTGGGTGTAATTTCCTATTTTTGAAAGGAAAATCATTACTTTCAGGTAATGTTTTAAATGGGATTTTATCCGTTGCTACTGCACCAGGTTCCAATTATTCACACCTAATCTGGGACGTCTGCTTGTATCATTCAATGAAAAGTGTGAAACTATTATGAAATATTACTTTTTGGTGGCTCTGCCTGAAGAGGTTACAAGTTTACGGTCTAAAAATGTTCCAAAGTGGTGCATTTACACTTTCACAGTGTTCCATCCATCCTAATCAAAGAGGAAACCTAATCTTACAACACCGTCCCTAAAACGGAGACATCTTCAAAACCTTTATATTGTCTCATTTGCTGTGAGGACCCATTTAATTTCTCACTGCATTATTAATGACATCAATTTTCTCCAGCAAAAGCGGTGATAATTTAGCATGAAATGTATTATAGATTATATTTCTGTTCCAAAGGTGCCTGAAGATGCACTCTGTAATACAGCGGGACTGCATCAAAGAAGTCATTTTAATTCCATTAGTAACCTGTAACCCTGATAGCTGGCATTAATGCTGGTGAGAAATGTTACATGAACATTCAATTCTGAAACCAGCTGTGTGGTAAGGCGTGATTTTTTACGTCACTCTGTAAGCACGTCATGAAACTTTATACATCTTAATCATTTTACATGTCAGCAAGCTACTTTTTTGTATCTGGTCGGCAGTAATTTGATCTTAATTCAAAAGGAATTTTAATGATATTTGCAGACTTAAAGCTGAGTAAATCAGACTGGATGCTGTTGTGGTAAAATTAAAAAGCACCTATTTGTTAGGAAAACCACAATGAAATTAAAAATCTCTTTATCTCTCACGTGTATCTTAGTCAAGACAGAAAGCAGAACACTCAACAGTTAAGCTTTGACAAAATCCAGTTCAAACTTACAACCACCTGATTAAGTGAGGCATTGATGAAACCAGCCTCATCAAATTTAAGTTGTTTCTGTCAACAGTATTGATTTTGGCTAAGTCAGTAATGCAAACTGTCAGGGTTGTTGGTATGAAGGACCCACACAGATGCACCGATAGCGATGAATTGATCTTTGAATAAGATTTTTAAGAGACCAAAGTCAGAAGATGGAGAAAAAGTGAAGAGAATGTACAGAGAAAAACAAGATGATGCAAAAAGGTTTTTTCAGCTTTCATTGAAAAGAACAAACCAGAAAAGAAAAAGAAGTATTTCACATTTCAAATAGTCACAAAAAAATCTGAGTTTTGCTTTTTGATTGAAATCATTTTTGACAATATTCACACATCTTAAATTTTGCCTGTTAAGTTGCAACAAACACCTCGAGATTCTTACACAACTTTGATCAATACATTTGTTGTTATATCTTGTTTATATTTATTGTTTTCATCATGTGTCAGTCCCCCTTCAACTCTATATCTCTCTACAATTACCAGTATAGTTTTGCATTGTACATCTTTTACATCAAGTCAGTATCCCGCCAAGTCAATACAAATAATGTGTTGAGAATATGAGAAGTAGAACGTACAGATATTTGTGTTCAAATGGAAAGCGTAAATGTAAACAGTGAAAAAAGTTCACAAGTTGGTGTTGTCAGGGTGATAACGATTGGCGCATTTAGCGACTTGCCACCTCTCCTTCTATGTTTAGTATCAACTTATCTGTTTATCCCTCGATACATCAATAATATATCCTGAGTTCAAATGTGATCCACTCACTCAGTTTTTACTGGTACAATTTAGTGGAATGTAATGTTTAGGATTTGTGAGGATTACCACGCCCAGCGTGGCGGTAATAAAGAGAGATTTCAGCTCGTCATGAGTGAAAACACTGCTGCTGCAACAGATGTTCTGCCACTTTATTGTTGTTAGTCTGAATGCGTTCGAGGAAGCTATCTATACTCCCAACATTCGGAGAATAGCGTGGCAGTCTCCTCACCTGCGGCAGTTCACCTCCAGCTCACCTCCCGTGCTGCAAATCTGAGACACGTCACTGTGATTATCAGTGGAGTGAAATGATTGCAGCAAAAACTCAATGCGGCACAACAACCAAAAAAAGAAAAAGAAAATAAGTCTGAAGTTTGCAGGGTACATTTTTCCATCAGGTGAACTGAGCCCATCACTGGAAAGCCGGCAGAGATTGTGCAACAGAAGATGGGAGAGTGATGTGGTTTTCGCCTCCCCACAGAGATACACGAGGCTGAGCGCCGTGCCAGCTCCACTCCTGACATGAAGTCACAATACAAAGGTGAAAAAGACCAAGTCTAATTCAGTGAGAAACTCCGCAGCCTGGAGGTTTTTTTGATCCACCGTCCGGCTCGGGGTTGCTACATGATGATGCAGAGATGTGGTGGGGATGATAGGTTTTTTTTTTTTTCCTTGAGGTTTATGTCTCCCTCCCTCGCCGTCTAATCTTCGGCTGTAATCGCTCTCCCTACTGTGCAACAGCACATTCAACAGCACTGTACATGAAAAACGAGGAGGTGAAATCATCATGACAGCTTGCAGCTCACTTGTGTGCATGGAGGCACTGTACACCCGGGCGAGCATGAACACTTCATTCTCCTCCTCAATATGGCTCCCGTCTTTCTTTCCAAAATAACACATGCAACACTCCAACTGGGCCTTTCTGCGAATTTCAAACCGAGGTGACAGCGGACAAAAGTGGCTGAGATGAAAGCCAAGAAGGAGGGAAAAAAAAAAACGCTTTCCCAACTGGCTGCTCATTTGAATTCTGTTACACGTGTAGTGTAATGACTCAGTGGGATTTAGCTAAGGACTGCTGTTTTACCCTCCTACATCTGTGGCTTGACCCAGACGTTCGCCGCCCCTCCCTTCAGAGTTAAATCCAGGCTCTCCAAGCAGGTCAGTTCCTGGGATTTTGCAGGAAGGGGCTGGCCGGGCATTCCTGTATATGTCCCTGAGTTTATGACTGCCTTGATTAATCGTGGGAGAACATAAGTCTTGTTGAAACAGAGCTTGTGTAATTAACTATCCACTCAGGCTCTGCCTTGAAATTAATAACTGTGATGTTTAATCAAGATTTACATCAAACAGCGGGAATGCTGGAAGAATATTTGCTCATACTGTGCCCCTATCAGTTTGACGATAGGCTGTGCTCTCCATTATATTTTTTTTTTACCGTATTCCCAGTAGTGATATTACATAGAATTATAGAAAATAAGCCAAACTTGATCAGTTATATGTGGTATCAGCACCTGCCTCTGAGGTACCAGTTCTTTAATTAATTGAACAGTAATTAACAGTTAAAGTCGGGATCCTGAGAGAAAGTGAACTTGAAAGGCAAATCTAAACTAATGAGGTTCTACTTTGAAGTAATGAACTCTCCGGGTTTGGGGGTAATCACAGGCTTCTGGGCTTTACGCAATTCATCCAGAAGACAGTGAGTTACATGACGATGTACATTTCTTGCTCTGTTCTTGACTTCTCTATAGGGTTGCGAACGGTCCGCTTGCTAAGTTGAGACACCATTATTTCGAAGAGCTCTGCCGGTCGTTGAGAAGGATGCTGTGAATTGGGGGAAAAATAAAGAAACAAAGGATCTATAGTTAAATCCTCTTCTTAAGCCACCACGTACTTCAGTGGAAGTGTGCACATTTAAAGAAAAACTCTTTGCTGTCTTGGTTTGGCTAATTACTGCCAGTGCTACAGCAAAACATGATATTCACCTCCTGGAAATACTTTTAAGGCTGCGGCCAATTAAAAACAAACATCTTCTGCAATCAAAGGCAGTTATTTGGAGGCCTGCGCAGACATCAAAAGTTATCACTCCAGTGATTTATTATGGGATAGATATAAATATATATATATATTTTTTTTTTTCTGCATCGCAAAGGCTCTTGTGAAGGATGCTGCTGGTGTTCTCACTTTGACACACAGTAGGACATGACCTAGACATGTCAAATAAACTGACTGCAGACCTTTCATCTCTGTTCCCTCTCTCAGAATTTTACACTCTTTTGTTACCAGACCTGACAGGAACAAAAAGCATCATTTTATTTTTGTTGATTCTGAAGGAGGTGTTGATTATAGTACCAGTGCTGATAAAGCATTTGCTGTGTCATGATCTAGTTTTTTTAATTTTTTTTATCTAAGTATGAAAAATGTGAATGAATTCCTGAAAGCAACATTTAGATTTTTCTCACAATATGCATTACAAGTGTGCCAAAATCTGGTGATTTTTTCTTTTGCTCTCTATCAAATGATTACATTTTCCCTTGTAATTTTGAAAATACTGAGAAAAAATTACAGCAATTGTCAGAAAAGTAATTTCATGCCAATAAAAACATTGTGTAATTATCACATGTAGTCATTTTGTTGCATGTTTCAGCGCCATTTGTTCTCGCTAATAATCAGTTGAAGAATATAGCGTTTTTTTCGTTTTTTTTTTTCTTTTTTCTTAGCAAACAACAGTTGCGACTCTCCCGGGTGTTATCTCTCACTGTGAGGCTGTCAGACAGCCACAATGCTGCCGAGAGGGGGGCAGATGGACGGCTGCTGTCCGACGAGGCCCAGTTACGGTCTTTAGTGTTGCTGCCGCGAACGTCACAAAAGAGCATTGTTTCTCTTTGTGTGTAGATTAAACAAATCAGATCAGGCATATTTAATTAAAGAGTTCCAGTCTTTATCCTAAGCTAAATTAATTGCTTCCTGGCTTCCTAGCTTCATAAGATAATGCTTTGATATCAGATGTGGTAACAGTCTTCACATCAAACAACACAACAACACAACAAGCCTATTCCCTCAGCAGTTCTTTCAATCTGTAATGTTGCAGAGCCTTTTTTTTCACTGGCTTACAACTGTCCATTCATTCAAGTGATTGTTGTTTTTTCTGCAGCGAGAAGAAATACAATTGAAAATGCAAACCAATTTGAAAAGTTGGCCCGAAGGTGCCATTGACTTGAGTATGGAATCAGTTATTTCACAGCCACAACAGTGTTTCCTTGTTGTGAAATGTTGTGAAATCTAGAAAACTATCAATAAGCACAGAAAGACGGTCGGAAATGATAATGTGAATCGATAACCCAGCAGTCAACAGCTGTTGATCCGAAAGCGTCTCGGCGACCGAGTGTTGCTGCCCCGACAGTAAACGTCAGTATAAATAGGCAGCGCCCCAGCGTGCATGCTCGAAACATGTTAGCGGGTGTGCACAGGTGCAGACACACATGTCTGCACGTTCACACCCGGCGCTCCCACCAGCGAGCTGTCCACCCGACTCTCTCTGCAGCGGAGCACAGAGTGAGCAGCGACAGCTCCGCTGTCATTAATATCAGGTGCACTTTCTCAGCCATGCAGAGGTGCTGCCGGGGCTTAGTCATTGATGGTGGGGGTCATTACACCGTGCTGGCTCTTGTCTACCTGTCTCTGCATCCACAGGACACTAACAAACCCTGCTGCCTCCAGTCAGCCATCCAGCACAGCGGCACAGGAAGAGAAAATAGATGTGTTGCCAGTCACCTCAGTTACTGACACAGCTCCAGAGGGAAAGAATAAACAGCCCCCTTCACTGTAGCATATGAATAATGGCTTTTAAACCTGCCACCACCAGGGGACCTTAACTTTGCGGTCATTGCTTCCGATGATAACACCGTAAACAATCCCAGCATGTCGCTGAGCTAACTATGCCCAATAAATTTTAATGCACAACATCGTCTGAATTAGTCTGTTGGAGTCTCAGAAGCAAACAGGGCCTGTTGCATCTTTATATAAAAGACATTTAGATGTAATGACCATTAAAGATAACAAATGGACCAATCATTAATTGATGAAATATGTACTTAAAAATTTACTCTCTGCTATAATCCAGTTTAAAATGTGATTACTTACTTTTGGAACATGACAGCTCAAACCACTTGTGTTTATACACACAGAGGCAACCGGAAAGAGTACCTACAGTAGTACATACCGTCGATCTATCATTTCTTCTATATCGTCCTCCCTACCCATCTTTCCTTGGTCGAAGTCACCGTGGGACTGCCAGCAATCGTTGGTCACGGAGGGGGAGGCCTCACCGTAACCCTGCCCAGGGCGCACTTTTACTGAGAATATGGCGCTGCTCATATGTACGTTTTTCCTCTGTGAGAGGGAACCTGAGTAAGGAAAGCCTCTCATGTGCAGGGAGACGATGTGAACTCGACGCAGAAAGGCCTCACCTGGTCGTGAACCCAGGAGCATCTCACTGTCAGGCGAGAGTACTAACAACTCCACCACTCGGATATTTTGTGATATCAAGACGACTGAGAATCCAAACAAAACTTAGGAGGACATTTGAGTGACTGCAATACAAATGCATTATACACATTTTTTTGTAATGCAATTCAAGCAGAGATTTTGAAAGAAAAGCAAACAGAATAAGAAACACTCCTACACCTCTCACTTTATTTTCACCTTACATATTCGCCCACACAGACATAAATACACAACTGTCTTATGCATAACACATGCATTTGCATTACCAGGCACAAGCTACTTGTAAAGTGTAAATACGTATTGCTACAATAAACATTTCAGGGAAATTACTGACATATCCTTCTCTGCTAATTAATTTTTTTCTTTTTCACGCTTTTCTACAATAATATTATTGGGTTTCAGTTATTGGACACATTTTTACCTCCTCAAATCGTGTGCTTAATACAATCTGGCAACTTCACCTTCAGACACATGAACCAAGAGCTACAGCTGCCATGCAAGGTGCTCACACACGATTGGATTATGTCTTGCCCAAGGACACTCAAATGCAGATTACCAGATGATGACTTGCCCTGCTGCCCAACCCACAGTCATCGCTGGTATTTTGTTGTCTGAAGCCCATCTGAACATTGTTTTTTTGCACAATTTGTAAACTTTTTTAACGCTGCATCCAACAATGGTGATTTAGAAGATCATTCTAACATTGGCCAAAAACCTAACATAGTCTTTGTACACAGCTGCATATATAACTTGTAAGCATTTGCCATCAGGAGGTTTGGGTGGGATTTGTGTGCGCCGGCATTATTCATCCAAACCACAAACACATCTCCATAAACAAGCAGTACGTTTGCTTTCATGTTAATGCGCCTGTCATCATCGTGTTTACACCCTGGCACACACAAACCCACACGGTGCCATGTGGTGCAGCGCCTACAGTAGTTCATTGCAGGTGTAGCGTTTTTATGGCCCGCAGACAGATTGCGCAGTGGCGGTTTGCTGAGGAAGGCAGGGAGCAGTATTCGTCTCCATCCCCTTACGTCAGTGGTCATAACGTTTGCCATTACTTCCCCTGCAAGATTCAATCACCAGCACACAAAGCCATGCTTCACGCACAATGAAAGGCGAGTGCTTTTTGTCAGGCATTCGGCAGAGTGAATTGCATATAGAGTGACTCCGAGATAGCATTGTTTCTGGCTGCCATAAAAAATCTATTTAAGGCAAATCTAATCTTCATAATCTTCTCCCTCAGAGGTGGTGAACGGTGATGGGAAAGATTTCCATCCAAGTCCTGGGTGTCTGGTTGGCAGCACACAAGGCTGGAGGATGTAGGAAATTGCTGGGAGCGGAGGATATTAAACTTCAATTTGAGAACACTGATAAGCACCCAATTGGTGATTTATTTAGGCATATTGTCATCTAAATCATCCTTAACCACTGGACACAAGTATATTCATAAACACAAGCCTCCTGCTCGTTTCACTACCCTAATTTTTTTTTTTTCTATATCTCCAATCTGAACTGCAGGGTAAACGCAGTACATCCCCCTCACAAGTTGGAGATTTGAGGCTTTGAATGGAGATAATTTTTCCTGGTGATTAGTTGTAGCGTAGCCTAGCAACCACAAGTGAAAATGGAGAGAGAACGCAAGATGGCTCTTTCTATCTCTTCTCTTTGTACTTTCAGTTTTTTTCCCTTTCCTTCCATAAATGCTGGGGCCTCTAAAGAGCCCGCGCACATTACTCCAGCATCATTTCACAGTGTGTAAATGGGCCGGCGCGGCGCAGTAAGGGGAGAAGCGGGGCTCTCCCAAGTCCACGGCAATGAATGAATTATTAATGGGTAAAAAATCTGAAACGGAGGGATGCGACTGATGCTAATGTCCGCTGGCACGAGGACCAGAGAGATGGGCAGTGTCTCAAGGATAGCGGGGCAGCCTGGCAGCCTCACGCCGCTGTCAACTGAGGACAATAGTTCACTGCAGAGGCAGGGACGCTCAGCGGAGATCATCCTCACCTCCACACTCCACTGTAAACATTATCAGTGCAGGGGTGTGTGTGTGTGTGTGTGAGAGAGAGAGAGAGAGAGAGAGAGAGAGAGAGAGAGAGAGAGAGAGAGAGAGAGAGAGAGAGAGAGAGAGAGATCTTTTATTTTTCTCGTGGTGAGCCTGAGGAGTTCTCTCAGGGATTCTTTAGGGGATTAATTTATGCTCGGGATTTAGATTTAAGGTTAACTTTAGAAGAAGGATTACGCCGGGTTTAAGAGGTGGTTAGGAGGTCAAGGAGTGAAGCTAACCAATTAAGCTTGATAAGTAACGTCATACAATGTATGAATGCAAACAACTTCTGTTAGTGAATGTGTTTCAACCGATACGTGCTGCCATGCATGAATTCCTGACTCCCTCTGTTTTCATTCTTACTTCTGTTTATGTCAGATTGGTTGAGAGGAGGAGAAAAATCAACTCAAATGAAGGAAAAGGATTTTTTTTTTTGCAACACCCGCTGTTTCAGTTCGCAGTAGGGAAAAAAAGTGCTGCTGCTACATCCTCATGAATTGTCTTGGCACCTCGGGCTGCCAGAAGCGACCATTTACAGCCTATCCTCATGACTCATCATAATGAAAAGTCCTCACACCAAAAAGTGTGCGGTGCTGAAAAGAGGGAAGTTTCATGGCTGAGTAAAATACCATTTGAAAGAGTGACACCCTTTTACGAGATGATTACTGTAATAAAAGTCACACTGGAAATGATTGTAATTTGGTAATTTACAATCTCACAACCTTTGGTTGGAAAATCTGTCATCATCAGGAATATCGAACGACAGGCAGAAAAATTTAAGGTTATTCCCATGTACAGAGTCTAAATACTATCAGTAATATGTGACGTTTTACATAAAAGACGCTAATTACGAGATCAAATCGAACAGATCTGTCATTTGAGCAAACCTGGTTCATTGCAATATAATTTATCAAATAAAACTTGAAAAAATGGTTTTAATCTGAAGGTTTTGATTTGACTCCGCTGTCATGGGTCTCTGCGTCATTTTGATGCTTTACTGCACATCATTAAATTATTCATTATGAAGCCATCTGATCTCCACAAGGCTCTACCTCAATAACAGGTTGGTTCATTGAAGAAGTTAAATCAAGCTTAACTTGCCATAAAAGAAGTAATAAACCGTTTTTAGTTAAATAGACGAGGAATTGTAATATTCTTGTTAACAAATTATCATTTGATTAGACAGTATTTAACACTGAATATACATTCTTTTCACTTTTTCTCAAAACAAACAGTAAATGTATCCTAAAAGCTTTAAATTATATGAAGAGTGTGCGTAACGACATATGTGTGACTCCATTTATTCAATGTATTGAACTTTTTTAATTGGCCTCTATAATTTGCTTCAGTGTGATTTTCTGGTGAATGATTTCAAACAGAAACTCAATAAACCCACTGGCGCAATATAGATGCTAAGAAAACCAAACTGTTAATTAATCATAAAACAACCTTGCATGCGATGATGTGTGTAGAACTTCTAAGAGTTGAAATAAATGAATGCCACAAAAACTTGTGAAGGTCGAAAAATATGTACCAAGCAAGCTTGATATATGAGATTGAATCAAACAGTTTCCGAGTGCATATGGATTTTACCCCACTGCTCATTCTGCTTTTCACCATCTCCAAAAGGATTTATCAGATTTAGCTGTGTTCTGATGTCCAGTCCTCGCCAGCCTCCAACATCACACGCTGGGACGAGGCTTCTCTTTGCTGTTTCTCTGGCCCACATCTGCCATGAAGATAATAGGGCGTGCTTGCCAGGGTTTTTTTTAACAAGGCCCAGAGGAAATCTGTGGTGGGTTAAACTGGGCTTACTGGACACTTTTGAGCCTGACTGACTACCAGATCAAACGAGACGCTGTAGAAACCAGGCGGCCTGACGGCGCAGAGTCTACGCGAACCTTTAATGCCAATGACCTCCAACCTAAATTACTTCAAAGGTCATCTGTCCATTCTCTTTGATTCAGACTATTTGATCACGGTGGATGAAGGTGGGCAACAGGTAAAAGACTCAATGTCTTGCCACGGATACATGGGAAAAGATGACAGTATGACGCTTCTTTTAGGCAATGTTGTGAAGATGCAGAATAACTTTTCAGTTTGGTGTACTCAAGAATACCGTGTTTTTTACAGGACCTCACATATATAGTACCAGCTGAGTAAAGATCACTTGTTAAAGTCTTATGTTGTGATATTTTCAATAATTCAAAATTAGGATTATGAAAGCCTAATGGTCGATGTCTACTGATTTGACTATTCATCCACCCCGCTCTCCTCCCAGGCGACACTTAACAACTCAACATCTACTACCATTACCTATCGAATATGTATTTTGTATGAAAAAAAGTTGCCGTAACAGAAGGGATTTTCAAGTATATCGATCAGGATTTTTAAATTGTTCTTAACAAATTTGAAATAAACCGTCACAAGTAAGCTAAATTTCAAAAGGCTAAAAAGTTTTACAGCACACATTACAGCAAGTTCACATTTGTTTGTTGTTATTTCCTTTTTGGAATGTCTGCCTAATGTAATTGCAGGCTGCAATATGATATTGTGGCATTAAATACCAGAATATGAAAATATAAAAGTCTTGTAATGTTTGGGGGAGTCAGTGTTGAGTGGTCAGGGACTGACTCTCCATTCCAGGCTGAAATATTTCAACATTACATAGATTTAATAGACAGCCATGAAATTTTGTACTGACATAAATGGCCCTCATTTATTCCTGCCCCACAGCAGAAATCTTAGTGATTTTGGAGATCCACTACATCACATTTTATGTGCACATTCGGTCCAGTTTTTATTTGGTACATGCAAATTTAATGACGTCCTCTTGGTTTAAGGCATACACTCACCGCTGCATTGCATTTTGACATGCAAAATTAACTTTGTGAACATGGTAAACCCTGGTTCCCAGGTACAGCCTCACAGAAATGCTGTCTGTCTGGAGCAAATGGGGACTTTAAATTAATAACTAATGTGTAAACTGCAACTGTATGCTATAGTAGGTGCAGTATATAGTGTATACAGCCAATAGCGCTGTGCTATGCATTTTGCATCCAGGATGCTCCATTAAATTTAGTATTAATAGGACAGACCGTGGTAACAAGGCAAACAGAGGAGCCAGCTGTGCCTTTAGGGAGGTTTGCTTATTATCAGGCAGGGAGTCAGAACACACACTGAGACACAGCGACAGGGATCACTATTGAGCTGTCTGTCACCAGGGAAATTGGTCCTGTCCGTGCACTACAGAAAAACGGTCGTCCCAAAGAGTGATTTATTTACTTCATCCAGTTTTGACCAGAGTGAGCTGGGGGGGACGGACGGACTGCTAATTTTGCCGCTCATTAAACTTTTGTTGGTCTGTCTCAAGACAAGCACAGGTGCACCTGAGCAGGTTTGAGCCTATTTTGGAGGGATGACTCACTGCACCAATGCATCTTCATTTGCAATGAACATCATCCACACAGTTCCTGATTCTCCAAATGACACCTGGTTTCAGGATTGTATATCTAACTTTTCATACATTTAATGATCAATCAAGTCATCCAACAACTTATCCAATCATCCATGTATTATCACCCTTTGATCCAACCGTCGGTCCATGCATCCATCCCTTCATACTGATGAGTGGAGGTGCATTGAGATGGTTGGAGCATCTCCATTTAATTCCCTTTTTCAGTGGTCCATCCATCATCTATATCTGGATCCTCCAATCAGGGATCAGTCATCAACGTTGACCCATCCAGACATTCACACCTACAGTCAATTTATAACTACCAATATTACTAACCCACATGTCTCTGGATCGTGGGAGGAAGTCAAAGCACTTGAAGGAAAACCTCCTGGTGGCAGAGAGACCCTCAAATCCCACACGGAACGGCGCCGTTACCTAATGGAAATGAACCATAAACCTCCCCTTGAAAAGCAACGGTGATTGCCACTGCCACACAGTGTCAGCGCTCACCAATTGAAAGAACATCCAAAGAGTGTAATTAACTCAAGATGATATAGATATATAAAAATCTGAAACCAGTTGATGTGCCTAACAGCTAATTAGAATTTTGCGGCTCTCAGCATCTTGTTTGATCTTTCGTCTTATTTGCAGTGGTTATGTGGATCCGCTACATTAGGCTGAGCGCCTCCAAAGTTCAATTAGCAGTGGACGCTCGGTGTTTCCTCGCAGGCAGTCGTCACAGCAGACCAGCGGAGCTGCCGTGGGAGGAGAATAATGAAGCACATTGTTTGCTCAGAGAGGTCTGACGAGATCTGTCACAGCAGGTGAGGCCCTTCCTCTCCAGCTGGTGTTAATGAAGCCTGCTCGTACTCTCTCCGCACTTTCTCGTCTCAACTGTCAGCGCAGGCTTTACAGATTAAGTCGCATAGAGATCCAGTTCTCATCTCGAGGTGAAGTTACATAAGAACATGAGAGCCAAACCACACGTCATCAGCCCACTTTGGCTCACACTCTATAGGGCTTTCCATGTGATTGCTTGGAGCCCAGTGAGATGGACTGTAATCCAATGTGGCATTCACTTGTAGGAATGTTAATGAGAGTACAATGAAGGTAATAATTACAACAAGAGTAAAAAAAAAAAAAAAGTACAAAACCTCCCCCAAAAAGCATGTCCAAATCTCAGCAGGTATAATTGGTAGACTGGTCTTGTTGGCAGCTCAACACGCACAGTGGAGATGTTACAGGTGATTATTTCTGTTATTATTCAGTTGTCAGAAATTATTATCACACTTTTCCACTGCCTGAGGCAACATCTTGAATTTGTTATGTCCAGTTCAACCATCACTTTTACTCCTGGCAAACAATAGTAAATAATACTTCATTATTTATCATGGAACCATTTGTTTTCCTCATTTTATAAGCATTTGTCAGTTCTTTATTAACTAAAGAAGATTTATTGTCATTCACTGGAAATTGGTTTTTGAGTAGCTCCTTTCTGTTTTAAATAGTACAACAGCGATTACGAGAAAGCTCAAACGATGCTATAAACTACCAACCACTAAAAGAACATGTTTGGACTGGTAAATCACTTTGTATAGGCTTCAGCTGGACAGTTTGAATTTGCATTTTTACAGTATAAATGGCTCTTTATATCCTGTAATAATGTCATCTTTAAGTGCAAATCTTGTGCAAGGTCGTTGCATCGATTAATTTGTCTTTCATCAAGAATATCTCGCTGCTCAAGGGATCTGACTGAAGCTATGAAGCTATATTGGCGACTGAAGGCCTTAAAGAAACGCGCTGTCTGATTTTAAAAAGGCTTTCATATGCATAGAGGTTCAGAATAGTTCAGGTCTCAATGCCTGAGAAACTGGGATAATGCCTACAAAGGTTAACATTTTTATGTAGGTCTAGGTTTCAGCAGCCTCTTAGCGTGAACAATGTGAGGCCCAGTTTTGTCACTCTCGTGGTTTTTGTCTGCTCCCAGCGAGGCCGAAGGTGCCGGGTGAAATGAATCTTGGGTAAAGGCTCAATTAAAAAGGCGGGATCCTTCGGCATGCCAGAGGCGCTCGGTGGACTCCCCCGGTCTGAATAGAAAGTGTCAGGAGGCGCTAAAGCATTGAGCGGTGACCGTCAACTCAGACTGACAGCATGTCATCTCTCCTCTTTCAGCTTCACCAAGCAGTGCCCACCCCCTCCTTTCTCCGCCCCCCCCCATCCTCCATCATGCAAACACGTGCTATAACACATAATGCACATAACATAATACACCACATTCATACCTCCATCTGTACATACTGTACATACCAAATACACACGAGCAGAGCCTCCCACGCATTAGCTATAAGGCCTTTGGTAACTCTGGTGAGTAAGTCATTGACTCAGACAAATATTATCACGCACGCACGCACGCTCGACGCACGCACGCTCGACGCACGCACGCTCGACGCACGCACGCACGCACGCACGCACGCGCGCACGCGCGCACGCAAGCCCATGTTGTCCAGGGCAGTGGCAAACACTCACACAAGCACATGCACAGCTCCAGGAATGCACACTCACACTGATGTATGTGCGCACACACAAAGTAATTAGTGGGTGGTAGTTGAGAGTCCTGGTGGTTTGTGGTGTTGTCGCAATGAGAAAAAAAAAATAGTTAGCGTCATTAATCTTGGTATCTGCTCGAGGGAATTTAAACCACCATCGTCTTTTTTTCCCTCACCTGCAGCGTCGCACAAAGCAGCATTCAAAGCGCAAACTATCAAATGTCCGTCCGACACGTCAACCAACATTGTCGCCTTTGTATGACGGCAGTGCAGCGTGTCCCAACATACAAATGGCCTTGATTTCAGGAGGTTTCATCGAGTCCCTTCTCAGCTCGGTTGCCGGAAGGAACAGAAATGCTTTGTTGATGCGTTCATTCAGCGAGGTGAAGGCGTTTAAACGGTTGACCCAAATGTGCCTAAGACAACATTAGTACAAAAGCAAAGTGGATCTCGTGGTTTAAATAGCACAATCTTTTCTAATACACGGCTGTTGGCTGCAGTGGCACACTGCCGAGCCCGGGCCATTTCTATTCAAATGACCGTGGTCACGTGCTTTCAGGCAGTGTGTGCTTGGCTGGGTCCGGCTCCCTGGATTGGATCGGCAGTATACAGCGGGGCCCCTGATTATAATGCTGCAGTGGATCACCGTATGATTCAGACATCCTTCAGCTCCGGCATGAAACTGTTTGAGTCCGATAGGTCGTTCAACACACACAGCTTAGTGTGAACGTTTATAATGCTTGCATACCTCGGCTTGTGTGCATTTTTGTCACTGTGGTGCTGCGTTGGATAGTTAACCTCCTTTCTTATCAGCAAGTAGGCTGTGATTATGGACATTTTAACAAGACTACAGTTCAGATTTAAGTTTTGTCGACTTTAAATTACTTGTGCTACCGTGATTCTCATTATTTTATGCCAAAGCTTTATTGCAGACAGAGTGAGCTTGGGGGTGAGTTTGTGATCAGCTTGGAGCAGGTTTTAAATCCTGTTGTCGTCATGAGTTTTTCTGCATGGCGTGCTCACGCAAGGCCGTCATGTGAGCACCTTGGGAGGCAAGTGGTTCTATGTAGCAATGAATGAGTCTGCTTGAATGAAAACACAATTCAGTCGTTAATCATTTATCATCGTTTTTCAGTTTTTTCCAGAGGTTGCCAGGAACAGAAATAACATTCCATTCATCTCATTTACCTGCTTTAACTCAACCTTGTGTCCAAAGTACTGCAGTTTAACCCAGCTAAGTTTGGGCAACTAACCAATTATCTCTTTGGATTGTGGCTTTTTTAACAGTGGGGGCAATTTTGGTTCAGCTGGTCAAAATGGATGTTTGAAGGTTCGAGGTTTGACCCTCAAAGTGTTCATGAGATAGACACTGCACGCCAAGTAGCTCTCAATACTGTGTGTGTGCGTGCGTGTGTGTGTGTGCGTATGTGTGCGTATGCGTGCGTGTCTTTGTGTTTCCATACCATTGCATGATGCACAATGACACATTTCAAATAAATATCTGATTTCAATTGTGTGAAGAAAGGAAGTAACCTTACTATATAAATCCTTATACAGTGTGAAACTGCAGAATAAGCCTCATATTGTTTCCAAGAAAGTTCCTAACAACCAATCTAATCAATAGTTCTAAGACTGAGTGTGGTGTATAAATTAGCATCAGGAAAAGAGAGAAAATGTGCATTTATTCATACAGATTTTTTTCAGAGCGCCACTTCAATAAAGGTAGACCACCTAAATTCGATTTCATAGTCCAATGAGCTGGCAGGAGTAACAGGAATCTATTCTGTCAAAGCTCAGCTCTGTGAAATGTATTTTATGAAAGGAGTGAATACATTCACTCATGTTTTGTCAGTCATTCTCAGCTCTGCCCCAAAATTGTTGGTGTGCATTCAACTGGTACTGACCCGAGCACACGGAATGCATCATCAATATTTGATGCCTCAGGACACAACTGGTATTAATACACTCGCTGGCACAGTGATATGTTTTACCCAAATTTATTTAAAGCTTTTAATTTTTTATCTCGCATTCTGAAATAGTTCAACATGCGTTAAACAGCCTGCGAGTGGATGACTGCCAACGTTGCTTTGATTCTCAGTTGGATTGAGCTGATAGGAAACTGGTTCACGGCTGCTTTGCCGCTTTTTATGAATCTAATACAGGCACATCATTACTGAAAATAAAAATAAAACTTTTACAACAGGCAGAGGCACCACACATTGTCTTCATTAACCTAACCTAATCACAGATGTTATGACAGGTTACGGATAATTCTAGGTTGGCTTGCTATTCTGCACTAATAAGCAAATGGCCAACAAGTACCCAGATGCATTCCTAGACAGTTATTAACATTTAACACAAGCCGTAAAATGTGAAACGGCAGGAGAAAAGAACACACACCGCTGTATCTCCAATAGCTATCAGGTGCAGCCTTTTTTTCATCAGAACCCAGGTTCGATATCATTATCTGCATCAAGTGCTGAGGATCAGTTGTTGGTATTCAACTGATAATTTCTCTGACCCACAATCCTCTCTGGTTACCCAGCAACAGGCTGCTTGACAACGTCCCCCAAGAGGGAGATTTGGTTTAGGAAGCGGAGGAAACAGGAGGAGACTGGCCCATGGCAGTAGGCCCAGAGAAAAGGAGAGAGATGCGATCTTTTATCAAGTATGGCTGTATGAGCCAATCAGCGCTTACCCTTGTTTCTACTTTATCTCATGCAGGTGCCGCAGGATGCCTCCTGGTCAGCGGCTGCAAGAGCAAAAAAAATGAGATAAAAAAAGAAAGTATTGCGGAGAAATGTGGGCACTGTATTGAAAAAGAAAAAAAATGAAGCCCAGGCAGAATGTCATGAGGCTCATTCTGCCCTTTAGCGGTGCCTATATTGACTGTGCAGGAATTTTATGTTTTTCATGCAATACGTTGTAATTTCTCCCTATCTCTGAGACTTTTAACTGCATATATGCATCATCTGCTTGAGGGCAGAGCAGTACAAAAATAAACAAATGCACATGTTGATGTGGAGCGATGCGAGCCCCCCTGCATACCTAAAACTACCTGTGAACGACGTGCCACCGCTGCACATTGATCGCCTCTCAGTGAAGAGTACAACATTCGATCGATGAGCCGAACTTGTCTGGACTGTGCTCATCGTGTGCGTCTGAGCAGAACAGGGAAGTCAGAGGTGTTATGGCTGCGTGAGTCAGCACAGGCCGACTTTTATCATGTTGTCCTTGACAGCAGGAAGCAGCATGCAGTGATGGAAGACAAATGGGGGAGAAAGTCAAAATCGTTTGTCACTTCCATTGTACACCTCTGTGTCCTTAAGCAAGTTGACAGTTGGAAAATGTCAGTTTTGGTACAAAAAAATGAAGGTGTTTTTAAAAAGTAAAAGAAAAATATTTGAAATAAGTAGAAAAGAAGCCTGAAAGCAACTGATAAAAAAAACAAAACAAAGCTGTAGAACAGAATAACATCAGTCAAACGGCAGATAGCAGATTTTTCTGCTGTGTGTCTAATTTTTAACAAAAAACTGTCACGTCAGGGTGATGATTGATTTTTACATTCATAAAATACATTTCTGAACTGAATGTAATGCAGTCATAACAGACACAAACCAGACATATGAAATATTGTTTTTGGACAATTATAGAAACTCTAAAGTAAACACCACAAGAAACAACATTTGGATGCTGCTGAAAGTACTGATACGTGTCGAATTTTGCAGAGGAGCTCTGCTCATTTTTACTCCTCAGAAACTGTCTTCCTAAAAGTTGTATAGACTTTACACCAAGTTATCTCACCAATCCAGTGGAAAGCGTTGTTGTTTTTGTCCTGTGTTTGATTCTCTCGATAGAATTCATCATTAGTTGTGTCCACTATTTCACTGCTGGACAAAAGAATGCATTACTATTATAATCCTCCTGAAAAGAGCCTCACAATGTTTACATTTCACTCTCCTAACAGCACACTGGAGCTTTATTAGGTTACAGCAAGTGCAAACTAACTATTTCCCACTGCTTCTGCCTCACCACAACCCTGAACTAGCAGAAGTACTCATTATGGGGCTAAATGACTCCTGTCAATGTCATGCTGTCACACTGGCTATAATGTGAGAACACATTGCAATTATATTTGTGGTCTAGGTTAGAAATGCTGGCAGTGTGTGCTTGTGTGTGTGTCTGTGCACACAAGGCAACAACACTTTCCAGAATAATGTCGAGAAATAAAATGTTAAGTGGAAATAGCAACACAGTAAGTCACCGTTACTTAAGTCTTGAACAGTACTTGAGTAAATGTAATTATTTCCGTTGTACTTTTGCTTATAATTTGTACATTGGCATCACTAGAGAGATATTTTGTGCAATTCCACTGGCTCCAAGCCATTTTCTGCACATTAAGAGGACTCAAAAATATCTGATGACGACTGGAATCACTGGAATTCACAAGCAGACGTCTTTATCGATGTGTGCACCTTTTCCATTGTTGCAGCTGCCCCAGAACAGACATCGATTCTGAATTCACCCTGCAGACGACTGAGTATTGATCCCTTATTGTGTCGCCTGGATCTTCTGCCAAGTACAAACCTGGCAAATGTCTCCCTTTTAGCCGAGAGAAAACGACTTTGTGTTGTGAAGAAAAAACACACGTCAACACTGAAGCTGATGTGCTGTTTTTTTATTTTTTATTTTTTTATTTTCCCCCGCATGCATGGTTCAGCACCCTAATTGAATTTTTTAATAACGCTCACCCAAAGATGAGGAGAAGGTAGCTTGCTCCCTCTCAAGTCAGTCTCACTTCTGGATTTACAAGGCATTAACATTCTGGAGAGAATGGGCCGTTCTCCTTTGAGAGGAAGGAGGGGGAAAAAAAACATTGTCAGGAAGCAATTGTCTGTAAATGAATGGCAGGGTCACCCACCACAGTAAAATGTTAATGAGGAACAGTACACTGGTTCAGAATGCAGGAGGCTTGAAAGGAGGAGGCTGGAATCCAACACACTGCAGTAATTGAGGCATACTGTCCTTGTCACCATCGCTGAAAACAAACTATCAAAGTGTTACAGTGTTTTTTTTTCTTAAGAAGACACTTTATAAAAAAGTAGGTCAGGTGTCAGCGAGAGAGCTTTCATATTTTTGCATTTAAACTGTCACTGTCATTGAGAGCGTCTCGCTGACGGCTTTAACAGAAAAAAAGAGAAAAACTTAAATCTCAGATTAGCTTCGCAGTAGCGGATGGAGATTAGGACAAAGGTCAAAGCAGCAAGGCTCCAACCAAAGATCTGACCAGATATTCTTGTGGAGCCAGAACACTCCTGTGTATGGCAGAAAGGCCACAGCCAGGCAGGAAAGGACCTTCTACCACAAATGAAACTCAGATTCAATCACTTGATTCGGTTTTTCTGTGAAACTACACTTGCTGGGTCTACAAGATGTAAACTTTTCATGTGAAGGTTGTGCATTCTGAAGGACAAATTCACTGAAATGTCACGTCGTATCTAGCTCACGGTGCAGTATAGGTAAGGAAGTGTCATTGCCGGTCGTTTGATCAGCGTTTGACGGACACGTTGTAGAAACAGCATGACCTTTCTTGGAGCTTCTGCGGCTATCAGCAGTTTTGTGGAGGTGGCGCACAGTAGAGTCACGCGCCTCCACTCTGCAGATACAATCCTTAGAGGCGGGGGGGGCAGCGGCGAGATCCCCAAGTCTTATCACCTCACAGTGTATTGAATTTTACTTTCATCGCGGGATGAAGTAAGACTTCTATCTTGATTAAGGTGTTGCTACAGACGATTGCCATCTCTGTGAAAATATCTCACGTGATTGCGGGCGCCTCGGTCGAACTGTCGGAGGGAATTAGGATGAACACAGCGGTAGAATAACCGTGGATCACAGAAACAAAGAGCAGATCATGTAAGAAGGGGACTTAAAAGAGTCGAGGAGAGAAATGACAGGGACAATTGAGACCAACAACAAAAGGAGGAGGAGGAAGGATGTGATTCAGTGGGTACACATTGACAGGAGGCCTACTCACCGCTTCTTAACCTTTTTCAAAGCTCCAACACTGAATAAAAAATGCATTGCAGATGAGCACTGGGTGGGCTTGGGCAAACAATACAAAACACTTCAGATGTCCGAAAAAAGCAATTCTGCAAGAAAAACATCCATAAAACATTTAACCAGACTGTAATGCACATGGGATGCAGCATGAGTATGTCCAATGAAAATATTCAGACACGACGAATGAGCTCAGGAATAGTTATTAGATACAGCGTACTTGTGTGATTTGTCATCGAAAAACTAAATCAACCTAAAAACAAATGTTTTTTCAGATTGTCAAAGGAAACTGAAGTACCTGGAGAAAGTCTTTGTAAGCACAGGGAAGCATGCAACCTTTACTCCAATCCTCCCAATCCTATGCTCAAACTGGGATTTTCCCTGCTGTGCAACAACAGTGTTTATCAATACTTCACTGTCTAACCTCTCTTTTTGTGCCATTTCCTATCATTTCTATTTTTATCAGTTACCAGTTTCGCTTTTTCTCTTTTTTTTATGTATCTGAGGGGGGAAAACAATGCTCCTGAAACACAGCAAACAAGCTCGTAGAACAAAATCTCCGATCAAACAAAAACAAAGTACCTCAGGCGCTATCAGGGCAGGCCAGCGAGAGGATTGAGAGAAGTTATATTAACAACATTTATTTAGTCGGGGCCAGGCTGATTTCCGACCTCTCCAGGTCTCTTCATCAGTGCAGGAATGGTAAAAACAAACCGACTGCATCGACAAGATTTGCTCCTCTCACCCTCTGCTACCCTGGGATGCATACATCCAAGTGTTATTTGAATAATAAATAATGGTAGCATCCATTAGGAAGTCAACTCTTTGCAAACATATTTAATTATCTCTTCACTTCGATTTAGTTGTGCTGCAACGTTTGCCTCCGATTAAATCAGGAGTTTGTCTTCCTTCAGCATTATGCTAAACAGGATGAAGCAATCGGTCCTTTGGAGGTTACTCTCTCACCTGACTGCTGGTTGCGACATGGAGATCACCAAGTCAAGCAAAACAAAAAACACTCATCTTGATGTTTTTCGTCGGCGTGGCGATTGCAAAGCTGATTGCTGCATTTTACTTCAGCTAAAAATTCTTTGCAATCGGGTAACTGTGTTTTTCCCACACGGTCGCCAAACTAAAACCCTCCTATGTGTAGCACTCAGCTCACAGGTGGTTGCCTTGGTTACCCTGGGTTAGGCACAGTACCTGCAAAACGGATGTGAGAATGATCCGATGAGGTGTGTGGAGGAAGGCTTCAACCTTTATGCCTTGAACCTGCATTAGTTTTTTTGGGTGAAGAATCGGCTTGGAAGAATAACACACCTGAGTCCGGTATCTGTGAACTAACACCAGGTCTCTGCTCGGTGAAACTTTCCTCTGTAACTACCCCCAAAAAATGCCTGCCAAGGTGCAGCGAGGAGCTCTTCGGCCCTTTTCTTTTTTGGCTCATATGAGTGGACAGAAATCCGTGTCCTCAGCCGGCAGTAATAAAATATTCTCCAAGGTACGCGGCATCTTAATTGTAAAACCCTGAGGTGGGGATTTTTGCAACAAAATCAATCATTTCCCAAAAACGAGTTATTCAAATGTGCTTGCTCTTAATGAACGCGATATCTATCATCTGTGGCTCATTAGGTCCCACATAAGCGCAGTCCATCATACACTCATATTTACATGATTCATGTCCTCATAAAATCGGGGAGTGCGTCGTTATCTTCGCACAATAGTTTTCCATACTTTGCAGCACAAATGATGATATTATCCTTAATTAGATAAGGCCGAGTCGGTGGCCATGGCTCTATATCTTTCAGTCTGCCAGAGTCACAAAACTAAGACATTTGTCATGAAGGTAGAGCAGCAGGTATTACACACTTGGGTTCGCGGCACAGTTCGTAACCTTAGGAGGAGAAATCATGCCATTTTTATGACAGTAACATCTTTGTGCAGGGTGGTCTGATGCTAAATTTTAAGAAATATTTGATATTTTTTTGTCACTGATACAAGTCAAAGAGAGCTGGCAAAGGAGACTCTAAATTGTGTGTGTGTGTGTGTGTGTGTGTGTGTGTGTGTGTGTGTGTGTGTGTGTGTGTGTGTGTGTGTGTGTGTGT
>JAUESE010000048.1:3369462-3385205 GCA_032274725.1 Malacoctenus triangulatus | reverse complement strand
GTGTGTGTGTGTGTGTGTGTGTGTGTGTGTGTGTGTGTGTGTGTGTGTGTGTGTGTGTGTGTGTGTGTGTGTCCTTTAATGAACTGGTGGTCCGTCCGTAGTGAGCGCTGCCTTCGCACAACAACAAGGGGATAAAAAGATTACGTAAAGTTGTGCATATGAAAAGAGGGGGGAGTGAGCTTCAAGAGAGTTTCTGGTTAGGTTCGCGCCCTTGCCCTCCAACACCTCGGTGCGGGCATGTGGTACAGCGTGTATTGGAGGAGACACTGGAGAGCTGGTCAGGTTGTAAGTGCTTTAGTCTGTAGCGTGTGCCATGACCCCTGGCAGGGCCTATTAGAGGAAATGTCTGTGTGGTCTACATGCCTCCAACCTCTCTGGCAGCCACCGAGCAACATCAATTACACCCACAGCAGCCCCAGCCTATAGCCACACTAGTGTATTGCCATCACCACAGGGGTAATTGGTCCACTATATACTTCCAATTCCGAGCAAGTCGCAGCCTATTTTTCCAGTCAGTCGACATTGGTCCATGTTAAAATTGCTGTTACAGCCCGCAGCTTTACTATGGGTCTCTAAGATTGAACAAGAAGGGGGGAGGAGCAAGATGACGTAATGACAGTGATAACAGTGGACTAAAATGAGGTGCTGACGCCTTGTTTTGCTTTGTATATAAATACCTTTAACTAGCAAGGAAGCTGCTCATTCAGAGCACTGCAGTTGAATAATGAGCAGCTTTCTTTGCATATTCCCCTGAGACGAACGTACATGCATGATGCATCGCGCACCTCCTGCGGCGAATATGTCTTAAATGTCCTCCTCTGCAGTGATGCACACATAAGCTGTTGCTGGGACTGGACCTGTGACCTTTTCATTTAGATTTCAGTTTTCGCTCCCCACCAGGCCAATGCTACTTAAGGTCAGCGGACAGCGCTGTAACAGACAGGACGCCAAGAGTAATTAGCTCCGTTTGTTGCAGTGCAGGATAATGTAAATGTCTCGAGTTGTTTCTGTTTAGAATCCTTTAGCTTGACTGATATGAGTCATGACAGCGAGGGGGCGCACGCACATGCACGCACGCCACAGCCACACACTCGAATGCTTAATGGCAAGTGTGCAGCAAAGTGACGCACACATATATACACAATTTCGTTATGCCTAATTCGATGAAGCGTCATTGGCTGAAATTTTTTGTGCTCAACCTTTTTACTTGATATGGAAAGAAATGAATAGTGTGTGGTGGTTTACATGCATTTGCACATACAACAGGGTGAAAGCCAATTAAGTTAAAAGAAAAAATCTTTCTCTCTATATATATATGTGTCCCATGTGGGTGTATGTGTGTGTATAGGCTCAATGCAAATTTTGCTGATGAAAGGTCAGTGGAAGCACATCCCAGCCCAGCTCACCGCTCACACACTCGAACACACACGGACACACACATTCCCATAAACAATAGACAGTCCTGGGTTGCAAATGTGTACGGCGCCCGAACAGATGTAATGCAAACACTGAGCGCGCAACAGACAGGCACATGCAGGAGCACACATGGGTGCGCATACACAGAAAAAACACCGCGTCCCCTGGCTGAGGCACTGGGGCCAATTAGGATGCCAGGGCCAATGCATCATCTGAGGGAGCCAGCTGTCTGTGGGCTGCCCTGATGTGGCAGTCCTCACTGTGCTCTGTAAGCCCTCTGCTCCTGAGGGCCTGGACCAGATCTGACACACACATACACTCACACACACAGACACACAAAGACACACACAGGCAATCTCTCTCGGTTTCTCTCAGGAAACGGGAGACATGTAACAAGCAACAGGTTAGCTGGTGGTCTTGTGCAACAATTCCATTCTCCCAACTGAATCATTAATCTTGCTGCATTTTTAAACATTCACCAAGATCCCGGTCAAGACGATTGGAGTGATGGGAGCGATGTTGTTCGCGGCCGTGTTTACCAAAAACTAAGACCTCAATCCTCATGAATAAATTTGCTGCTTCTTTGTGTAAAACGTCTCTCGGAACAGTGTAAGCATGTCAGGAAATTTCTTGTTTTCCCTTCCGTTTCCTCGGCATTGCTTCTCCCTCAGCCCACCATCTGCTGTTGTGAAATCTTAAGCCTTGTGTGTGTGCTCGATAAACATCAGCGACCCACTGGCACATAAAGTAGAAAGCCATATAACGGCTGGTAAAATCTGGCTGCTCAACAGTTTTCCTTTTGTTTTGTATAATTATCTGAAAATGCGTCCTAAAATACACTTCAGAACATACTACATTTATGAAAACAGTGTCAAAAACACTGAATAAACAAACAGGAATGGGCTCTGAATTATTCACCCCTGATGTAAAATTTAACAGAGAGAGACTGTGATACACTTTTACAGTGACTTTATTTTAAGACAACGGCACAGTTTGATGTGCAGCCGAATTCAGCTAAGTGCTCAACCTTGACCATCTGCTGGGTGGGAGAAGGGCTGAAGTCTCCCAGAGGAGCAGGAGGCAGAGGTGCTGCTGAGGGTGAAGGAGAAGTAAAAACCCAAACTGACGGGCGGGAAGGAAGGGCGAGCACAAGCTGGTAGTTAGGGAAGTCTGACATTTAAGGAAACACACGAATAAAACTACAGATAAGGTCTGTCATGATGTTGAGGACTCACCTGTACGGCAGGTGCTGCCAAAATGTACAGGTGGAACTGAAACAAAACTGGAAACAAACGGAAGTATGCGCAATAGCTGTATCTGAACAGAGAAGACACCGTCTGGCTTTTGGTTTCAAAAGAGCTTTTCAAACAATTTGACGATGTCCAGTTTGAATCCACTGAGAAAAACTAAGCAACTGTGAAGCCCACTTCAAAGATCTTTGCTAACTACTTCCTGTTTTTAGAACTTTAACTTGCTCTGCTTGGCATCTTGATTTTATTGCATTTGATTGTCTGCATTTCAACAATACTGTATTTTTATATCTGTAGTATTGCCAGGAGCTAATTATGACTTGATTCTCTTTGCCTGTCTGAAACAAGTCTCCCTTAGGAATGAGACTTCCTGTCTTAATGAGACTACCTATAATAATAATGAGACCTCTGTCCTAATGAGACTACCTATATCAATAAAGGTTAGATAAAAAAAAATCTAAAAGAAAAATGAAAGAAGTGAAAATCAATATTTTTCTTTGGAGGCAGTTCCCTGTAAATGTTTTGACAACGAGCAGCCTGGCAGGGTAAGACGACGAGACTTTTCTGCCAATTATCCAGAAGAGTTTGTCTGCATACTGTCAGACGGGGCCATACTTTGAATAAAAGACGTGCCGGATGTCAAAAAGAGGGGGTCAAAAACATACAAATATTTTTTCGACCAGTAATGAACAATTTTTTTCAAACGTCTCTTCAATCCGGTACCCAATAGTGGCAGAGATGTCATTTCCCAGAATGTATGTATTGATAGTTGCAGCAAATAGTACACAGAATACTTCTTGATAAAATTACAAATCATTTTCTGCACACAGATAAGCTCCCAGACATGAATTTAAAACCTTTTACTAGAGAATTGATGCTAGAAGAGATTCAAAGTAGGTCTTCTGGTGTGAAGTCATTGTAACAGCTTACCAGATCTTCAGTGCGAAGGAGAAACAGCTCACACAATGATTGCAGAAATCCAGCAGTAAATTCAGAAAGTTCGGTGTCTTTTCTTCAACTTTTGCTTTGTTTCCAGAGTCGTCTATCTTCGTATCTCACTGAAAGTAGAGATGCCAGCAGTGGAGTGAGGGGGAGTAATGACATCTGCTAGCTCTGATCCCTGTGCTAGTCATTGCAGTGGTTAAGCAACTCCAAGGTAATTTGTAGCCTTTAAGAAAAATTCTAGTCAGTTTAAATCATCTTTTTTTCACCGAAGTCCAACAAATAAACAAAGGAAATAACCTCACAAAATCTGAAGTAAAAGGCCAGAAGTCTGTCGCAAACAGGAAACAAATCTGGTTTCTCCTCATCAGGGTAACGTCTTAACCTGAAATGTCACCTTGGAGGACTCCTGGTACTTCAAAGCCAAAGCTGATATTTATTGTTTGGTGCCTTGTGATAAAAGTACTTTAGTACTTTTGCTATGAAGTTAAAGCAAAAGTCTCTGACTACTGATATGTAAACAATTGTTAACAAAAAAAAGTAATGTATTGTTTGTCTGTATTTTAGATATTCCAATGAGAAAACATTTTACTGAGTTCGGTCTGCAAATAGGTATTTTGACGGATCTGAGTAAAATATACAAAATGCTGCACTTGAGGAGAACAACACATTACTCTCCCAGTCCACTTCTTCACAAATCACAGTGCGTTTTCTTTTCTTCTTCTTTGTAGTTCTAGACAATTAAATTGTCTTTTTTAGCTCCTCAAAAGGGAAGAATTACTCGGTCAGCTGACTGTGAGTTTAAAAGCACCCTTTGCCTTTTCAATTTCAACGATCCCACCCAGGACAGCTATGAATGGTTATGGGCACTTCTCCTTGTTAACAACTGTTAGCACTACTGCAAAATCATTTGGGTAAAAAGGCTCCGATAAGCATTCTGTGAGCCAACTAAAGGCAGGCACCAATTAACTGTCGATGGAGTCGCTCCAGGTTTTGTCACGGATCACAAAATTTTCCGAGCAGTATTTTTTGGTTCATCTTCCCTTTCGCAAATATTTCTTTAAATCCTTAAACTACATTGTTTGAAATCAGATTGTGCTTACACTTGATTCTCTTATACGTCTGTATGTTGCAAGCAGGGCTTCGCTCAGAGGCCGTTCCTAAGTGCACCAGTTTTCCTTTTATTACAATTTATGGGAGCCACAGAGTCGTGTGGCTGAACAGAAATGGATTTTACTCAAAGGTACAGCAAGAGAGCAGCGCAGATAAAACACGCCAGCGACACTGGGTGCGACACAAGTTCCTCTTGAGGGCAAACAACACTGGGGCCTGTTGCAAGGGATGATAATTGAATGAAATAGAGATTGGATTGGAAGCTCCTGTCAGTGCCAGACATATCGGCAGGTTGATGACTCGTCGCCTCGGGCCCCAGGGGTCTGGCTGGTGAGAGAGGAGCAGCCTGTTTGTGTGGATCTGTGTTTTGTTTTGGCTCTTTCGCCGGCCTGCTCAGATAGAGTGGTTGATAACTACACCTGGGCAATTTTTGTTCTCCCCTGCAGCAGAAACACTTGTCTTATGTATTCCTTGCAGATATGCAGATACTCCCACAAACAGAGACTTTCAGTATTATACAAAGACACACACACACAGACACACTCAAGCGCACACACTGAGCAAAAACAAAGGAGTGAATAGGAGCCCTTTCAGTTTTAATTAGTCGCCGCTGCTGTGTTTTGGAGGCGGAGTAGGGGTCAACAGTAATTGGGTTGTTTTTTTATATGGAGGCATTCAGAGCAGAACGGAGGGATATGGGTCACAGCGCAGTGCTCCCAGAATCCCACTGCCTTCTTTCCCCCCTCGCTTCCGGCCCCACTCCATCACCCACCCGCCCTCCCGCTCCTCCCCCAACCCCAGCCCCACCTCCACCGCCCGCCCTGGCACCCGAGCGCTAACTGGAGAGACTTGTAGATCCTGGCAGGGCCGGCCACTGGAGAGTGGCCACGGCGCCACCCTCTCAGCATCGCTCCAAGTCGGTTCTCACCAAGACCAAATGGAGGAATCTGGAGAGCTCAGCTGTGCCATGAAAGAACAGGCTTCTGGGAACATGTCTGGGAAAATAGAAGGAGGCGAGCGCTCCGAATGAGGCTGAGGAATTGCCGAGGCGATGCCAGGATTTTTCTTCACCAGCAGAACCAGGAGCGCCAAAGTGTGGCGTGCCAAGCCAAACGAAAGCAGAGCCAGCTTAGGAATATAGAGAGGGAGATGATAGAAATGGTAAGAAGACAAAAATGATTCAGTGAGAGCACTGCTGTGGAGGATAGACACCATCCAGATGGTCAGCTCAGTGGCTCTCGATAAATAATTTATCAACTTCTTTCATTTTGTGACGCCCCGAAGTAAAAAAAAAACTTTGCCTGTGCTTAGTATTCATGGATCAAACGTGAAGGATGAGCATTCTTATGGAAACCTGTTTGGTTGCATCACATTAATACAAAGAGTTAGCATAAATTAGACACAACGACATAATTGAATGCACATAGGCTCTCAGAGCTGTGAAGTGCCTCTGAGGGGTATTACGATACAGCAGGACAATGGCTGTGGACTTTTCTAAGCTGATTGCACGAGCAGCTTGGAGAGCCATCAAATCACGTTGCAAGGGCCACTTCCTGACAGACATGTATTAAGATGAACCGGCCTCCTGGGGCTGATAAAGTACAGTTGGTGATGATATGAGGCTCTGAAGGGGGACCCCCCCTCCCCCCCACAGACAGTATAAGTGTAATTGGTTCCTTTTTGCATATTCTTTTCAAGCTTTTTTTCTCTCAGAAAAATTTCAATGAAATACTAAAACAAACCTTCTTCAAACATATTTTTGAATGAATTATGTGTTCCCAAGTTCTAAGTAACTGTTTGCAAACTTTGAGCGAACAAACTGTGAAAAATAGTGAGAATAGAAAAACACTCACCAACAATCTGGTTGGGCGTCTTGTTTAGGAAGCAGCGACTCCACCCTCCAGCCTCCCTTCACCATGACTTCCTGGCTTCGGCTGCGTCCCTCCACTCTGCCTGTAAGGACTTTGCTAGAGTCCAACACTCATGCTGAACAATAAGCCGTGAGTGTGCTGTGGTGTGAAAAGCAATATACCGAAGATGTAAGCAGGTTTCCACACATTAAGTGTTAACACGTGGTGTTTCATCTGATACCTTTTTTAGAAGTCATGAACATCAAAGTAGCTACAAGAAAAACATGAACCCCCTTCTAAGGACATGATTGATTATAACATAACTTGCTGCAAATGTACCAAAACAAGAAAACAGGGTTTGCCACAGGCCAGCAGCCCTCACGGCCGTCCTAAAGTTGGAAAACATGCATCAGTCCACGCCACAAGTTTAATATCTTAATTTTTTTCCACTTACTGGTTCCCCTCTTTAATTCAAAGCCAAACGACCGCCACAGTTTCTCCCTGCTCTCAAAAGCGCTGGCATTCCCTCTCCTGTCTGCTATATTTCACTTTTGGAACATTATGTTTGCCTGAGAGCCGCTCAAAGAAACCCTCTCGCCGCCCGCCAGACCTCCGTTTCAGGGGAAGCTGAAAAACTAGAGGAATAGAAGCGATTTTCGTTTTCTGCCAGAGCTCACGCTTTGAATCATCATTAGTGTGATTAATTTTCCCTCCAGTCCTACAAACCTCATTGGTGATTCCCCTCCAACACTTTGGCCATGCTCCACAGAAGTGACAAATGTGTTCCCATGGAAACAGACCTGTCATGCCATTGTCACCGCTGGCCTGTAAAATGAAACCCAGCTCTGCCAGAGAGGAACCAGCTGGTGACCTGACTGATCTCACATCAGTGCGACAGGGCGACTTTTGACAACCCAGTTGTTATTAAGCTGCATATGAGCCATGCTTGTCACAGTTAGACACATGCCCGCAACCATTTCTTTTGGTCTCGTTGAGTCTCGTCGTCTTTTCCAGCTCCGTTTCTCTCGATGCTTCGCCAGATATCTGTTTTTCTCTCCCTGCTACGGCTTGTCGTCGACCGACGCTCAGCAATTCTCAGTTTGATGACACTGGCAAAGTTCAAATGCAGCTTTCCTGAAGTTTCCTCTCTCTCTGTCTCTCTCTGTCTCTCTCTCTCTCTTTCTTTTTTCCCCAATTCAACTCAGTGTGAATGGCCAGGAAATGACTTTGCTCACATCTCTGAGAAAAGCTCTGACTGCTCTCGGTGATTAGAAAGAAGTGAGACAAGGTCGAAGTACCAACCTCGCTGTGTGATTGTCTTACCAATGAGCCACTGTGGAGGCAACAGGTGTTAATTATAAAGCAGGTATTCTAAGCAGTGATAATTTACTGTAATTCATCCTTTTTTCTTTCACACGGTTTGAGTCAATATTTTAACTTTGCCTTACGTCTCAAGCACAAGTGGTGTTATTTTCTCGAAGCCTCTCGTTACCATGTCTGTTCATGTTTGAGCTCAACTCGGTCGATTACGAAAGAAGTAAAGAGAATGCCGTGATATTCTTTTTTTCCAAAGTATCAAAAATAACACAATGCCTCCTTTGCCTCAGGAGGCTCAAATTATTTACTGTAACTATTTATATCAACAATGCAGTTTACAGTGTTTTGATAAGAGAGACGTTGGTACAATTTGCTAATGTTTGGTTAAAAATAATTTGATTTTGTCTTCTCTGAAGAATTGCAGTTTAAAGTTGAGTGAAAGTTTCATGGTTTGAAACACACATTTCCAGGTACATGTCACGTTTCGAGAGACAAGAAACAACATTGTGTTTGAATAATATTTCCTGGTTGAGACCTGCAGAAAAGGCGTTTGTACACTTCAAGTCAGACCATGTAGTCACTGTTTAAAGTTAACCAACAGAACTTTGATACTACTCAAACAAATGTATCAAATGAAAGCTTGGCATTTTGTTTACTACGCAGAAAGCATTGAGGTTTGACACTCAGACACAGACTGATGTAGAGACGTTATTTAAATCGAGGCGAGCTTTTCTATAAACACATAGCACGGTAATGTGGTGAGGTCCTAATGAAAGTAATTTGATTTCTGTGCTGTTTCATTGACAGCGTGCATCATTTACATACAGTGTTCTCTGACTTCATCAGCGCTGCAGCAGGCAGCGGCGAGGACAACGGCGAGAGTGCTTGTTGTGGTATGAACACCCCTTTCCATCTGCTTCCGTTTTAATCAGCCTCATTGTTCTCGGTCTGTAGGCTGTTCACCAATGGCTAACCGGGTCTACCCACAGCCCAGCTCAGTGAAATGCATCCAACGTGTCGACCTCGCTCCCCTCTCGTCTTAATCCAGCCCTCAGCGAATGTTCCCACTGATTAGACACGGCGCTCAACATACGTGTCTCTGCGTTCAGGAGGTGGGAGGGGGCGAATCAATAGTCGAAAACTCTCCCTGGACTCAGGAAAAAAATAAAGGCTGTGGTGAGGTGTGTGTGTGCCTGCTTGTGTGCGTGTGTGTGTGTGCGTGTGTGTGATATGTCGGAGTTTGTCAGGTGCCCTTTCGCTGAAAAAATAGTCTCTTGTCACAATGCAGAGCCTGAGAAGGCAGGAGTCGGCCTCGGTATCCATGTTTGCATCTTTCAAAGAGACAAATATTGGTGATAAAATTACATAACTCCTTTCCTTCCTCGCTGGCTCTCTGTCATCTTTTATTCTTTTCCCAAAACAGTTCATTAAAATAGTACAAAAAAGGGCGAAGGCAGCAATTTCTTCAACTAGTGACCAAAAGCTACCGACATTCTCGAGATCCTGCTCTTTTTTTTTTAGATTACTTTATATTTTAATGCATGTGCTGTATGCGGCCGCTTACATCTGCAAGACTACTGCTCTGCCATGTGATGAATTGATTAGAGATTTATACCATGAATTAGTAATGAATCGTATTTAGAGAATTGTTCATATTCGAGAGGTCATGGAGCTCCAGGAGTGGTTTGAGAAATAATTATGTGACAAATTTAAATACGTAGCTGAAATCCTACTGCAGTATGCAGAGAAAAATCAAGCAATTATAAAACCCAGATGCAAGTTATACAACGTGAATAAATTTTTTTTTTTTTTCCTGGTCCATACTGGCTTCGGGTGATGACAGTCTGGAGGTCATAGATTACGCACCGTCTCATTGTCACTACATGACTGAAAAAAGATGGATGTCTGAGGAGGGGAGCGCGACAGCGGCTACCGGGGCTGCCTGCCTGTGGACCGCTGCGGACCCCGGCCGCAGAGAAAGGACTCGGGACATATTGCTCTGGTTAATGACTGGTGACACTTGCAAGATTTGTGATCTCTGAAGGTCGCGCCCCTGCTGAAGTCACACAAGGAAGGGGAATAAGTCGTGGGCCGATTCCCCGCTGAAAGCTGCAGGAACGTGGACGTTGTCGTGATTCATCTCTGTCTCGTCGCTCGCGCTGCTGGGAGATTCCACGGACCGCCGCTCTCTGTGACACTCTCTTCACTTGCCAGCTCTCAGCCGGTGACAGGGGCCGAGCACTAAAATGTGGGCAAGTACAGTGAGGTAGAAATGGAAGTACTTTGTCTTTTGCTGCCCTGAGAGGTCTTGTCGAGTAACAGGCAGCCATAAAACCACAGTGTCAGTGTTTGCGTGTATCAAAAATCTCGACAAATCTGCGCCTTTTTTTGTCATTTTTGCCTTCATTCTCCTTGATCACAACAGCGATAAACTCTATTTTTAAGTAGATAAAGCTAATGCTATTTGATATATGCTCTCTACGTAAACTCATCCTACATGGAAAGAGTTGATCTAGTGTAAAAACTGGAACATAAGTTGAAGAAGTAGAAAAATAGACAGTAGAAAATTTTATACGTTTGACATTTTCTAAATAGATTTAAAAGAAAAATGATTAAAAGACATTGACGTAAACACCAGACAGCCAATGAGAATGCAGATAAAAGTAGTGAGAGTAATAAAATCATTGTTTGTGTGGTTTCAATCTCTAAATGCTGTGTTTCATTTATCTACTGTGGGAGTCTTTTACAAGCAGCAGCTTTTTCAGCTTGTGGCTGGAACGCCAATACGATAAAAAAAATAAAGCCCTTGTCCTTAAGCTCTTGTCTAAATTGTGTTGAAAAGTGTCGAGTGCACATTACAATGCAGCTAGATGTTCTCAACTTAAGTTTGACCTTGAAATAAGCCAGTTATGAATCCTTTTTGGCCGATAAACAGAGCTTTTGTTCATCTCATGACATGTTTTTTTGTCTTATCTGATGTTTTTCTGCCCCTTGTATTGAGGTTTGATGAACGAGCGATTCAAAGATAATGTGGCGAGTCTCTGTCTGTTTCCTGCATCGGTCTCACCTGTTACAATTTTAGTTTTACCTTATCTTCTATCATTCGATAAGTCTTTATGATTATTCACCACATCATCTTTCTCGACTGGAGTTATACAACTGAAAAGGTTATTTTAGTACTGAGTCATGAGTGCAATATTTTTATAATCGAAAAATAGGGAAGGTCAAGGATTCGTGAAGTAAATCATCAGTTCTGGTTTCATTCTTCAGTCCTATTCACCTGCTTTACTGGGTAGAAATCATGGTCGTCCATTGTGCGCCAGTCACCTTTCATTTACAGGTTTTCCATCCACTGACGCAAGCGCCCTTCTTTTTATAACTCGCCTCCGTCTTCTGCACAGTAAATGTATTAAGATTCACACTTGGATTCTGAGGAATTAACCATGGTGGATTTAGGCCCCTATCTCTTGTGTGCTTTGTCTTCATTAACCCAAAGATCAATATGTCATTGGCTCAATTACGACAGACATTGATGACATTGAGCCCGCCATCCTATTTGTTCCGAGTCACTTCATCCCACCCTTAACCCCCATCATGGGCCACCGGTAGACCCTCATCTACCGCATCGCCGACCATCTCGGGCGTCGCCTCCTGCTAGACAATTTTCCTAATGGTGTTTGTGGAATAAACAGAGCTCGTTATGATTATGTGTGCAAAGCTCATGCACGTGCCCTGTGGGAGAACGGTTAGCTAACACAGAGTAAAGCGTCGAGAGGAGAGTAAAGGAAGACCGAAATTTCGAGGAGCAAAACTATTGCTGAGGAGGATAAAACAAAGCCAATAGTGCTGTTGCTGAGCAGAGGGTTTAGTTGGTGAGGAATCAGAGCACTTAGGGTTCAAACCTCGATGTAATGCACGTTCAGAATCGAGAAAGCCTCTCTCTAATGTTCCTCTTGGAAAAGAAAGAAGGAACCTTCAAGGTTTTTGGTCCTGATAGACACAAAAAACCCCAAAAGACTTCTTCACAGAATACAGCAAATAGCAAATCACGATAAAAGACTCAATAATGAACCACTCTTGAAGTTTCTCTGCTTGCTGCTTTTGGACAGTTTCATACATTTCAAAGGTTGTTTTTTTTCCCCCCCCGACTGTTTTCTTTTTTTAGTGGAGAGCCATTTCAGTTCTATAAAGAACCATTTCAAAAGGGCTTTACATTACCCCATTACGATTTTCAATTTCATCATACAGCGGCGGCGGAGACAGAAAAAGACTCTGATGTTGGATCACAAAAGTGCACACTCGTGCTCCTTATGAAATGCTGGTCTGGGCCAGCCTGTGCACCAACAGCAGTGTCCTCCAGCCGCTCTCCCTCATCTACAGGATAGTGATGCAAGAAGAAAAGGATTGGAGCCTGAGCGAGGATGCGGGTCAGCAGAGCCAGTTGTTTCCTGGTCCGAGCCGAGAGGAGCAGGTGTCACGAAGGCGTGTTTAATAGGATCTCCACAAGCCTCTTAGATGTATTCCATGACTCCGGAGCTGTGTCCCACTTTCTTAGCCGGCGTATCTTTAGCTAGTCTGTTGCTATGTGGTGAACGAGCTCGTCAGCTGTAAACCCCGGTGTCTGTCGCTTCTCGTTAACTCTGTGATTTCTTTCTACCTTGAGAGAGATAGATAGAGAGAGAGAGAGAGAGAGAGAGCATTAAATAAGCATGTTGAGACTATTTGATGTGCGTTAAACAGGTCAGGAGTCTCAGGCAAACAAACTGCACCTTTTTTATGCACTTTGTGTGAATTTATTCGGGTACCACTTAACACTCAAAGTACATTATCGCTAATACTTGCAAATATAAACACCTACCACTCGTGCTCATGACCTGCTTAATATTTATGACTTTAAAAATGTAAACACGATCCATCGACAAAAACAAGCCATTGCACATGTCCAGGGTTAGACCTCAAAACAGCGGGAAAGCGCACTCAGAGACATGCATGTCTTGGCCAGCTCATGACCCGCTCAGACAGCCTGGCACACTGAACCGTCTGGCGGTTGTGTGGTCAGCTGCTCATCACAAAGCCTCTTGACAGCTTTTGTCTTTATTTAGTTCTGTCACCTAGCTGGCTGTGGGTCAGCACTTGCTTGCAAAAGGGCTTATTTCTGCACTCAGGTTGCCACGGCTCGCCGGCCTATAGGGAGACAAAGGCCACCATAGGCTGTCTGTCCTCACTCACCAGGCTGCCGGCTGCGCCTCGTCCGGGCTTTGGTTAAATTTAGATTTAAAAAGACATGATCTTAGTCGACACTTCAAACACACAACATTAACTTTTGATTTAACTTTATTTCACATTATTTAACTATTTAACTAAACTTTATTCAAGCCAGTTCTCAATTACGATGACGGCCAGGCTTAGAGGAAGCAAAAACACAAGAATGCAAAACAAAAATGTAAATGTGCTATTGTGCGCTCACTAATCCAATGGGACAACAATTTAAATATTCACAGTGGCCAACTGTATGATACAGAAGTGTCAGGAAGCAAAAATCATCACAAATCAGAATTATTTACCAGTCAGCAAAGTGTAAAAGATACTTTACATTTTGTAGCCTAACTGAGAAGCAAATATTTAAAGAGAAGTGCAATGATCTCGGATTGTCATCTGCATTGAGTCATTCAGATAGATTGGGGATAGAAATAATGGAGTTTGCAACCTTTCTTCTGGTATCAATCAGTGACAGTAACAGTCAGCGACCATCAGTAAGCCTGTTACTTATTACCGTTGTCTTACGTCTGAACAGTCCGAAAGCTGCTGTTTATCTCTGTCCTTCTTCTTAGCTGACCTTTAGCTTTGGCAGTGGCTGAAGCGATTGACTCCTGTTTACTGGAAAATAAGCACTCCATTAACCCTGAAGGAACTCTCCATCCTCATGGTGGCATCAACACAGCTCCACTCTGAACTCCAACTGCTCATAGATTTCTTTCCTTCATAAAACAGAGAGAGTTGGGATGGGTCATTTTGATTATGAGAGTAAAGTTGACCAACTGTTGTTTGTTGTTATGTTGGTTTTAATGAACATGAATAGAGGAAATTTTAATGTGAGTACATCAACATTGTAGACACGCCTGCTACAGAGCAGCTTCCTCTAACTAATTGATCCAGCGTAATGAGTGGATTGATAATCCGGTTGACTCCCACAGTGCTGACAGCCCATTCATCGTAAACAGTATGAAGATAAAGTGTAAGAAATTAGAGAAAGGCAAAGCAAAGCAGCACTGCCAACAAAAAAACAGCCTTGTGGTGAAATTTTGCTAAGTTGTCAGTAAAATGACACTCGATGACATCATTCATAGTCTGGTCATGCAGTAGTGTGGATCTCTTCTCTGGCTGCAGCTGAAAATGTGCATTCTCGTGTTTTTTGTGTCAATGCTGTTGCCGTACTTGGCTTTCCAAATGTGGGACCAGCTCCTCATGTGCTCGAGTTAGTTAAAGGAACCATAAGGAATAACTTTTGTTTCACCATGAAATAGCAGGAGAAATTTGATGCATGTGGACATGAACATGAAATATTAATCATTATTTTATCTGCACTATTTTCTACACTGTAGGACATTGCATCTTGGCATGAGTGCGTGAGAAAATGTTACAGCTCTGGTAAGGTCAGAGAAGAATAAAGGAAACCAGACTCATAATTAAAGAGAGTAAACAAGTGATAAGTTTCAATAAGTTGCACAACACAATACAACAAGTATTTAAAAAAGTTTCCAGAGTAAAACTTTGAGTTGACTCTGGTAAATGTACTTTACTCTGAATTATGATAATTGTAGCATGCAGTAATGAACATATGGAGTACCTATATACAGCAGATATGTAACTTAATATTTGCACAATCCTCAGCACCTCCATTCAGCGTGTATTGCAGAGGCGCCTGACCTTTGCATTAACCCCTGCTCTGCTGCCACTTTGCTGAGCAGGGAGATAGATATTTTCAAGGCAAACACAATTAAAGCTGTGGGTTGAAACACATCAGTGGAGGCAATATGAGGGAGATGCAAGCATCTGTATCCTGACATGTTGTGCTGCTTGCTGCCTCCTCTCACATAATGCTGCACATTTGTCACCCCACCCCTTCCTGCTCCCGCCCACACTCTCCGCTAACTGATGTGCAAGGGGGGGAGTTCACGCTCTGTGGAGTGGCAGCCTCACTTTTATAGCAGCAAGGTGGTGTGGGGTGGACACGCTCACTGGCGGACATATTCATTATTCAATAAACATTTTTTTTATACGTATTCCCAGTTATGAAAGCACAGTTCTGTCTTGGTGTGATTATCCTCTGTGGCTGTGCGCCCCGGGCTACGGGGAGAGATAAACTTGGCATACCAATGATCAATGGCTCCCAGGAAGGGCAATAATAATGCATTAAGTTGAATGTGCTGGAAAAAGGGTTTACATATTCTTTCACTTGTTCAGAAGTCCAAAAGTTTCATTCGCTTGCAACTCTGTTGCAGTTATACACAAATTAATTTTACCTGGAAGGTTTTCTGACAGTATACTATTCAAATTTCGCTGCTCGAAACAGTACATTAAAGAATTACAGGGCATTTTTTCTGTCATATACATTGAAATACAGGATATAATCACATCATCAGCATATGCTTTACAGTGTGTGGGTGTAAACAGAGAAAGTTCAGGTGTGAAGGTAGAGGTTAAGGTTAGATGTTGAGAACTGAACACTGCACACCAGCATAGGGTGTGTGTGTGTGTGTGTGTGTGTGTGTGAGAGAGAGAGAGAGAGAGAGAGAGAGAGAGAGAGAGAGATACTTTGTATATGTGCATCAGTGTCTATTTCTGCAGCGCTGAG
>JAUESE010000048.1:3339792-3357741 GCA_032274725.1 Malacoctenus triangulatus | reverse complement strand
AAGATCAGATATGGGTCGCATAGGTGCCAAAAAATCGGATTTGTGTCACTTCAGCCTGCAGTGTGAACGTAGCCAAATTGCCCAGTGTTTTTACTCTAAAAGTACGTGTTTTGTTTTGTGGTGAGAGTGTGTGGTTCCACGAGTGTTTGGCTTCACTGTAAAGTTCAGTGGGGGGGGCTCCAGAGGGGGGTAGAGGTCAGGAATCCCTTGTCTGATTTATCCTCCCTCAGACTTCTGTGTTGAATTCTTGCTTGTCAAAGACGGCTTGTTAACATGCCGGGCTGTGACTCAGCAGGTGGGGAATACTCCCTGCAACCTTCTCCCAGGGCTGCCTCAAAAAAAAAGAAAAAAAACAATTTCCCAGTTCCGGTGAAAGAGCCAGAAAGTTACCCCGGCTTTCTATAAATTATGAATTACACTCTTGTCCTGAGCCTTCACAAGGTGAGAGGAAGGATGAGGGAAGGAGGGGGGCTGCTGGATGTATTTTATTTGCTCAAGAAAACGGGGGTAATGGGGCAGCAGTTATGAATGCTCTATTCCCTGTGATGAGTCATGACTTTGCGTATTTCACAGGCTCCCAGAATGAGGTGTGGGGGCCCATGTGGATCAGCTGGGAAACCCAGGGACAATTTATTGCATTGACAATAAAATAAATCACAATTTCTTTTGTCTTTTTGTTTTTTTGAACTGCCTGGATATAACACCGACATTTTTTTTAATCCAAAATTCCAATTGAGATTTTTTTTAACGTTATTATTATGAGTGGTAGTATTGTTATCAGCAGGTGTGTAATAGAGACATTAAAAGAAGCCCGTTTGGTGTGGGAGCGCCGTGTGTCTGGTGGATGTTTCAGGACACGAGGGGCAGGAATGAATGGACACAGACAGCGAGTGGAGCCGAGTGAATCCGAAAATCCTGCTGACCGGACCTGTGTGTGTGAGCGAGTGAGTGTGTGTGTACGTGTGTGTGTGTGTTGGCTCCACAGAGGCAGAGAGAAGCGTGACTGTGAGGGGAGAGACGTAACAACTCCTCTGCCTTCCTCGGCTCCTTCTGCGGAGGGGGGCAAAGATCCGACTTGTTCTTGCGAATTAACTTGCAAAGACATTTTTTTCTTCTTCTCTCCCCCTTCCTCGGTCGCTGGAGAAGAAGAAGAAGAAGAACCAATAACGTTTCCTCTCGCCTGGCCGCGTGAAGGCAGCGACGCCGAACACTTGAGCGGAGCTGACGTTAACCCGTTAGCAGCGAGGCGCGGGGAGCTGCCACGAATAGATCCGGTCTCCACGACCCCCGGTCGAGCCGTAACGCACCGGGACAGGGACCTCGTGCTCCTCCGGCGGCGGACTCGTATCGTTTTTTTTTTTTGTTCTCCCTCCCCTCCTCTTTCCGTCTCCCCCTGCGTTCAACTCTCTGGGCTGGCTCTTCAGAAAAAAAAGAGAGAAACTCCTCCGGTTTGTTTGCTTGCATGAAGTGGGATTGTTGTGCTCGCTCCAAACTGAAGACTGGGACTAAACGCCGCGGTTCAGTGGAGAGAAATGCCAACGGCGGTGACAAAGAGGAGATTCAGTAAGTGCACCGTTATCTCTCCACTCACTCAAGCCGCTCTTCCACCATTGAACTTGAGACGCAGCGTCGCCGGTAACTTAAACGGAACTTGGTTGAAATGTCGCCGGCTGCGTTCGTGTTTGTTTAGCGGGGTGCACTTCGGAGAGGCGTTTGAATGGTGTCACGTCCACGGGTAAATATTGTCAGTCGGGCTCCGTCTGGAAAAATCGGGCTCACGTCAGTCAGGCGGCCACGCATGCACTTTGTCGCTCTTTTATCTAGTCTGCGTGTGAAGCCATGGCAACTTTTTTTTTTTATTCCGGTGACTGAAATGCGCCGTTTTATCGGTGTGAAGTGGGCAATGGGTGAAGGGAAGGCAAACACACTGGGGGGGGAAATGATATTCCCAGTCACTTATTTCTCGTTGCGCAAAAACTGCGCACCGAACCGGCTACGTGCACTGCTCAGACGGAGCTGTGGTCTTTGCGGGGATGTAATTCTCAATCAAGCAGAAAATCTGTCGAGAATCACTCCTGAAATCCAGAAACAGGCAGCAGCGATGCTCTGCCAGCTCCCAGTCCGTTTCCACCCGCTCGTGTTTTCCTTTTTTTTCTAAAACTCCTAATTGCAATCTAATGATTTGCTCCTGCTTCTGACCCGTTATATTAAAAAGATGGTTTGCCAGAAGCTCCTCCGGCTCTCTGCAGACCTGGCTGTTTTTTTTTCTCTCCCTGTGTGCGCGTACACGAGTGCGTGAGCGCCCCCCGGGCATGTGAAATCTTTGCTTTTCTTTACTTATCGTTCCCACAGATATGTTTTTTTGACTCCTCGTTAAGTCCATTACTTGCAGAGTAACCTGTTTTCGTTCGTGTTATTCATCACTATGTTTTTTTTCCTCCAAAAGTCACCGTTGCTGCTGCAGTGTCTGCGGAGACAGCCTGCATGTCAGGAATTCACTCCTTGCAGCTGTGAGAGGATAAATCTCAGCAATAATTCATGAGAAATCTCACTTGTAGGACCATTTTTTTTGGGATAGCATTAACAGGTGCTCCGTAATCACCCGGGAGGCCTGCTCAGGTCTTCAACAGATCAGATTTAGAGTGGAGCATGTTTTGTTTTGGGGCGTCCTTTTTTTTTTTTTTTCTTTTTTCTTCTCCTCACTGGGTGAATATTACAGGAAGATGCTCAGCAGTGCATCACGCCTGCCGCCCAGTTGTGGTTATTTAAAGAGACGGATTCTGGAGCAATTTTGTGGGGTGACTGACATGCTCAAGTAGCCTCATGGCCATCCTTTATCAATATGGGAATCCGATTAAAGCTGTCACAGACACAATGAAAAGACCGAACCATGAGCCACACTGTAACAGGATGATACAGGGTGGGTTAGTTTCTTGGAATTGCATCAGAGGCTCCCTGCAACCGAATCCTGGGCCCTGCTGCATGCTTGAGTATTTAACCCTCAGCTCCAGCCAGTGATGTCTGCTCGTGGTAACGATTTAGGATGACTTCATGTTGTGTCTGCACATTTTGCATGAAGTTTATCTCACTCACACACATGAGTGCGTCGAGACTGTGCATTTTCCATCATAAAGCATGTGGTTCTCATTCGCGCGGTTTAGCTTTAGGATTCAGGGCCGCGCGCTGTTATCTGGGGGATAGATAAGTTATCATTTAAACCTGTGTTGACAGGCCTGATAGGTGTCGTGCTGCTGAGGCATTAAGGTTTTCTTCAGTCATGTTGGAGAGATAGAGACCGAGGAAATGCTGCAGGGTTTTATTTACCGTGTTTATCCTAACTCATTGTCCTGTTTGTTCATCTTCAACGATTTGTGGCGTTCTCTGAAGGACTTTCATATTTTCCCCGTCAGTGTTTATTTACCGAATCCTGACACATTTCCACGACTATTAGGCATCCTTTTCTACTCGGACCAACACCAATTCAGGAAAACACTTACTTGACTCCTGACTGATTACAGATTCCCACAGTGAGTCGCAACGTTGCCGTCTTCCTTTGTTTCTCTCCAAAATCGTGTTTCAGTCGGATTTTGCTGAAAGCGTGCCAGTGAAAAACAAAGGCCTCAGTCTGTCCTGAGCTGGTGACGTCATCTTCTGGGTATACGTCCAGGCAAACAGCCAGACTACACAGAAGCAATTAGCAAATGTCAAGTAGCTGATAGTGAGACCACCTACTCTCCGACACTGGCTTTTCTTTGAGCTCTTACGAGAAGTTGATTTCCAGTCATCATTGTTACGACACAAGCATTGTGTTTGATTAATGTCCAAACATGATCATGAAACCTGATTTAAAGGGGAAAAAAAATCAACGGTTTGATCCTTTTCCATGCAATGTCAGATTTCCTGGCCTGTTGATGGCTGTGGTGGGGACAGCAGTCCTCCGTGTTGTATTTTTATGTTATGTCCACATTTGTGTGACAAATTCTGCTTTCCACCAGTTTTTTAAACGCTGTTTTTGTTGTCTTTGTTGGCTTGGGTACATGCCTGGCCTGTGCGAGCCCTCGTATGTTCCCGTGCAGGGTATTTCCTAGCAGGCCTGTTCTGGGGCTGCTGGCCAGAGCATCTGCTTCAGCTTCCTCGTATACTGGTGCTCCCTGGCAGGGGCAGGGCTGAATGGCACTGTTAAGGGGCTCCAGCTCCTCTGTGGCCACACGCTGAAAAACCGCCCGGCACAACCCACTCCCAGCTGCATTTCTCATGCTTTCCATATGGGTAAAGTCTTGGTAATTTCAGGGCCTCCGAGCCCTAATGAGAGGTTGTGCCCATAGTGTGTCGGTCTGTGGTGGGCGGGATCAGCGTTTTCTCGAATTTATAGGGGATTATAACTGCTCTGAGATGCCTCGCTGGTCCACTGTCAGGGCGTTGGCACAGAAAAGCCGAGGCCTCTTTTTTAACCCGGCAAACAGGCTCAAACTGGTTATGAAGGGGTTTTGGTACGGGGGTTACATCCCCCCGGTCTATAGGCCCAAGTTTGCATTCAGAGCTGGATTAGGTGTGAAGCTTCAGATATAGATGGTTTATTGAATCTTCTGCTTAGGGGATCAGGAGGTTTTTGGTCTTGCATCTTTAGGGATGCTACAAGGAGCGGCCATTGTCCTGCTTAGCATCCCATCCCCACACCGAGACAGGGTGCTCTTAGCAGCACGCATGGTGGATTTTTAACAATGCCTGTTCCTGAGCGTCAGCAGCATCGAGGCAGCGAGTGATTTACTACTCTGTCTGCGAGGGTAATGTTGGAGCAATTTGACTGCTGATTGAAACCAGGTCTCCCATTTCAGAGTCCACTGGTGACATTATAAACCATTTACACCAGTGTTTTACAGGGCACCCCTGCATTCAGGAAAGTGGAAACAGACGCGTGGCCTAAAAATGGCCCAAGCCAGTTTGAGAGCCCCTTTTTTTATCCAATCCTCATGTGATTTGTTGTTTTACCTTTTAAAATATGGGCACGCTGCCGAGTGAAGTAGTGAATATGGATGACATTGTAAGGTCAAATGTTGGGTTAATCACTTCTGTCTGTTTTTCATTTAGGCAGAAGGACCTCCTAGATGTAGGGGTCCGTCTGCTTTTGATTATGCGGCCTTTTCTCAAAGTGCTAAAGCTTTTCCTAAAGCTATTAGGTGGAAATGGCAGCTGCTGTCCATCGTCCCTGTTCAGACCTCAGTACACTTCTCTGGAATTACCTAATATTGAAGGATAAGTATAACCCACGCGGATCAAGCTACTTTAAATTACATTTTTTCACTCGTACAGGCTCTCTGCAGAGTAAAGGTTCTCCTGAAAAAAGCAGGAGGACGTGAATTATTTTAGGAAACGGTGCATAGATTGACAAATGAAGGATGTTGGAGTCTGATGGCTGAATCCTTTTATGATGTCTGTGTGCTGTCAGTACCTCTGTTTATATTAAAAATGCAGCATTCACTGTCAGTCGATCAGCAAAGATGACTGGTTTGATTGTCAGCTTGAATGACATTTCAGGTTTCAGGAAGAGGTTAAAGAGTGCAAAAAAAAAAAGCATTCCAGCTTTGCTTTTTGTTGACTTAAGTATCAAGACCCTGCGTTCACCACTATAGCTGATCATACGCTTCATACTAAATTAGCCCAGTTAAGTTTGAGTGAATATCTGAATTTAGATCAAAGCTCCAGCTTTTGCTTTTTATTCTTAACAACATGAATAAATCCCTGCTTCTTTTGCTGGAAAGGTTATCTGACGTTAAAAGTGGGAGTCTTACACAACTGCGGTATACACAAAGTGCAGTTAGTGGCCCATTGGTATGCACGACCAAGTCCACAGTGAGGTGTAGAAACTGTTGCTATTCATCTGCCGTCCTTGTGATCTCCGATGGTCCCGGATGGCTCTGCATTCTCACCGCACAGGCCATCTAATTAAACCTTTAACCACCAAACACACAAAAGTAGCTTGTTTTTTTTTCCCACTTGTAATTGTTTGATTATTTATTCCTTTCTCCCATGTGAGCTACCGACCTGTTTGCTTACTACACTGACATTTAGGAGTAATTATGTTCAGCATTTCTGCCAGTTGAGCGATGCAAGAGGATCAGTTTGTTTACATTTGATGACAATGTGCTTCAAACTCTTCACAGCGTTCGCTGGTGTCACAAATGCTCAAATTTCAGGATTGGTATGTTTAATAAACTTGTGTTAGCGCTGTTTGTTGTTCTGTGAAAATCAATTATTGTTTTCGTCCTAATGTGATAATTACAGTTTTGTGTGTGCTTGATGAGCGATGTGCTTATTCGTGACATCGACTCCGAAAGTGTGGGAAACAAGTTTTGCCTCGCAGAGTGAGATCAGTCCCTGCAGAAAGTTGCAGTGTTGTTTAGCCTTATAGATCTGAAATAATTATGTTGATTGCTGATTGAGACAGAGCGTTCCTAATTGATTGTGCAAGAATTTGATCTATCCACCGGGCTACGTTTCTAAAATTTGAACATCTGTTTTCTTCTGTTCAGTGTGGGGCTGGTTACACCCAACTAGCAATTTTCAAGCTCTCACCTTGGGCTTGGAGAACCTGTCAGCGCTAACCAAAGGCCAGTGTCAGCCATATATAGAGGTAATGACATAAAATCAGCGTGGCCATAAGTTGCATGGTGGCAGCAGTAAATGGAACTGATGGCCTGTGTGTAGATTGATGATAACACGTGCTCGAGCGGTGTAACAATACACTGTACAGTTCAGTGCTGCGTGTTTGGCGCGGTCCGTGCGATGAATCAAACGGTTGACCATGCAATTTACTCAATATCTGCGAAACAATAGAGCCAAATGGTCGTTCATCTGAAGTGATGTGTCCTGGTTCGACACCGCACGTGGTTGTTTTTGTTGTATTGTACAGAGCTGCTTTTGTTTTGTGTCATCCTGCTGAGAAGCCACTTGAAATGGGACAGAGCTCCACTGTTTTATTTTGCGCTGGGAAATATAATACTTTTATTCTTTCATAAACTCGGGTGTCATGGGGAATTGAAAATGGAAATATGGGATTCATTTTCAGGCGGTCCTTATTTTTGCAGGCTTGAAAAAACATGAAATCGCAACGCCACTGTGATGCATCAAATCCAACTGTGAATTTTATGAATCATTAGAGTCCAAATAGCTTCGTGTCCTTTATAGATGCCACTCGAGTGCTATTACCTCTTTCGTTTGAGACGCTAACATAGATTTTGTGGATGCTCAGCCGAGGTTATGGCTCTGTGGACAGTTTTATCACACCGTGTCTATTGGTAAATGTACCGGGGAGCTGACAGGAACATGTGACAGGCGTGCAAAGACCTCAGTGCCTTGACTGTTCATCTGCCCAGTCAGCAGAAGTGCACAGATGATGCACTCTTTCATTTTAGACAAACGCTGGATGGGGACAAATGGAGCCACGGTTCACCGGCTGGTGTCATTCATTCTGCTTGTCATTGTTCTACCGTATTCTCTTCAGGTTCTCGTCTAATTAAGGCCACACACGAACACACACACACACACGCACATACACATAAACTCAGAAACACACATGTTGGAGCCTGAATTGATGCAGGACAATACATGAAGGTCAAACAGTCAGCCTTCTTATCGAGCCACACTGAATGTCATATATAGAGATTAAACATTGACCTGCAGTAATGACGAGCCAGTTTCTCATCCTCAGGTCGGTCCTGACTTAAAATTTCAACAAAAAAGACAGTTTTTTTATTTGCTACACTGGTAAAAAAAGGAAAAAAAACATCACTCATGATAGAAAATGCGCCTTTCATGCATTCAGTTATTTATTTTATTATTATTTGTCAATGATGCCTCACTGATGATGAGAAACATTTGACAGTCAAAATGCAATATTTTATTCATATTGGAAAACCATGACTTTGCATGTGTCAACTTGCATGCTTTCTTTTGCTGCAAACATGTCAGCATGTTATGTTGCCTTTTTCAGTTTTTTTCTTTTCCTCTAAAAGCTCCTTTGCTCAAGGGAATAACTGTCCAAGCCATTACCACTTTTGGTGAGAATACGGTTACACAAGCACAAGCAGATTTCGTGTGCACTTTAAGGTGCAAAAATCAAGCTGGAGAAAAAAAAATGCATTCGGAATGAGCATTAAGCAATTTTGTCAGGACACCCTCTACGTTGCCTTTAGCTTGAAGAAACTGTAGAAAGTAGTCTGCGGCTTCCAGTTGGACGGACGATGATTTTGCCTGACGACTTAAGATATGTAAAAAAAAAATGTAATTTTGCACACAGATACCAAAAAAATCAATAACCGAGGAGCATGTGTTGATTGTGTCAAAGTGAGGATGCTCCAAGCAGGATGTGCAAAAGCACAGTCGTTAATGGCAGAAAAATGCACGAGCTGCCCTCCGTTTGCCCTGTTGATGCAGCAGATTGGTCGGGTTTTAGGGTGTGGGGGCGGGCCTCTCTGGCAGTGCGTCTCAGGGATGACAGCTCTGTCCATGGAGAGCCACCAAGAGCCTTGGCTTTGAGCACCTACCGTGTCCTCTTGACAGAGCCTTGATGCCATCAGAGACCATTAGTGATGACAGCATGTCACTGTGTCATACCCGAGCTCGTGGTGAAGCGATGAATAAGAAGGAACAGTAAATAAAGGAAGCATAGCTCAGAATAAACAAGGATTTTTGCTAATGCAACCAACTCGTGGTTTCCAAACTTTCTTTCCCTTAAGCCCTGAATACATTATAGTGAAGCCAAACACTTCCAGAAACACACATCAACACACAAAAACAGGAACGTTTAAAATAAAAGCAATCGGGGAGTTCTTCAGAAAGTCTTATTCTGTTTTTTTGAAATATGCAGATCTGATATATTGAAACCACAGAACTAAGCCACCATGTAACTCAACAGAAATCTAATAAAAGTTGCATAAGATCTTACATTTGCCAGAGACGGCTGCAACAACACGACCTCTCAGCGATCACAACACATACAAAATAGAAAAGGTGAAAACCCCGAGTACGGTGAGGACCCAAATTGTATGCTGTCCAAATCCTGCCTCGGCTTTTGGCCTCCGCACACAGAGCAGACTGTCTCCTCTGCTAGTGTTGTGACACAAGTTAAGACAAGTGACTCTAATAAAACCATGTAATGCAATAATTCACTGACTGAATTAAGGACTGAGTGATGCTTAAAAGAGTGCTGTTCCCACAGATGTCCCTTTATCACACCAAAAAAAGATGACATGTAAATACTTGAGTGTGAGACCACTTACTGTAAGTAATCTCCTCCCAGGGCTGCTGCTTGTGCTTTTAAAGTGCCTGAATTTCACACTCTTACAACATGTATATCAAGAGCTTTTACATCCTGATGATTTTTGCATTTTGGCTCTACATGTTGGAATTGAACAACCATGTGCTTGTTATCTCTCTCCAAATAAAACTTGCTGTCTTCACTCAAGTGCTTGTTATATAAATCCACCCACTGCGGTATTATTTGAATTAATCACTTACTATTTAAATTTAGAAAATTGCCGACAGATAAAGCCGCAATGCATCACATTTTCCATCAGGGATGTGCTTTATTGTTCCACTTCCATTCCTCCGCTGCGGAGTAATAAGAAATGAAGAAGCGCTGGAACTTCTGAACTGGCTTTTAATAGAATGTCTTGGCAGTGACCAACGTGATAAGTTGTTCCCTGCATCCTGTTTAGGTACGAATACCAGCTATGATAATACAAATGACCCAGTGCGTTGTCGCACATTACCAGCATTCATCAGCCTCAACAATAAGTACATTTCAAGGTTACACGCTGCAGTGCAGGGCTGAAATCATGTCGAATTTTCCTAACTGTAGTCAGGAAGTGATGGAATAGCCCAGCGTGAGGTTACAGAGTGGTTTAGCTTGTGGAGCGAGGGAGGGAGGGGAACTCATTTGGCTCTGTCTGCACTAAATGGAATTTATTGTATATTTAATGTCTCTGGACATGGGATAAAAGGCTGTTTTCCATTCCAACAAGGTCTCTGGGTTATTTGCTGGTATGGCACTTTTATGGGTGTGGCTGATCCTCCAGATAAATAAATATTTATTTCTGAATTTTTATGTTTCTTTTTATAGGGATAAATATACACCCAAAGGACATTCTGTGAAATGACCAACACCACATATCGTAGCATTTAAAGCCACAGCTAGTTTGCTGTGTTTATTGCCAGACAACATTTTACATTTAAAATGACAAGTAAGTAGTGTCAAACAAGGTACAAATTGTATAGTACAGGACAAAAACATGAATATAAAATGCACATTAAAATAAATGTGCCATAAAAGGAGAGAAAAGCCCTGAGGGATGACACCTGATCATCCGCGCCTTCATGCCCGATCACATTCAGAAACTCGGATTTCAAGTGATCCTGGTGTTGATCCATTGCTGGTTCCACATATTGAACCCCTCAAGGGTGAAAGCTGCCTGTCCAAAGGAGGTTTTATGAAAGCACATTTGAAGACTAAAGAGATCAGCTCAGAATAGATGACACACAGGCCTCCTGTCATGCTGACGTTTCCAGCGTTTGCAATTGATTGTGTTAAAACTTACGAAACAGAATTAGTTAAGAAAAGAGCGGTTGTGAGAACGACACTCCCTGTTCAGGACGTCATCCACGTATTTTCACATCCCACGAGTATTTCAAGCAGCCCAGAAAAACCTCACATGCATGTTTTCAGATTTGGGTGAAATGTCTGAGCTTCCATAAAAAACAGGGGGAGCATGAAAAATGGATGCAGAAAGGCTTGAACGCTTGAAAACCAACAGGATTCTTGTCCCGTCATGAGCTGAGAGTCGACATTGCTCTCCTGTAACTACTGATCATAATCAACGAGAAGACAAACGTGCCCAATTCGAGTCTCGATGAGATATTGATGTACTTCAGCAGGAAGGTTTTTACTTTCCTCTTCCAAAGCATGAAACCAGAATGGCCTCACTGAGCCCGTTTGCATGCACACTTCAAATTCACTCTTTGTTCTATTCATAGGGTTCTTAGATTATTGTGATCACAGGTGTTCGTCGCTATAACATCATGTCACATGTGTAAACAATTATCTGGCTGTGTTATATGATTAACAGACGTAGAATGGAGTCTTTGTACATATATTCCATGAAGGCTTTTGTCATTACAACAGCAAGAAACAATGAACAGGCCGTGCAGCAGCAGAAAGTCAACAAAGAGCCACGCCAAGCTCGGCAGCAGCTTGTAGCCTATTTTGTCGACTAGTTAGGACATAAGTGCTTTAGGACGCTGACGCTGAGACTGGAGCTGCCGCCATCAAGTCTGCAAGACTTGATGGAATCCGGTAACAGGCAGAAACTATGTACCTCTGGGTTTTTCTGATGTGGCATTGCTGAAGTGAAAGTGAGCGTGTCTAATCTGGTACCTGAAGTTTCTCTGGTTGCTCCCTGTTGCTGCATTTCTACAGTCATGTAAACACGCTCACTGTGAAACTACCTCAGCATTAAAACATATATTTCTACTGGTCCTTTCTTGGCATTAATTTCTTTTTTTTTACTAGTTTTCCTTTTGTCTTCGGCTAGCTGCAGTGTGTTCCTGTCTTGTGGACTGAAAGTGGTGGGCTGCGGCGGTTGTACTGTCACGTGACTCATCTAAACCTGGTTATTGTCAGCTCCGAGGCATTATACTTCATAACCTGATTTTGAGCTCTCTTGGTCATAGTTCAAACATTTGCCACCCTTTGTTTCTGCCTACCTGGTCGAGTCAAGAAGACCCCATGGACACGGCAAGGTGAGATCCGTGCCGCAGCTCCTCTAAAAAGCCAGTGATTCATGAGCCCGGCTTTCCTGTCCCTGGGGCAAGGAGGAATAGCTGGCATTATCTTCTGCAAATGGGTTTGAAAATGCTCTTGGCCAGGTTGACCAAGGCTGATTTATAGCTCAAGATGCGCTCAACGGTTGGGCTCTGCTTTCCTGCATAGGTATGAGCCCCCCCACCACAGCTGCATGCCTGAATACGCCCACTCACTCACACTCCCCCCCCCACTCGCTCACAACTGAGCTGGCTAAGTTTACGCCGAGCCTGTATTTAGGGGGCGAAGCCAAGACAGACAGTAATGTATGACAACAAAGTTGCTGGATAAAAGAGGTAGTCTATTGTTCTCGAAATGTCAGCACAGGAATAAACAGTTTCTTCGCCACAATCATTCTTTGTCGAAGCTTATACAGCGATATGAACCTTATCCCTGGCATCAAGTAGGAGCTACTGTCAGAGAAATAGAAACTGCCTCCTGAAAATTGTACCTTTTAATCTTGAATGTGAAAGGAGAACTCTCTGTGAAACAGTGCGAAATAGCAGGGTTAAGCGCTCCTGGACGGTTCAGTCTTAAAGAAAAGTCTGCTGATTGCTTTGTGTGTTTTTTCCACTCTAACAAGCTTTATATCTGCGTCTGAACTTTCAAGCCTCCCACCTCTTTGGAATTTCTCTCAGTCAGGTAATATTGCCTACACTTTTTCAAGATAATTAATTGACGGAGCAAACGAAAAATATTTGCAAAAGATTGAGCCCCCCGGAAATGGCGCAGATTTATTTAAAGCCTTCAATTGTCACAAAGCAATTACCACAGCAAACAACTTGTCTGAGCCTCCCAGAAAGAGCTAAGAACGGTCTAGTCCTTTTTAAGTCCGACAGACTCCTGTCTGATTCCCACGCCGTTTGCTCTGCATTTGACAAAGACGGTCTCCTGTTTCACACGCAGACAGGCATCAGTCTCATCGTTAAGTCAACAAGGATTACCCACAAACAGAGGGCCGGTGAGGTAACAGTCGTGACGAAATGAGCGGCGCGTTTTCACACCAAGGATGTCCTTTCGCGTGGTTGTGTTTTTGCCTTTTCTCATCAGGAGCGCAGTGCCTGGTAGGACGAGGGGGCGGCAAAAGTCAGGTTGCAAACGGGGGGTTGCACAAACTGGATTTGACTGACTTGGTGAACCGTCCAAAATGCAATCTGACAGAGAATGTTTCAGCCAGCATCACCTGCTTCCAGTTCTGCAGTCCGACCCCTATTAGAGAATTCCTCGCTGTGGCTCACCATTGTTATGCAAGGTCCACATGAAGGCAGGAAGGGAGCTCACATCTCGTCTCCTCAAGGAGCCCCCTGGAACTCTGCAGAGGATCAGCAGCAATAGCCTTGGGTCCTAATGAGAGACATTTAAAGCCAATGTGTTTTAGGAGCTCTCCACATGATGCCTGTCCAAGCTATCATCCATCTTTAACCCCCCCACCACCACCCTCCAACAGAAAACTACCTTCTCCAAGCTGGTTGTTAATGTTTCTAAATGGTGTACTTACGAGTGGATTATTTAAAAGGCCTTGTGTCAGACAGATCTTTATCTGGCGGCTTGGCAGCTTGACTCGGACTCGCTGGGCTTCCTGTCTCTGCATGTTGATTAGCTTGTTTTTCTCCTCTTTTTCTTGCTTTGCTGTGCAGCCTCCTGCGCTAACTCACCTCATGTGATTAGTTCAAGTCAGGCAACTCCCAGGAATGAACGAATCTTTTGTTTTTCCCCCTGTAAAGAAGCACATCAGGGAAAGTATTCGCCAGATATGATAATCTTGTCCATCCGGTAATGGTGTGATCGACCATATTGTGACTCTTTTGGAGTCATTCCTCTTCAGGGGCGTCCTTGAGCTTTTCGTACCTACAACAGGGTCCTGTTTGGCATGTTAATGCAGTTCGTTCTGCACAGAGCACTGATTAGAGTTGTGAAATTAATGGTGGCATTTGAATTTGGACCCCTGATAAAGGTGAAAATTTCTCTTGTGCTGCAGCGATGCTATTTGTTAGTTCTCATTTCATTCAATTTGACCAGTTTTGATAAGCTCACTGTTACTTAGAAATCCATTTAAGCAACTCCTCTCTGGAGTGTGGTGGTTTGGCGATAAGCAAAGGTAATGTTACAAGCAGGTATCTCTTCATTGGTATTTGGATGTGACAGTTTTTACAGGAATATCAGAACAAAATACTTTCCAAATGACCCCCGTTCTATATTTGATGTTTTACACTGAAGATTTCCAAAGTCAATTGGCAGGCAGATTGATGGTGGCGTTGAGGATTGCTTTTTCATGTGTGAAACTCTGAAGTGACGGAGGAGGGAGTCTGGACTTGCCCACCCAGACAAAGCTTACGAGATGAGGTTTGAAGCAAAAAGCAAAGAGACCCGCTGCGAGCCTGACCCAAAGAAAATGAAGAAAGCTGTTTAGGATTTTGTTATCTTTTTCTTCTGGGAGGTTGAAAAAGATCGTCAAAGTTTGATTTAGAAAGCCCGCTGCACTGTATCAACAGCTTTTACAACTCCCTCCTTTCGTTGCCTTTTTTCTGTCTCCTCACAGTGTGTTGTGGCTGTGTTGACACCATGCCTTGTTTCACTTTTAGCTCCTTTATTCTTTAAAAAAAACATAAGACAAGAAGCTAAGCGTAGCAAGACGACATATGCTAATATGAGGCTTCATGGCCAAGAAGGAAGTTTGCTCATTTACTTGCTGCTTATCTCTGCTTTTCGTACCTACACAAAGCTGAGGCACTTTGATCTGATCTGTGAGTAGCGACTTTATCTGCCAAAGTACGGAGCAAACAAACAAGCATCAAAGCTCAGACCAGCAGACTGTTTGGACGTATGGAAGATTATAGTAATTGAAAAATTAATTGAACTTCTAATAGGCTCTTTCTGAGGTAAAACTTGAGATAATATCTCAGAGAAAGTAGTAAATATAGTCTGAGCACTACAAGTTGGAAGTTTTTTTGAACTGTTGCTTGGTTTCTCATTTTGTACAGCCTGAAACTGTCGAACACTGTCTGAATTTTTCCTTGGTCCCTGGTTGGTTGGTTTGCGTTATGTAAAACTAAATGAGTCCAAATATCTGCGCTGCCGTTCTTATCAAGGAAAAATTTGGAGCGGCGTCTTGTATGTCAGCAGATAAGTGATCCCTGAGTGGGTTCAGAAGAACTTCTCCTAGAAGATGATTATAAAGTTATAGTCAGACCTCGCACCTCTTAATTTGATCCGTGCGCCGGCCTTTTGATGTTGGCTTAAATCCAATCTGATATATGGAGGTCTCTTATATAATACAGTGCCATTGTGCACAGATAATGTAAAGTGTAGGTCTAATTTAAAGATCAGGGAAGCATTTCAGATTTCTTTGACAGCTGTATTGTAGCTTTTGTTGGTCTTTTTATTCTGGTGGATTCACATGATGTGTTGCTTTACAGGAGGTTTTATACGTCCACTTCTCATTGAGGACTGTTACTTTGGCTGTTGAAGCAGTTTTCGACCACATTTCTCCAGTGGAGCGAAGCCACCGTCCCCACAAAACAAAGAATAAATCAACAATTGAACACTAGTAATTATCAGTTTACTGTAACCACAGGCATCTCCTCTCTGTCACAGTGCATTGTGCAAGAGTTGCAGAGTTTTAATTGAGAACTATCGAACATTCTTGGCTTAAACTTGAACTTGATGGAGTTTGTTTACTGCTGGTATCGATCCATCTGCCCCCCCAAAAAAACCCCTTTAAAAAAACAGCTTAGTTGGCCCTGATCCTGATTCATCTGACCACACAGGATTATGAGTTCATCACAGCTTGTCTGCAGTGGTGTGAACATAATGGCACTAACAAATCTGCTTGTCACCCCCCTGTAATTTTTTTTCCTGCCACAAAATGACAACAGGGTGGAGGACAGAGAGACTCTCCATACATATGTGTATTCATGTGTGTGCTTTTGGTTTAGAATCAACAATCTGGAGTCCTCTAAAACGCCAACAAACAAAAAATGATTTAGACGATAAGCAGAAATAATTTGTGGTCGTCTGCATATTCATTGCTGACTTGTCCCATTATTCAGTGGCTCATTTACATTTTAAGCAGCATATCATGGTCAAGGACTGTGTGTTCTTCCTCTCGCGCACCTCCGGAGCATTACAATGAGTTTACCCTTTGAGGGAAGAGATGAGCCTATTGATTAGAGGCAGGTCGACCTGCGTTGGCAGCAGACGAGCAGTCACTCTCTTGCAACTCTTCAAAGAACGGCAGCAGCCATTGACCTTGTTCAAACAAAATTAAGACAACAAAATCATTAGCATTTATTTAGTAATCATTTCCTAATACACAATCATAACTTAATAGAGTTTGCCAGATCAATGCGTTTATTTTACTGTGAAGTTCGGAGGAAAAGGAAGCCTTTTAACTTCCGATTTGTGTCTTGCCAATTATCAGCTTCCCTCAGGCTTTCATCTGCAGGATTTCTTTTTTTTTTTGTCACAGATGTTAAGTGCAAGTAAATGTTTGTGGATAATATGTCGGTCCATCTGGGCGGTAAAATATACAACATGCCTTGCTTTGGATGTGTAGCAACCTAAATATTAGCAACAAGTGTGGCTGCTGTGAAGTGGGAGACAGCTGAAGGACTGTCTGAGCGACGACATCACGTCATCCTCAGCTTTCAGACAGATGTAGAAAAACACGGCTTGATTTGCCCTTTACAGACTGAATCCTTCTGTCCTTTTCTTCTCCAACAGGAAAATGATATGTTAGCAATATGTTAATCACATAACCACAAGCTCATTGGTATTATTATCTCTCAAAATTGATTTTCAGGACCGCTCTGTGGCTGAGTACTGATTTATTTTACATATCTTTAAGTTGTTTTTTTTTTTTCCCACAAGTGAACGTAGTACTTGACATATTTATGTGAATGCGTTCCTCTCTGGTGCTGCTGAGCACCCCAGGCTCCAGAATGATGAATTCATTGTTGCTTCTTTTTCCGCTCTTGCATCATTCCGACCTATGTTTAAAGAACACTCTGGCATTTTTGCAAGTTTTTAGCCCACTCAAATATTACGCGCTCACGCTGTGTGATATAGTGGCTCTGCAAGCAGCAGGACTTGGTTTCAGTCGGATGTCTGCTTTTGGAGCCGGTGCTACGACACTCGGGGCGTTCATATTCTCCAGGGACACCCCGTCCTCACACACTCACACACCCACCGCCCCAAACAATACGAGACTTCAAGCAAGAGTGATGAGCGGAAAGTGGGCAGTCATGAAAATCCTTTTTTTTTCTCGCTTAACTGCAGCTGGTGTTGAGACTTTTTTATGACAGTCTGGCCTGAAAGTTTCTTGGCTGTGGATTGATCCATCTTTGCTGTCTTTAAAGGCAGCGTTGCTCGTGTGTTGTGGATTAATCCCCACTCGTGTCAAATTGCAGAACAACTGATTTACTCCAGATTAGAGTTTTTAGCTTGTGCTTTTTTCCGTGTTTAGGAATACTGAGTATGAACAGGACACTATTGTGAAATTGCACTGCTGCTGTTAAACTCGTAAAGTGTGGCGGTCATGATAAGCTGTTGACCAAACAAGAACAAATGGTGTTATCGAATTGCAAATGTGACTAACAAAAATCTCAGTACTTTAACTCAGCATATCTGAATATAAACTGAATAAAAATCCCCTCAAGCTTGCTGAGCACCATACAAAACACGCGTATCCAAATTAAGAGACACAAAAAGCTTTTGGAATGAAACCGTTTCCCTTCATGCGTGTGCGACGCGTTTTCAAGGTTATCTCTGCCATTAAGCGACAGGAGAGACTTACACTTGAGGGTTCACGCTGGCTCCTAAAGAGCGCCGCGGCAGCCACGGGACCGCGGCTCAGTCGGCGTCTGTCCGGAGGCGCCTCTCCCCCTCCGGTGCGCCGCTCTGATGCGAGCATGTGTTTCTTTGCATTAGGAAGCTCGACAGCGCAGCTGCCATTTGACGGAGCCGTTTAACAGGCCAACGCAATGTTTGTGTGTGTGATGCTGGCGCAGGAGGAGCAGTGAGAGTGTGTGTGTGTGTGTGTGTGTGTGTGTGTGTGTGTGTGTGTGTGTGTGTGTGTGTGTGTGTGTGTGTGT
>JAUESE010000048.1:3321469-3339692 GCA_032274725.1 Malacoctenus triangulatus | reverse complement strand
TGTGTGTTTGTGTGTGCACAGGACTGGATCCTTCAGCACATGTCAATAAACAGCCGGGGAAGATGTGGATTATATTGCTTCTGTCAATCTTGGACAGTCAGGAAAAGTAAATGGCAGCTTTGCCCGGGGACAGCGCCACTTATACAGTATCTTGGGTGCTGTATTTGTTATTAATCTTCATAATAAGGATCAGACTGAAAACAATTGTCCTGTCGCCCGGGGCCACTTGCCCTGCAAAAATTAAAGTTTATAGCCTCAACATCTGCACAGTGATCTAAACCCGCATCCATCTGCAGTGTATTGTTTTCATTTTTTTTCTCCCCCATTGAGGCCCATTCATTATTTACAGCATTTTAATTATCATTCTGTTGTGGTATTAGCAATCAATGCTTTCCCTCACTGACCTACTTTCAAAATTAAAAAGTGTTTGTGTGTGTGTGTGAGGATTCCTCTTTATAATTATAATTCCCTCGGTTCGATAAATAATTTTTCTCTATGAGTTCTGCTGATTTGTTGCATGTGTGCTTCAAGGCCTGTTTCATCAATGACACGAGGATAGAAACTCTTGTGTGCCTGAGCGTTGTGTGCGAGCCTTTGCAAGCAGCTTTCAAGCCCCTCAATTAGTGATGCATTGCTACAAGACACAACGCTTGTTCTAAACGGAGCTGATTTCGTACACTTGGCCCTTTCACTGTTCATTTTCTTGAAAGATTTGAGTCGGTATTTTGTGTCTTTCACTTGAGTGCCCCACAGTCTGAGATTGCAGGAGAGGGATTTCGGGGGGGCCAGCGTGTGCGTGCACAATAAGCCGGAGTTTGAATGTTTTTTGCGAGATGGTTTAATTTGGATTGTTTTTTCCACATTAGACTCAAATTTGAATATTAAAATTTGTTCCGACAGCTTCGCCTGGTGCCAGCTTCGACTTAGTCAGAGTGGCACTTGGAGCAGAAATGACATCATGCCACTTTTGGGTCCCGCAAAGAAGTGGCGCGTGGTGCTTGTTTTCCGGCACGAGCGAGCTGAAGTCGGGAATGACGGAGAATTTACCTTGTGCAGGTGACGAGTGTGTGTAGCAGATGTATCCGGCTGGGTTCTTAAGAAAAATGACTGCAAACACAGAGTAAATGGCCATACTGTGAGCAGAGCCAGCAGCACCTTGCCTGTATGTTGGCACTGCAGCTTTCTCACACCCCCACATCAGGTCCCATTAACGCATTGGCAAAGCGGATGTGTATGAATAGCCATTCTCTGTGATTTTCCGTGTTACTGCTGATTGCATTTATGGAGCAGCCTCTGTTAGGTAACAGGGCTTACTCATGAATACAGAATTTGCAGCAAGGCCCAATTAACATTGTGGAGTTGTTAAAAATAATACATTTTAAATTATTCACAGCCAGTTAAAGTAACACTAAGAGATTCTCCCTGGGACTCTCCCCAAAGGCTCCATCCTGCCCTGTAAAACCGCCACGGCAACGCAGCATATTCATTAATGCAAGGATTAATCTAGCGAGTCAGAAATGGATGAATTAATTCCGTTTTTGGATAATTCGACTGACAACAAAATCTTTAGCTTCATTTGGAGGTCCGTCGTCACACCCAACTTTCGTACTTGAAGAAGACACATGGATATTTTCTTGGTTTAGGTCTTTGCTCGTCTCAAGGTTGTTCTTGTTTTTCCTCAAAACGCTGGTCGCTCTCCAAAAACAACAGTCCTCCATTCACACCCACACTTCACACTGTGACTGACCGGCTGCACCGAGGTGAAAGAAAGGCTGATGCCTTTTTTTGCTTCCTGTAAAACTCTCCATGTTTACAAGCCCATTGCAACATGAACTCTGCAGCCCTGAAACGATTAAAAGGGCCCGCTGTTATCCTAAATTCTCTGTTTTCACTGATTCTCTTTTTCTACTCAGTGGCAGCCAACTTTTCATTCCGTCCCTTCGGAATGACTTCGTCTGATTTCAATATCAGATAGGATGTGTTGCTATGATAATAAGAAGTCATCTGCATTTTACACCTGAGCCCTGCCAGGCTGAGGGCACAAACACGCGTAACATCCGACACTCCATGATGTCCATAAGAAAAACGCAGGTATTAAGAACAAGTAGAACTGAAGTTAAAGATCTCAGAGAATATAGAGGAGGCTCCATGCAGAGTGTCATCCAGATAATTGAGCCCTAAAAATATCTGATTTTTTAGAGCTGAACTTTGAAGTATAAAGAGACACTACTTCCTACCTTTGTGTACCTCTCCTGTTTCCACTCACAGGACGAAACAGGGACACTTCTGATAACGACAAAACCCTCTTTAAATTATTGAAATGACTGAAGGCAATCAGAAAGGAGAGAAAATGAGCTTTTTGTCTACACGCTCGTCAGTACGACGGCCACCAGGATTTCTGCAATACGACCGTTCACTGACAGATTTAATGACAACATTTACCAGTGTGCCTCACATTTCCGTCAAGGACACGCTGTAATATTGAATGACTGCCAGATATTGAAAGTTGAAGTCAACTTTCAAAAAGGACCAGAAAGACTCAGTCAATGCACTAAATAAGCCACCTTTATTGCTGATCAGAAGTTATCTGCATTACAGTGTCTAAGAAGTTAGCCTGCTAATGCGCGACAGTCAAACACCGGCGAGTGTCTTTACAATCGTGTGTTGAGTTTTTAATCCAAAACCGGACAAACACACTTGGTGGGGTTGAATAGCAAAGCACACATTTTGGCAACCAAGACTATACTACATGTGAGGTCAAAGGCCTGTTGTGGAGTGCTGTATGACACTAGTTTTTTATTGTTGTGTTGGTCTTGATGTGAAATGCCTCATGAACCAGCCCAAGATTTGTCCCATCAATCTATTATGGAGCGAGGGAGGAAGAGAAAGAGGGTGGGCTTCTTCACAGGCTGTCTGCCATTCTTTCATTGTGGCCCTGTTGGGAATGGTGATTGGATCCCAGTCAACCAGCAATGGATGGATTGGCCCTCGACCAGGATGATTGAGCGGCGCTGCTGTCTATGCACGTGTCTATAGCTTTGTGTGTAGTGGTGTGTGGTTGCGCGTGCTCACCCTGTTTGCATGCTGCTTACTGTGAACAACAGCACATCTGTTTCACTTCATCTACTCTCTCTCTCCCTCCCTCTCCTTCTTTCTTTTTTTCTTTCTTTCTCTCTCTCTCATTTGAATTTTGAGTCCTCTCAGTCATTGCCAGCACCGCTGTGCTCTGCCTCTGGCTTCGGGGGTGGGTGGGTGGGTGGGGGGGGGGGGGTGCAGTATTGCTCGGTTTTCCTGTGAACAAGTATTCTTGATGTAGCCTTCAAATTATTATCAAGACACAAGCGAATGCCGTCCCAGTGGAAATTAGCATTCGGGCTGACACTATCGGAGCATCTGTGGTGTTAGAAGCATTTACAGGGCGACAAACTGCAGGCAAACTTCAAGGCTTGTATGCAGAGATAATGGAAATAGGTCCAGAGTAAACCCAGGCCGGACTGTACACACAGATCTCACCTTTCACGTAAAGAAAACACTCACACGGGCCGATCTCGAGGCCTGTCACTCAAAGTCGTGCGTGCCACGTTGTATTAGTCCATTCCTTTTTTAATGACTTGATAATTGCTTTGTCCCTGGTTATTGAGATGACTGCCATGCACTATTACACCAGTTTAATGGTGTGTAACTTTTCCTCTTAACAAAGCCATCACTCACAGGTGTTGCTATGGTAACAGGATTATCCATTATGCAGATGTTGTAATCAAATGTATGTCGCACCTCGTGAGGTAACACGGCTGCTACTACCTCTGAAGTCTTTATGAGTTTTTAAAGGGGAAAAAAAGGGGCGGCCTTTAGAAATTCTTTTCCTGTTCTGCTTTATAATGCTACTATTTATAGTGTTATTGAAATGAGGTCTCCTAACTATGGGCTAGCTTCTTTTTTTTTCTCCCTCACCCCTCAATGCTTGAGATTCGTTTAATGAAAATTTTGCTTGGGTCTGCCGAGCAATCAGGAGAAATTCAATCATCTGTTTTTGTGTAGAAGGGCCGGGTTATTACAATCAGTGCTGCTTAAACCTTGGACTCCTTTTTTCTGCTCCTCTTGAGTTGTTTAAAAGTTTTTATACTTCTGCAGGTTTTTTTTCCCCTGCTCGTTCTGGCCTTGAGGGTGCATAAAGGGAAATATAGCAATGCGGTGACTCGGTGTATTTCTCCTCTGGTCAGGCTAATGGGTCCTGTACATTCGCGAGATCTTTCCCTGTGTATGAGTGGTTTAAGTGCCGTACGGTGTTGACCTTCTGGTGATAAGAGACGACAAAGGCCATCTACAAAAGAGGTTGTTAAACACGCTTTCGTTCCGAGTTGTTGCCCAGAGCTCGAAGAGGAAAGCAGGAGTCCAATCTGTGTTCGCAACCTTGGTTACCAAATAACCCAATGTGAAATGTTTCTATAATGCAACTGTGATAACTTTAGAATATATTCTTGCACTACTCAGAAGGACCTGAGAGTTATGAATGTTTCTAGTTATACCTTAAACTTTGATTGATTGCTGCTGTTGCGCAGTTAAAAATGTCCTGCACAACACCAAAACTGTCTAACGGAAAAGGGAGAAAAAGCAAAAACTTGTTCTGTTTCGTCATAAAGTGAGTAATAGCATATAGTCGCAGAACTGAAGTGTATTAAGTGGGTTCTCCTTTTGCAGGCTCATTAAAAGATCCGGGATGAAAGACGAACCTGCTTGCAGAAAGAGCTGAAACTAAATAGGTGGTTAAGCGGCAACAAATTTTGCAAATATGAAGTCAAATTTACTGAACTCCCTCCTGTCGTGTTATCAAAATTAAAGCACTCGTTTTAAATAAAAGCTATCAGTCATATAGTTTAAACACGAGTGATTATTTTAATCTTCTTTAATGAGACAAAATCTTGTTAAATTAAATTGTTGTGACAGATCAAATCAATACAACCGAATAAAGCATATTAGTAATGAATAAAACATGTATCAAAAGTAAGTGCCTGAAGTCACCGCCTGACAGAATAACAAATAATGTCTGATTATTGAGCTGACATCTTAATTATTAACAGTTGGAGAAACAGTTTAGCTGTTTCTTTATACATCCTTTCTTTTATTTTTTTTGCATTTTTTCCCCCTTTAGAGCAGAAGGTTTCTTTTGAACCAAGCACACCATTTTAGCACCACGGTTGTACCTGCTTCCCTTTCCCTCATTAGCCCCTTGCAGTATCTGCCCATTCCCACTCACTCCCTGCTAGGCTGCATTAAGTGTTGCACCCTCTGTCGCTTTCTGCTCTTTGTTCCTTATTTGGTTTAGCCTTTCTTTTTGATCCCCTGTCTGCTTTTTGGACCCTTTTTTTTTTTGCATTTTTCGCCTCTGATTTTTTTTTTTTGCCTTTCTGTAGCCAAGCTTGTCTCTTCAATTTGCCCTTTTCCATTTTGCTTTGATTGCTTTTGCCTCGATCAGTCTAAATAAAGGTGAACTGCTAAACCACCTCTTCATCTTAAATCCAGCATTTTTCTTTAATCGTTTCGTTAGCTGAAAAACATTTATTTTTTAAGTAATTTTTCAAGTCTTTGTCTACAACATGTGCTGTGTATAATTGCTCCTGGTTTAGGAAATATGGTTCATCATTCCCATCCATGTTGACATGAACCAAAGTTGTACAGACAGTTAAGAAAAAGAGAAATCCAGCAATTACAAACTGTTGTGTGGTGTTTTGGTCACCAACACTCCAGTACGAGTGTTTGGTTTGCTTCTAATCCTTTTTTGTTTGTTATGTGCGTCCACATTTAGCAGCTCACTCTCTTGAATAGCAAGCTTTTTTATGCATGGTGACAGTTTTTTTTTTTTTTTTTTTCTCAAACAACATCGCTCCGAGAGCGAAATGGGCACAGACATCATTTGTTTTTGTCGCCCCGCTCATGATGCAAACAGAAAGTAAATATGAATTACATCAGTTTTTGTTGGAGTAACATCTACGCGCAGTGTGTTGCCGCAGCCCGTGGTATGCTCGCGCCTCTTCGTCAAGCACAAATTCAAATTGACAGAGGCTGGCAATCGGCCTGAGCAAAATGCCACCCAAGGAATCAATCTATTGCAGAGCCTCTTCAAATAGCAGTGACGCCTGGGAGAAGGGGATTGTAATGGCTGGTAATGCTCATGCTGCATGTGTCTCAGTGCAGCAGGGATGCTGTCTCACTGAGAGGCAGCGTTACAGTGCATCCTCTTCATTCTGGGCGTCACCAAGCAGCCACCTTATCATGATGCATGCTGCCAGCAGGTGAAACTGTATCCGAGGTAATGATAGTCCTCAGTCTTTATCATCACTGAACTTTGATGTGATATCGCCGGCATTTTTAGCTCATCTCCGCCATCGGAGAGGCTTCGGGCCGCTGAGCAGGTTTGTATCGCCTCGAAAAATCTTAAACTTCTGGCTCTCTTTATGTTCCTCTCCCTCTTCCACGGGCCTGTTTGCATTTCATTGCATGCTAAACACATTAGAGAGCATTAGTTGTGTATTGATATGACAGCATGGAAGCAGCAAGCGTGCGTGCATGTCTGAATGATAACAAGGCAGAGCTACTTAACTGTGTAAAACATGGAAATAAAGTCAGTTCTGAGTATGAGCATTAACTGAATGTGAACGCCTTAGATTGCACTGCTGGCTCTAATTTAATTATAAACACACAACACTTGTCTGAGATGTAGTTTGGCCAATTTTACGGTCAGTGGGCCCCCATTTAAATGTTATCTATAGATTTTTCAAAATAAATATTAAAGCTTTTCATTCGATGATTCTTTTTTTTTTCCTTTTTTTTTTGGGCTGCTGTACTAAAAATGAAAAATGGCCTTAGAATTAGGTTCAGACTCCTCCTCTGAAGTTTACAGTGCTGCTGCTGTTCCCACACCAGTAACCGAGTTACACTCAGCCCTTCTACAGTAAACTGATTTCTATCTTGTGATGTAAATGAGAAACCTGGCTTCCCTAATTCCGTGTTGGGGATTAGAGAGACCTGATTTCCCCAGGTAGGTTTCTCCTGGCGAACGCTGATTTCCCCTCCACATCTGCCTGTCACACTGATACACAGCAAAGGATCAAATAGGGGAGAGGCACGGTGAGGAATCCGAAGATGTTGGGAGTACAAGAAAAACCTAGTTACTGATCTAATGCATGCAAACGTTTCCTGTAGAGAAGCATTTGCGTTCTCTGCAGTTCATGCTAATTCAATCTTCAGTTTTCTCTGTACCAGACTGCACAACTAATTAAAGCCTATTTACATACATTAAAACTTTAAACGACAAACAGACACTGCCAATACAAACGGATGAAATACCCCAAATTGTTTTTCGGTGGAATAAATATTAATCAGCTTTTGAGTGAGCCCTTCAGCTCGCCAAAGGTCAGACAATCTTCACTTGCAATTTTGCTTCAAAAAGTAGAAGAAAGAAAAAAAAAATTCTTTAATCAAGTAAAAATAGGAAAAAGTAAAAAGCAAAGTAGCAAAAGAAAGGTGACCTTTGAAGGACATTTCTACAAGCTATTTCTGATCTTCAATCTGTCAGTTTCAAACATTTCTCTTGAAGACGACGAAACACGGGGAATGTGCTGCCGCCGCCGCTGCTCTGAATCTGGTCCATCAGTGTTCACGTTCAGCCACCCGGTTTCCCTCGACTCAGACATCACATATTAGTGGCGCCTTCTCTTCATGATCAAACCTCCCTTTCTTCATTGTTTAGTCCAATTGTGTCTTTTACATCATTTGTGTCCTTTTTCACGTGCCTGTCGTTCGCAGATCAGACGAACGAGCAAATGGATCGCCTTTCTCTTGTGTTGCTTTAAGTCAGAATCCGTCTCTTTAATTTGGATGTGAACAACCTGTTCTGAAACAAGTGAAAGCAGATTTGTTTATGTTTGTGTGGTCATAACTTAGAGTGGACTGGAAGAAAATGCAAAATTCAGATCTTTGAAGAGTCTTTTTGACGTCATTGAAAGAACGCATTCACACCACAGCTGTTTGGTCTGCCTGAAATGGACCATAATGCGTTTTCTTGTGCAGTCTGCTTTGTCTAAGCAGGTGTCAAAGCACATCCAGGCTCTGTTGGTGCAGACCTGACAAGCGAAACCTTGGTCGTCTGAATACAGGGAGGTCTCGGTTCAGTTGCAAGTGAACCTGTTGTCCTTTGTTTACGGTGTGAAAAGCAATCAGACTATACAGCAAACCGAAGAGCGGAAGCGACACAGAATTCAACCCTCGACATGTGTGTAACCGCAGCAACACGTTGCCTCTCTTTCTTGGATTTCAGCGTCTGCACTGGCCAATCGATGGGCTCGGTCAGAGCCTGTTCAGCTCGCTGCTGTAATTGTGAGACATTGTCCAAACAGTTTGGTGTACTTTCAAAAGTACAATTCAAAAGCAACTGAAATATCATCAAATTGGACTGCTTCTTTGAAACATCCGGGTGTGACTGCATCCTTACTTTCCTACTTTATAGATCAGTTGTTGACCTAAATGTTTATTTGTAATCGCCCTGCCATCATGTATCTTTTCTTTACTTTTCTACCCTCTAATTATCGTTTCTGGCTCTGCTGTGATTACAATGCTACACACTGCACGGTGTCGCTATGCAGAGATGAAGCAAAACGAGTCGGCCGTGACATAGTGACGGACGACCATGCTGGACCCCCCTCCCCACACACACACCACCACCACCTCCTCCACCCCTTGACCCCTCCGCCATACAAGCAGGGCCGGCTTTTCTCTCGCCTTCACTGTGGATTGACAGCATCTGGTTGTTTCCGATACCGGCCGTGAGAAATGTGGCGACAAAGCCTTCCGTCTCCTCCCCTTTCTCACAGTTTCCTCGTTTTTCCTGCGCCCTGCTGTCGACGTCTCCCAGAAACCGAGCACGTATGATATCATGTGTCTTGCAACGGTGCCACGGCTGAAGCGAAGTGAGACACAACAGATGCTAAGTTTCACTCACTCAGGGCGCTGCGCTCCAAGAGGAAGTTAAACTGATTGGTCACACTTTGCACAAGGATGGCGGTAATGTGCCCTCATATGACGACAGTACTGCAGTGGATGCGTTTTTTCCCCCCCTTTTTTTTTTCAAATATATCTTCATGCATTCTTGTGTGGATTTAGGCGCATTAGGAGACTTATTCGGTGGGCGTAGCTCTTGCGCTGCCACCAGTTTCTCAGCGGTGTGTCTCCACGCATACTGCAAAATCTCTCAGCGGTGTGGCATCTCTCTACAACATCGTAGGAAGTAGTACCACTTATTAAGGGCATGACTAATATTAAAGAGAGGAAAAGAGCTCTGTATGCCTGATGCATCATTCGTCATGCTGTGAGGTCAAGTTTTTAATACTTTACTCAGAAGTGAGTGATCTTCAAGGTGGGAAATACCACAGTTCAGCAAAAGAACAATTCTGTCTGCTTATTTTTGGCAGCACTTTTTCGTATTGTATCAGGATCTGTTGTTGTCCAACTGTGAGAACTTCCTGTCATCTCGTTCTCCATCGGGGGTGTCAAACATGTGGCCTGTGGGCCAAAACTGGCCCGCAAGACGGTGTTTTCCAGCTTTCAGGATAACTTTTGCAAATGACATTTGCAGTTTCTTTTCAGCATGTCAGCAATAGACAAAAATTACTTCTTTTTTTTTACTGCACTCTTTTGTTAGTTGACTTTTTGTGTTTACCTTGTTTTAAACTTTGTGATATTTTGTTAAATGCATGTTTTTTTTTTTTGGTGACCGTTTTGGTTAGCTGGACACTTCCTATTATATTTAGTGTTCTGTTGTTGTCTTTTTTTGTCTATCCAAAATGGTGCTGTAGTCCCAAACTGTAAAACAAAGAGCTGTAAAAATATGAGTCTGAGAGATCTTACAGTTGCTTTACAGCTGTCAGACGAAAGCGACATAGTGAGTATATGCTGGTATTAAGCAGACAAGAAAATCAACTCATCCAGGCCAAATTAATTGGAAAAGTTTGAAATTGTGTCGGGATGGGAAAAAAGAGACTAAACTGTGTTGCTGAAAGTGTCATGGAAACTGCCAAGCCTGTGACTGTGTGTTGTGATGTGCTTGAAAGCTAAGCATTTTATCAGCACTTCTGTCTCCTCACTGTATGTGCACAAGCCGAGGCAGACAGGCAATCTATCAGCAAGCAAATATAGTGTGTGTCACTGAGAAAAGTACTCCAGAGTGAGTGCCACACACTTCCATAGCTTTAATGTCCATATGTGATGTCCTGCCTGCCTGCGCTTGTATTATGAAACCCAAGGTCTCCCACAAAGTGGACCATGCACTGTAATAAGGTGATGGCTTTCTCTGCCACAGTATGCTGCTTCTGCCTGCTTTTGTTTCTCTTTCTATTCACAGCGACTGATACACGAGGCCACAGCATCCAATTTTGCGTTTATAATTCTCATCTTCCTTGAAATGCCTTTCATGTTAGGATCAACATTCACAAAGAATGGACCCTAAACAAAATTGATTTCTCCAAGTGGCTTCATGAAGACGGCACATTATCAAATGAGGCCGATGCTCATTGTTAGATTGGGAAGTGCTCTCTGAAAGAATGTTTGTGCCCTCCTCCTTTGCAGCTCATTTGGTGCAGGCCAGGCTGACAGTTGCGAAAGAACAGGCCTGGGGGAATGCAGTGCACACGTCTGATGTCATATCTCCTTGGTCCAGCACTTGTTCTTTTGGAGCTCTGCTGAACCAATCCTGCTCCCCATACTTACCAGACCCTCAGGCCCCACTTTGATCTCCCTTAACAACCAGGACAGCAGTTCAAGCATCTTGTTATATTTGACTGTTTAATCCATCAAATGTGTTTGTCTCAGCAATAGGCTAATGAACATCTCTATCCTGGGCTTGCCACTGTTGAATGACTCCTGTGATAGCGGCTTTATGTGGGAGAGACTTGCGAGAGAAATTGAATTCCAAAAGGGTAATTGCTTGTTTCTGAAAACCGCTCGTGTCCTTGTGTTGTGAGGTTTGACGCACCTTTTGCTTAAACACCATAAATTCCAGCCCTCCTGTTTACCAAGGGATGTTAATCCTGTGTTGTGCGCGTTGGGGTATTTTGGGGAGGTTTTACACATTTTCAGTAGAGCAAAGGATCCGGACTCCTGAATCAGCCTTTCAGGTTGTGTCCTTCTGCTAGCATGTCCGATACAATCTTCTGTATCAGCCCCCCTGTGGCTAAAATGCCAAGCCACTAAGCAAAATGTCTCAACTAATTAGGAGCTTTAAAGCAAAGCTGTAGAAATGCATCCTATGACTACCTTTTCTTTTCCTTCCTTTTTTTCCCACTCCCTTTTGCATTTTGCCCTCATTTTTGACTTTACATGAGTAAATTTTAAGGTTATTCAATATCCTACTCGGTGGCCGACGATTTAGGTTTAACGTTAGTTTTTCCACATTATAGACAGTAATGAAACAGAAAGGTTCATGAGATCAGAGTGGTGTTAAACGCTGGTTAGAGCCCCGACGGCGTCAGGTGGAGAGGGGGGTGACTTATGTTTCCACTATAGATCTCAGCAAGAATATGATCATCAGCCACTGCATAGAGGAGAGTGGGATCAATGTTGGATTATCAGCAAAGAGAGTGAGTTGTGAACAAATGTTCTTTTTGAGCTCATCCAGAAAGCGTCCTGTATTTATTTATCTGTCCTTTTAAAGACTTTCTGTTTGCTTAACGAGCTGATTAGATGTACAGATGTTGACAGAAACTTTGTGTACCTGCGATGTTCCAATGTACCAGCTCTCCGTTTGAACTTTGCTGGGAACAATTTCATACAAATTTGATTAGTCTTACAGTTAAATCTATTTTTAGCACATCCTTGTTCTTTTCCCAGGCATCTGTTATAAAATCCCACTGGGAGCCATACATTGTTGCAACTAATACGATTTCTGCGCTCTTCAAGGTCTGTTTCAACTCCTGACAGACATTTTACTAGTTCACGTACTCGGCGTTGCTGCTCCCAGATGCTCGCTACATCTGATCTGTATTTCATAGCCGTTTATGGAGCGCTCTGGCTGTCACTTGATGTTCCTTTGTCAGATTTTGCGAGAACCTTCAATTAACACCAAACTATTTTTACCTCTTTGGGGAGGTGCTCCTCCTTCGCTCTCCTGGCAGGTCTCTGGTTGTGGGAACTGATGCCTCCTGGATGGTGTGTGAAATCCATAGGGGTTGGAGGGAGTACGACGAGGATGTGTCCTGTTCATGAGGATGTATGGGCTATCACAAGGATTGTCAGTTCTCATTTGTTTATTTCATGGCGAGCACTCTGGTGACGCAGGCTGACTGGCTCTCCTTGAGAGTATCTTGTGCATGTCAGTCTGTATTATTGATGCACAGAACCATGTAGAAAGGAAAAGGCCTTAAGCATGTCTGTCTCTGGAAGTAGGAAAAACTCTGCAGGCCATAAATTCTAACCTTTTTGAATCCAACAGAGATTCACTTGTCGGATCCACATTTTTTTCAGTATTTTCTCTCTATATTGAGGTGCAAACAGGTACACATACATAATAGTAGAAGTTAAAATATAATTCCATTTCCTCTGTCCCTGTTTGGCAAATTGTGGTTACTTTCAGGTTTACTGAAGGTTGGCTTTGCTCTTTTTTATAAGGATTTAACTCCTCAAGCAAGAAAAAAAAGTATTGGTTTTAGTTAATGTTTCATTTAATTTATAATTGAATGTCAATTTGACATAAAACACACCAAATGTGACTAATTCCCATCAGAAGTACACAAAGTCCTGTGTAGTTTAGTTCCTGTGTGTGGACAGAACAGAAGGATGAAGTCCTACTCACCATTGACTTTCCCAGCTGGCACCCAGTCCAGGCTTTTCTAATGCTGTCTCCTAATATAAAGCATAAATTACCTCTGTTAGCAGCTTTCACTGCGTGTCAAGTGCCTATTAAATTTAGGGCTGACACGAGCTTCCTCAGGCTGCTTTGTATGCATGTAGTGCTGCTACTTATCAGAGTATGGTGGCTTTGTTTCCCCGACTTCATGCAGTCCAAGAATGATGTTATGATACCTAAAATTTCATTTTAACATGCGACAAGTGCGAGGTGAGTATTTTGATACGCTGGGTTTCTTGCAGTTCAAGTGAAGACATTTCCAGCCTTTGTAGGCGTTTTGCACGGCTGTGATCGTGCGGCCCCTCCTTTTCCCACCTCTGCAGTTTGCATAGAAGTTTGATAAACATGACACCAGGAGATGGATTTCCCAGCCAGCCCGAGCTCTGAAGTAATGGGAATCTAGAGCGTAACAAATGGTGGTGCCAGTACAGAGCTGGCTCCGCTGGGTGTGCAGGTGGTCCTCCACTCCCCTTGTCAAACCCCCCACTGCTCCCCCAAAGTGGCCATGGAGACTTGAGCAAGATTATTTTGGAGTTCAGGTTACAGACCAGCTCTTTCACTAACCATTAGTCACACTCCAATTTCTGTGATGGGGATTTTTTTTACTGTCCCCTCACATTTTGTAATGTATACACAGCCTTTCCCCTTCAGACTTGAAAGGTCACAGCATGTATTTGTAATTTCTTGTCCGCTCTGATTATTTTCATCTTAACTAGGGTGCTGCACCCGTGGAAAGCTGATGTCATTTAGGCTTCACGTTTGGAAATCGTGGCCTCAATTTGACACAAATTGGGAATAAAAGCTTTGCTGCGGAGTTTAACAGGAAATGTTGGTTTCAGGTTTGAAGGAGTTCAAAGGATTTCCCCTCAGACTGGATCTTTGTTTTCTTTGAAATCCGGGCCTGCACTGAGCCAATAATCTGTATTGATTGGACCCTTCTGGCGTGCCTGCACTTCCTAATGGTGGCCTATGTTTTACTGTATCTACAAAATCACTACAAAACGTGCACGCTTTGCAATCACTAATCTGCACAAGATAAATTATCTTCGCTGAAAACCATAAATCTTGACTATTCCTGACTGCTCCTGACGAACTGCTTCTGTAACACTGCTCCCTGAGTTGGATAATGAAAACCAGCTGCCTTGTATTTGGATAACTTTGAACCCTTGTCAGATTTAATTGGCAACATTTGATGTGGCTGACCAACTCCCAACTTTAAATTTGAGTCATATTCTGCCCCCGAGACTATTCTCGTCGCCCACTCGTATTATTTAGTTACTGTTTAGTTACTTGATTTAAATTGCCAATTTAGTTTAGGCTATTTGACATGTACACTAATTTGCATAGCCACTTAAGGGACACAGGGTTAGTTTAATTCAGCAGCGAACATATTTTGCTGCCATGGTGGCTTGTACGCCCACAAGTATTGGCCATCTGGTGACACAATTTCGAAGCTTCTCCCCAGGAAAATTAGACGCGGGGTTTCCAGGAGACTTATTTTCACCCAGGAATGCATTTTTATCTCCACTGTAGTGAAAGAGGAGTCGACACAATGACCAACACCTGTAGAGTGTAATTGAATCTGATGCAGGAGACCAGGTTTCATCTGCGTGAAGCTTACAGTGTTTGATTTAAGGTGTGGTTTGGATTCTGCGTTGAACAGTATCCCCGTCGATATCTTTGCTTTGTTTTGACTGCACGTTTATGGTGGCGTAATCATAAGATTCACTGTTATACCTCTGTAACATTATCGTATGCATGGAAAAGCTTTAATGAGCACCACCATAGCCTTTCTTTAGCATCGCAGCGGTTAGCAACGTGGGCCCTCGGGCATATATGAAGCCTTGATGTACATATGATTTCATTATTTAACACTGTCTGAGAAATGAGACCTAAATAAGAAATGTTGGCGTTGTGCGTATTTATAGTTCCTGTTGTGAACCTGCTTGCTAATTCTCTTTTCAAACACATTCTTCAAACGTGCGTTTGAAAATTCGCCTCAAAAACAAAAAGGGGAACTATGTTGAAGCAATGCAGATGATGTTTGTCCTGTATGTAAATGTGAACTGCAAAGAGAAGTTATTCTGTTTGGAAATCGTAGCGAGCTCCCTTGTTTTCATGACTAGTTTCAGTGCGACAAGGTGACAGGACCATCATCGGAAATGCGAGCTCCAGTCTGAAAGTTGACATTCTCCGACTGCATGACTTGAATTCCTGTCACCCCACAAGCAGGTGGACACAACTTAGGCTCGAGTCTCTGTGTGTTGCAAGGATCTGAGATCCTATTATAGATTTGTTTCTCATTTAAAAGTCAAATGCAGAAAAGCATCAGCATGTTCAGACGTGTTTTCAGCTTCTCCACATTCAAAGGCAAAGGTCACATTGAAAAGACAAGTGTAACCCGGCCCATTGTCACGCAGTGACAGAGAGGTGGCATTTGTCCACGGCCGTGCTGTTGTTAATATTGTCGGCGATACAACCAGGGTGGCAAAACTCATTAAAGAGATCAGAAGTGATTTGAACAGTTTCCTAGCGGGGCGCCGCTTTACAGGCGAACACCAGGCAGAATGCATCAGGAGATGCTGGGGGAAATTGCATCACGGTTCACCTACCATTTCAGTTTGGGGCTGTCCGATGGGATCAGCTGCATGCCTCAGAGCAGAGCGATCAAATTGTGAGGCGAGGACCTTTTTTCTGCAGTCCAACTTTAAATCATGCTGCACCTCTTAAAGTCTGATCTGTGATCACGATGGCATGCTGTGTTTACTGGGCCGCAATACCCGCCGCCTGCCCTAACAGTGTGCCTTTAACCTCCATCTGAAATGGCTGATTTCAGCCTGGGAAGGTGTGCTCGTTGGAGGGTGCTGCAGCGTTACCGACATGGTGGCCCACCTCAGGCCTGGTGTCGAGTCGCAGCGGCAGACGCTCCCAGAATTTATTAAGCCTCCAAATGCGAATCCCCCTCGCAGTGCCGAGTGAGAACAAATCAGTGTGATTTAATTGTAGATGTAACACATTAACTTGTGCTGAAGATCCCGGGAAAAACCAATAAAATGATGTCATTTGACGGCATTTCAGTCCCGAGGGTCGTTATTAACTGAGATCCTCGTTGGAAGTGGATGCAGTTCATTTAAATTGCATCGCCGCCACTACTATTTTTCTTTATTAGTCAGCCTCAATGTCGTCGGTTAATGGGGAGAAGGTTCTGAAAGGGGAAATGAATAGTAAACACAAGGCAATCAACAACCAGAGCAAAAGTACGCGGTCTTGAAAGACCAACTTTTCGAAGTGAAACTGTCGGAAAAGTCTCGACACAACTCACAGTGTCAGACGTGATCTCCTCACATCTGTAAGTGACTGTATGGTCATTTTTTGATTCATACCTACCCAAACAAACTGGGATCTGTCACATGTCGTCGTGTGGAGCAGAGTAGACCAACTGACGACTTCACAGTTTCAGCTCTACACGCCTCTAGTTTAAACGACTCTACTTAGTTTTGATCACTTTTAGTTGCATCTGTGTATTAATCTCAATGTGGGCGGGGTCGTGAAAACAAGACCACCTGAAACTTGCCTAATGTCGTGCTTATGAGACAAAAACAGAACGCAAAGTCGGAGGGCACCGAGCTGACATCCTTTCTCCTCGGTCTACCGCGGTGTTTGTTTACGTGTTGCCATTTTACCTCATTGACAGGAATGACAATGCTGTTGCCAGGTTTTACAAATTGCTGTGAATGAGTTGCTGCCACAGCTCATCCGTTTTGTATGGCCGCCTGGCCAATCAGTAGCCTACAGTCTGCCGGCATCACATTTTTAGCTCGCTCCAGCTCGCTTGAAATCCCAGCAGATTAAGCACTAAAAAAATGATCTGATAACGGGCGCTATCATCTAATGGAAAGTCTAAAACCAGAGTGGAGAGGAGCCAAGCAGGTGCTAAGGGAAAACCCCCTTTAGACCTTGTACTGAAGGCAAGGAATCACCAAGACATTGAAGGGGAATCTTGTTTCAGCTTTATTCTCTTCTCAATTTACCAGTGAAAGGATGTTTAATATTAGCAGATGTAATTGCCAAGGGTATGAAATGGAAGCGTTTACAAGGAGCATGACTTGAATTTTTAATACTGTTTGAACTGATGGAATGTGCAGGTGCTTTCCCCCGTTCTGCAGGCATGACCATCTCCGAGGTACCGCTTTTTTTCGGTGCACTTTAGCACTTGTGCATTTGATAAAATTCCCCCCTGAAATATAAAAACAGCTCAGAGTGCTCTGGACACTTTGAAAAAACACACTCTCCCCCTGGAGCACTTAAGCTCAGATCTTTGTCATTATTAGCTCGCTCTTTTAGCCACAGAGTCTCGCCTCATAACGATGGAGACCAAATGCTCACAGCCCGGTTTGCCAGAAGTCCCAGAGATAAGTAATAGAAGGTGTAAGTCCTGAAGGGGCTAAATGAAGCTGAATTAGAAGAAAGGGAAATGACTGGCTTTCTTTCTTCTCCATTAGCACTCGAATTAATCCACTCATTTATTCTCTATAAATTTATGAGGTACTGGTGCTATAATAAGAAGTTTTATGTTGAATATTTCATTACCTTAATTATTTTGGGATAGCTTTCTAGTCAGTTAAAGTCCATTTGTTACTCCCTGCTATGAATGGCTAATGAAGAGAAAAGCACTGAGATTTGCTGTAAACTGTGGTGGGCTTAGTGTACTGTTTAGCTTTGTTTGCTTGTTTAGTTGTTTGTTGTGTGAATTCAAAAAACAGCACATATTCATTTTCAGGGCGAGAGTCTTCCACGTCCTATTGTGAAGTGTAAAAGATTCAGTTTCACCTCAAAGTACCAAGAACTCTAAACAAAGTGTAGTTGGATGCAAAGTGCATTTTAACAAAATACTTTTAAAAGGAGAGCACATTAAAAACACTCCTCTTTGTTCTAATCTGTCATTTTAAAAGCAGCCGTTGTCGTCCTGATCGTGACACTAAATACTAATTTCGGTACAAGACATCAAATCATGTTTGGTCCTTTAAGCTTCAGAGGGATGATGTGGCCATTGTTTTCTCGGTTTACTGTTTTGGTCAACAAGAGGGCCCTTATTTTTCCCCGTCACTCAATCCTTTGTTGAAGAGAACGACCCTGCAAATGCAAAATGGCACAAGTGATGGATTACTCTTTCATTTGACAGGCTTTTCATCTGTTGAAATGGTGTGTGTGTGTGTGTGTGTGTGTGTGTGTGTGTGTGTGTGTGTGTGTGTGCGTGTGTGTGTGGTGCTCCCCTCTCATGCTCTGCATCTGATGAGAATTCCTAATTCTCTCGCTCCAGATTTGTTGGAT
>JAUESE010000048.1:3282703-3321369 GCA_032274725.1 Malacoctenus triangulatus | reverse complement strand
GTGTGTGTGTGGTGCTCCCCTCTCATGCTCTGCATCTGATGAGAATTCCTAATTCTCTCGCTCCAGATTTGTTGGATTTTTTTTTACAACTAATTAGTTTTGTTTTACCGACATCAATGCTGAAAAATGTTTAAGGCCTTAGTGATGATTTCAGGTTATTTAGAAAAAAGATCCCCTTACTTTTACGTGTCATTGTCCTGTCTGGAGGGGACGGGGTACCGTCGCTTGTCGAATGTCTTTCGTCCGCCCCCACGTCCAAAGTAATTCTTTTGTGAGTTCTCTACAGACTGCGATTCTTAACTGATCTTTTTGATATTTCTCAGGCTCATTCGCACTGGTTAGAGGACAAAGTGTTTAGATTTTTTGCCAAAGTGGCATCATCGGTGTGGGGATACAGCAGTGCTAGAATGCTGCGTGGCTGAGTGCTCTTTTCAGTTTCTCACCTGTCTCAGAAGCTGCAGTGTGACATTTCTGATATCCATCACAACAGTTAAACTGCCAATAAACCATTTATTTACAAGACAAATGTTATAAGCAGCCAACCCATTATCACTTATTCATGCAAGGAGCCAACTCATAATTTGTTGTTTATTTCCTTTTAGCAGTAGAAGCAGGGGATAATTTCATGTCCCCCTTCCTTTTTACTCGAGCAAAGTGATGCACTCTGCTGCAATGCAAGCTTGGGGAGATCCTCTAATGAGAGCTATTAACAATGTTGGAGATGATTTGTGTTTTTCGAACACGTCCCTTTGTGTCCGACTTGTTTTTTTCACTGCACGCCGATGGCAAATTCTTGGTTTTAATAAAATGCTTTATTAGAGCACCACAGGTTCATTTAGTGGAAATGTAGTGAGGAAAACGAGAAGCGCGACAGAGAATCGACATTGAAGTCTGACATACATTGAAATTCCAGGAAACTGGAGTGTGCATTAAAAGCAGATGACACTGGCTGACATCAGTCAGTGTACAGATTTTGCTCTACACAAGTGTTCGCACCCGATCCTATTTTTTAGGCAAATGCTTCAACTGCTTTTCTAATGCATAAATTTAGCACCACTTGACTTTACCTTATTTAAGTTGTGTGTTTTTTATACAGTTGGGTCCCGGTTCAATGTGGGTGGAATCACAAAAACCTCACGATTCTCTTCCTTCCGTATGCGGCACAAACGCTCTGCAACAATGGAAACATTGTTTGTGCTGGTGGTGCTCACTGTGTCTAACCAACGTTGCAGTGTACCTGCTGCTAAGTTTAGCTTCTCTCACTCACCCCTCGGCCAGTCAGAGGCCCGCTGACGTCACTTATTCAGCTCCACTCAACTCACCTCAGAATCCCTGCCAAGAAGGTACTAAAAAGTATCTGGTTGCAGGTACCAGCAACCAGTGGAAAAGCCTGCAAAATACGAGTCGAGCCAAGGATGTGCTTGTGGGAAAAGTGTCATAATTTAAGGGCGGCATGTGGAAGGCTGCCCTGTCAGAGACTGAGCATAGGCTAGGAGGGAGCCTGCTCGATGGGGCTTTTATTAAGACTCTCTCACTGAGAGCTTCCCAGATTTATCACTGTCCTCTATACATGGCATCCTTGGGCCATCTGAGCTACAGCCAAAAGCCTCCGTTTTTTTTTTTTTTTTTGCACATTGTGTGTCTGTATGCAGGTTTTATATTTCAGTGGAAGCCAGCTTTTAGGCCAAATCTCCTTTTGTTTTTCATCTCATTTGGAATATCTCGATTCCAGACAAAACTGCATCGTGAACACTTGTAAAAAGAATTTGGCATTTCGGAGTTGATCTCTCTACAGCGTTTCGAGTTTGGCTGCAGTGTGCTTTAATCTCTTAAGATTGCATAAATGACAGGCTTCGCTTTGCAAACTGCTTGTGCCAAAATGTGATAGCAGTTTGTAGCTGACAATCCCAAACACGAGGTAAAAATAAGATTTGCAAACATTCATGGGGAGGGGGGGGGACGCAGAAAAAAACACGGAGAAATATCCGCCTCAACGCCGACAATACCCTCACTAAAACAGGATGCATTGTAGAAACAGCTTGCATCTTTGTGGATCTGTTGACTATGCCCTGTGAAATGTAACACTGCCGAACAGCTGGTCGCAGCACACTACAGCATTGCTCTTTTTTTTTTTCCTCCAGGCTGGCTCTTTCTTCACTGGAGAGCAAACTAGACTGCTTTTGCTATCACTCTCCCCACCTACGCACAAGGTGAGACATCTTATGATATCCTGGTCCTGTAACCTTTTAGTTTACTTGAAGGAGTCTGATGAATGGGATTTTTGTGTGCGTGTGTGTGCGCGCGCGTGTGTGTATGTGCATGTGTGTGTGCACTGCTGCTGAGATGGCTATCTCTCCCAAAAAATGCACCGGACTGTAATCTCAGTGGAATGATCATTGATCAAAAAGACAAATAGAGGTGTGAAAATTAGACCAGAGGGAGTCATTTTTAGGTGAGAGAAGATGTGAATTAAGCCGTGTAGACTGGAGTGTAGGAAGTGGATGACATTGAAGGTCGCCCACTAAGACACGTTTGGATAAATGGAGCCAACATCCATATCATTGATTGCCAGCTTACCCTTTGAAGTTGGAGGGATCCGCTGAGTTCCTTGTCTTGACCCCGTTCCATGCCTTGTCATCCTTTGGAAAGTTCTCCTTGGTGCTCGGGCAGCAGCCCCCCCCCCCCACGAGCTGTGTGCACAAATTGGGCATGCAAGATGAAACAACACAAACGACGCCGTGTCACTGGGGCTCCGTATTGCCTCTGACAAACCGCTCTGCCTCCCATATTGCATGTTTCACCTCAAAGCGTCTTCTGGAGCCCACCCGCTTCCCCGCTCCTTCCTGCCACCCCCGGACCCCCTCACTGAGAGCGGCGTGCAAAGACAGCCGGTCTCTGGAGAGGCTGTGGGAGCACAGGGGGCCAGAGGGTAGAGAAGGGGCACAGTGCTGTAAAGTGCCTCAATGTTGCTTCATTTCCCCATTTTAATTGGGCTATCTAAATGCATCCCTGGTTTGTCAATACCCGCCGGGGTCCCAGATAAAAATGATTTGTCTCATGCATTCGGCGGCATGCTCGGCTGTTCCCCTTAGAGAGCGCGGCCCCGCCGGTTGTCAGCAACACGGTGTAATGGAGAGCGCTCGTTGTTTTTGATTTCCAACGAGCGGCAGGAAAAGAGGTGGCTGCCTCCATCAGTTCCACCCTCCTTACCGGCGTCTTTTCCCCTCTTTCTGTCTGTAACTAACAAGCCGATGGCCGCGCGCAGGCACACCCACTTCGAGGGAGGCACAGGGACACATGCACAAATTCACAGGCTTCCCCACACATGGACACGTATCTGTACGGGCACGCACACATGCCAGCACTCACTGAAGGTCAGCGTCATGAAGCCAATCTTATCTGTGTTTTTATGTGCTCCGTTTTCCACTGTCCTTGTCTTTTTCACACCTCCCGCCACCATGTCCCATCACCTTCCTGCTCAGTGCTGGAGCCAGCGTTATCTGCAGACAGTCCAGAGAGAGGGAGGAAGAAAAAAATCAAGGCCAAACGTCCTTGGATATTTGAAGCGTTGAGCAGAGCTATGATGTTGAGAGGCCCATTTTGGCTCCCCAAAGGATCTATTCTCTGTCATTTTAAAGGTAATCAGGTTTCCTGTGCAATGATGTGTTGCAGTTTATTATAAGCGCACCAGGCGGAAGTCTGTCTAATAAGAATCAGAAGTGACTGTACATGAATGCATTCCCATTATAACAGCTCTGCTGGAGGATCCCCTGCTGTATGGCGACCAAGGTAGCACCACCTGCTGTTAACACAGGGAACAATCCTGCTTTCCCCTCTCAGAGCACACAAACTTTTTTGACCACATTCACCAACATTCACGATTATTTCAAAAAGAAGGAAAAAAAAGGCACAAACCTGCAGGATGCTGAATATTTTCACAGTTGCCTAAAGTGTTTGAAATTTTTTTTTCATGGTTTTCCTCTTATTGTCATTTTGGCAACATCAAAAGCCGAAAATAACAGAAAATTCAAGAATAATTTCAGAAAAGGCTCAAAATCGTTTGATGAGCATCTCTGGCAGGAGGCGTCGACGCAGTGACTGAGACTGTGGCTGGACACCAAGAACTGAAGGGAAAAAAAAGCTTTGTGCTTCAAAATAGATGCATCATTTTGGTGTATCTGTAACAGATCAGTGGCCACATGGAAGCTAATAAGTGGGTGCAGGAGCTGTGAGCTTTAGAGGTGAAAAGCCTAAACTTATGAGTGTTAATTCGACGACCCGCTATAAGTCGATAACATATAGTTGCATATAATTAGGTGTTAAATTCAACATGCTTCTACATGTGACCCATCTTTCATGTCTCTATTACTCATTTTGTCCCAGATCTTAGTGTGAGGTTGAATGTCACACTGATAATTAAAGCGGAAACACTCCCGCCCCGTGTGATTCATTTACTGTCGATTGCAAACTGACGGCAGCGAACCACCGTCAGAGCCGGAGCCTCGGCGAATTGCAAATCCGGCTGGGAATTTCTACCCTAACAGGTGTTGCCCAGCTGTGCTTTTGGACATGATGACATAGGGCCAGTCTTAAGAGCCCATCAGCAGCACACACTGACTTTCACAGCTCGGTGTTTACGACAGCGGTCAGCATTTTTTCGCTGGCATGCAGCCAGAATTGTGTTCATCAGTGACCCCCTCCGAGTGGGAAAAGAAAAGCACATCTCTCTGCAGTCCTTTAAATGATTTTACGATCAGAGAATGATATATATTTAGATGCAGGTTTAGGCACCTGTGAACTGTTTCAGTTTTTTTCACTGAGTGGTTGCTAAACCTCCACCAAGAAATATATTTTCTTACCTCAAGCTGAGCCTTGTTAAAATGTTTTTGGCAGCCTTGTCAGATGGTGCAGACAGTTATATTGATAAAGCCCTGGGCCAGTGTGATTCATGCCATCCTACAGCAGCCAGCTCAGTATCCAATCAGACGATAACGGCAGCTACCACTGAGGAGCTGAGGAGTTTGTCTGCTTTGATTCACGTGCTCTTGTCCTGCAAATAACCCCGAAGCAACAGCGGCAGCAGCAGCAGTAGTAGCAGCAGACTTTGGACTTGCTCGCAAAATAAAATAAAAGCAGAAATTTGAAGATGTAGCGTAATCAACATTTCACTAAAATCTATTAGCCGGATATCACTGGCAGGCCATCTTAAATCAAGGAGCCGCCGGCTCCCACAGATTGAAGAGGTTGTCAACCTTTTCTCAGTCTAATGAAATGAGGGGGGGGATGGGTGCTTGTCACAATGTTATAAATTCCCAGTCTGGGTAGGGGGTGTTTCTAACTCCATTCAAGCCCTTGGAGGGGGGAGGGTGGGGCAACAGATAAGTCCTAAAACTGCCTGAGCCTCAACCCTCACCCGAGGCAACAGTTTTAATCTGGCATGGAGGGGGTTACCGCTCAAGTTCCATCTGTGTTTTGAGTTTTTTACGTGGCACTAAAACGAGATGACACTTGGAATGAAAACGACTCATGTTGTGCAGGCCCAACACACCATAATATATTACGGTAGCCTACAATTAATTTCCTCTCCCACTCGCCAGTTAAGACCACCAGTAAAACAATATTTTACTTCTGCTTTTTTACGGCACCGTGGTTTGTTCAGCAATTCCGATTCCCAGATTCATGTGACATTTGATTTGGCACAAACTGATTACACCCACAATTATACTTTTTTTTTCCTTCTCTGCAGGAGTGTGTGGGTGTAATAATTATTCTCCAGAAGGTTCCCTCGACTCTCATAAGTTTGTAAGGCAGAGAAAGGTTTCCAAAATGTCCAGATTGAGTGTTCATCTTCTTTATTTTTTTCCTTTTTTTTGTGACACACAGTAGATTTTCGGAAGTTTGTATGCATGCTTGATATCCTATCTTCTTCCGGAAAGGTTATTGCCACGCATACAGAAGGCATATATTCATATTTCAAGAGATTCAAATTGAATTACTTTTTAATCAGATGACCCACATCCCATTTGTTCTCAACTAGAAAGAAAGTTAAAGATAAAACAATTCTCTCTCTCTTTTTTTCCCTCGCTCTCTGGCTGAGGAGTCGGTTGTGCTCACAGAGCTGCAGCCTCCAGTAAAATCCGACTGTCTCCCATTGTTAGCAACAAAGAGAAATGTAGAACACATTGCAGTTCGCCATTTCCTTCAGTGAAGTTTCAGCCAGGAACAGATGCAACGCCGCTGATCCTGGTGAAAACCTTTTCTCTGTGCTTCTTTTATCGTGTCAACCGGAATATCTCAAACGCGTTTGTTTAGCTCTGAACAAGGTAACAGGAGCTCATCAGAACGTACGAACCGCACAGTGCAGTCGGGTTTAATTGAATTGATAATTCAACCTGATGCAGTGAGTCGTCGAAGCTCAGGACATTCGTCTCGGTCCGCGGAACGGCGTGCAACGTCAGCGGTGTCACTGACATATATAAAAGAATACATCATTATGTGGAAGGCGAAAACATTGTGGAAGCATCGCCGGATGAGTCAAGTTACAGTCCACACAGTATTATTGGGATAAATGAGCAAACCTCTCCCCAAGGTCCCGGGGCTCTGTGATCTATTAAGGCACAGTCGTCTCGGATGGTGAATCACAGAGAGCGAGGGAATTTTTTTTTGGGTGGTGGTGGTGGTGGTGGTGGTGGGGAGAAGGCGATGGGGGGGGGTAGGAGGAGGAGGAGGAGGAGGAGGAGGAGAAGAGAATGGTTGTGCTGACATCCTCTCTCGGTGCAATCCCTTGTCCTTGTAGGACGGAAGAGAAAAACAGCACCAGAGGCTGACTTGGCTGTTCCTCTGAGCTCCGTCATAAATCCGACTGAACATTTCAGAACATCTGTTGTGGATGATTAGCTCCGTGGCTAGCAGAGTTTGACCAGAGGGAATGAGAACCAGTGCATTTGCAAGGAGTTGTGTATGTGTGTTTGCTCAACGCCTTGCAGATTTAAGAATGAGGATTTAGCATATTTATTTTCCCACAACCCTTCTTCTCTTTTTTTTTTTGGGTACATAAAGAATGAATGCTGAAATTATTTTTAAAGTCATTTTTGTACCCACAGCAATATCCCACTGAACATATATTACCACAGTCTCCTGAGAATGCTCGCATGTTTCAAGGTCACCTAAAGTTTTGGCAGTAATGGCTCTGCAAATAGATTCTCTGAGGCTGGCAGGAGTGCGGACGATTTTAGTCAGGTTTATGATTAAACTGCACAAGCTTACACTAGGTCAGCGTCTCTTCCAGGAAGGTGGTCGACTGATAAGACAGAATGGAGCCTGAAAAACTCCGGGAATACAAAGCATCACGTGTACTCAACACCTCAGACTTTTTCTTTTTTCGTTGCGTGCAGGTAAACCACAAAATTCTCCGCGATTGGTCAGAGTTCAAAAAGGTAAAACCCAGCAGCCTCCTCCCTCCTCGCGCTGAAATCCGACACCAGTGACATCACACAGTGGGTTTGGCTTCTCCCGGGCAGTCCCTGAGCACCCGCTCAGTGTGTGAACAAGCTCTGACTCTGAAGGATCTCTCCTCAAGCCACGCTGCTCTCGAGCCACAGCTGGAGACCTATCGTTTGGAGAGCCAAAAGACAGTCCCTCGGGTTTAATGAGGCGCTGCGACTGGAATATCTGAGCAGGAGCCGGAGTTTTCCACAAGTCATCGTTCGGGGATAATCTTGTTTTTTTTGGGGGGGTGGGAAGGGGGTCCTGCTGGATTCTCTGTCTCTCGTAGGATTTGGATACCCCTTGCTTTCTGGAATAAGTGCTTCACCAAAAAACAAAGGAGTAAGAAGGATAACTTTACACGTAGACTGACATGCATGGGTGAGTGGGAATGTCAGACAACTGAAGTTTTATAAGTTAAAAAAGTAAAGTTACAAAGGAAACAAGTGAGCCACAGGTGCATTTTTTGAAAGCGGCTGAGCCCTCTTACACAGCCTGAACTTTTTTTTTTTGTTTCACCATCCCTGCTCCAGTGTGTGTGTTGTGCTTCCTATCTTGGGATCTACCTTTCTGCCTTTTCTAATAAAAGTAACAAAATAAGTTGATGTGTTACACTTCAGTGCTCAGGTATTTTCTTACCACTCTTTTGTCCGCTTCACTTTTGTCCTTGCTCACTCTTGCTTGTTAAGCCAAAACAATAGTTTAACCTCGTCTTGGCTTAGCTCTATTGGCTAGCTCCCTGGCAAATTGCCCTGTCTGGTGCAAGCCCTCCCCTACGTATTCAGAGGACTTTGAATAGAAGGGCCATAGAATGTCCCCTAGCTACCGCTGCTAAGGTGAGGCACCCTGTCGCTCGACTGCATTGGGCCTACACTGAGGCCAAACAACCTGTTTTTCCAGTTGTCTTTATCTCCCTGGGCAATCTCGAGGGTAAAGTTTCAGCGACAAGAATTCCAGTTAGAAAGAGACACTGGGGCGCTTTGAAATCCCAGATAATTGTAGAGGAGACCTTCTGGAAGTCACAACTTGTGATTTTTGGGTGTTTGGGCCTTGCGTTCAGTGTAGCGTGTCCTGTAAGACAGGTTTTGTGTGATTTTGAGGTGTGTTTGGTGATTCATGGCTAATAATTGACTTTGCCCTTGTTTGAAAAGAAAAAAAGGTTGAAAAAAAGTACTTTCTTACAGCAATGATTACTGAGCTCAAAAATGTCCCTTTCTCAACTCTAAACATGTCTTAAATCCTAAATCTGTCATTCTTTTACTGCAGTATGAAAGTTTTTTTTGTTTTTTTTTAACTTGGCGGAGAAGTTTTTTTGGACTGAAGTCCTCTTGTTGGTCCTAATAAATGTAGCAATTGTTTGAGAGTTTGTTGCTCAATCGAAGCAGTTGATGTCAGGGGGAAAATATTGTTTTTCTATCTTGCCCTTTTCCATCAAAGCTGTCTTAATCTCCAAAACCATATTGCAGAAAACATGTTTATCCCATTTTGTTTGGCCTTTCAACAGTTCCCCACAGGTTTGTCTCACAGTCTTGGAAACTAATTTAATCTCTGAGATATCTCTTTTTTTGCTCCTGTAAATGAGTTGGGAGAGCAACCCGTCACTGTCCAACTCACTCCTGTCTGTCCAAAGTTGGAGTGGTAACCTGCACTTAATTAGAAAAATGACCTTAAGGCGATTCTCAACATGGAAACTACTTAAAACAAATGTCTGTTCAGCTGCTCGGTAGCATAAATAAACACGACACGAAAACCGTCTGCTACGGTCATTTGTTCAAACAAATCCAGCCCCCGTCCGCACTGCGTGACCTGAAGGTTGTCCTCCTTCACCTCCGCCTTGCAGGCCGCTGACCCTTCATTCCACTTTTACGACTGCGTCTCAGTCACTTCATCACCAGTAATGTTCCAGGGACGCATGAACGGATGTCTAGGATGTGACCCGAGGAAATCGCTGGGCCTATTTGTATACGGCTGCTCCTTATTGGATTCTCTGACCAAACATACTTAATATCCTTCACTTAAATGGCTGTCTTGGCTGAAGTCTTTCCTTCTGAATAAATTACCACGCAAAGAGCAGTCAGTCACTCAATCTCTCTCCCCATCGGATTCCTCAAAAGTAATTATGGGCTGAGCATATGGATTTTTCCATAGAACTTGATTTCTCATCATCGGTGAATTGGGTGATGTGTAATGGCCTGTTAACGCATGATGGATTTGCTTAATCACTCTCGTCCCAGTTGGGACATGAAAGAGGTTGCTTACAATCACAGATCAATGTCTGCGAAGGCGATTGTGTCAGTGGAGCCAGAAATTTGCCCGTGACGCACACTGTAAGTTAGACAGAAACCCTTGCAGCTTTTGTTGGGTTATTAAAGTTCAACGCTTTGATGCTGAAGCTGCAGTGAAGACTTATTTATGATATGGTCTCAGACTTCAAGTTGAAAGAGTGGAGGGGGGGGGGGATTTATTTTGTAGTTGCGTGCTCAGACGGTGACAAGGTCATCGGTAGTTGGTCTGCGATGACAAGTCCTAATTGTCAGCCTTCTGTTCTGCACCAAAAACATGTTTGCACAGCTACATGTTTACAGATGCACCAGATCTGTCCTGCATAATGTCAATCAGCAACCGGTGCCTGTGTGATGTGCTGGCTGTACTGATAGTCACTTTCTCTTTTCAGCTGTGACGCTTCTTTCTTACAGACAGCTACTCATTCACAGTGACAGGTGCTGAGGAGAAGGTTTGGGAAAAAAGAGGCTTCTTTACCACTAAAATCACCAGTGTTTTGACAAGAAAGCTTTTCCCTGCTGCCCTCAGCAGAGAGCTCATTTGATTGAACTAGCTCCGCGCCGATCCTTTGACTCCCCCAACAGCTAGCTAAGCACGCATTAGGGTTTTGACGTGAGATCATATCTGAATAAGAAGACAGGTTTATTTTAGGGAGGGTGATGTTATTTTTGTTGCTTGTAAGGGATGAATGGAAATTGCCCTGTAGGAGCCGGCCACATCTGTGGCAGGGAACCTTTAGCTCATTGTCTCTGTGAACCAGAGTGCTTCACTGCCCCCCCCCCCCCCCTTCTCTTTTTTTCCTTCTTCTTTGCATTGTGTATTCTATTCTGCATTTCAGACGTATCTTTTACGACCTGTTATAGCCGGCCATCAGAGGTCTGTTTTGTGCTCATAGCCTTGCACCTTTCATTTAAACCGTGGCTGTGTGCATTACAGCCATGGGTTTCTCAATGGGAACACAAATCCGCTTTGTCAGAGAGGACATTTCCCTCCACGCACAAAACTCATTTCAATTCCACATCATCCCATTACGCCTCCACATTGATTGAAACAGCCTCCAGTTCCAGGGGCGCCTGCATTTGCTTTTTTTTTTTTTTTCCTTTTCTTTTTTTGTACTCTGCATGTATGACAAGGCCAAAGCTTATGCTTATATATGGTAACTCTGCAGTGGAGCGGTGAGAAGACACACACTGACCATGGCAAATAGGAATTCTTCCATGCATTCAAGCTGGAAATAGGAGACAGAGGCGTCACTTTTGTGTCTCCGTCGCACAATACCATTCCTTTGCTTGACGTTACATCACAGCACCATTGTCTGATACGGTGCTGCTATCTCTGATCTCGTATAACTTCTTTTATGGAAGGACGACGAGGTCAGATTGGTTGCTTGTGGACTACCTATAAAGAGAATTAAAGTTTGCAGCTTTGCCTCCCTCTTGAATGCGAGGGGATAACTGTGACGTTAAACTGCACTAAAGCAAATAAAATTGAATGCAGGCGTGATTTATTTGGTGCTTGCTTGTGCAGGTATAATCATGTGGCTGATTTATCCCTTTTGCCTCCACCAGCATCCTTGTTTGTTCAGCCTCTCAATTTGCTCAGATGCCCTGCTTAAACCCAACACGACTTCATTACTTTATCAGCCCCCCCCCATCACTTCCTTATCAGCCCACTCCTGTCACTTCCAATGGAATAATGACTCTTCACAATCTTGGATCCACATACCAGTGCAGCTTGTGTTTTATGGCTGGATGTATGCCTTAATATAACATTTAGCTTGTGTTTGTTTCGGGGTGCGTCCTCACACACAGGCAATGACTCTTCCTCCTGCACGTCTCTCAGGTCCCCCGACTTGTTTTGGGAAGATGGATGGAGATTCATTTGGTTTCATTATAACGCCTGACTTATTTATAGCCTGCCTGTGCAATGCCTCTTGGCCCGCTGCGGCCGGGTAAGGGTGCTGGGGGCTGAGTCGTTGATGAAACATTCCTGTGTCCAGGGGGTATTCTCTGAGGAGAGCACTGCTTGTTTAAGGGAGGGCACGGGGTGACAATACAAGAACCACGGGCAAGGCCACAGCAATCTAATTCCACCAGCCCTGCCTAGCTACTGCATTCTTGTTTGAAGGCTCTCGGCTATCAAAAGTCCTGCACTGCAGGGTGTTGTGGGTTTTGTATTGATGCTACACAGCTCAGCAACAAGAAACAAAAGTACACAATATGGTCATGTCCTTTAAAAGTAGTTACTATTAAATAAAAAAACACACACACAAACAACAACAAAAAAGAACCTCTGAAATGCACTTTTTTTGTTGAACTTCTGCACAGTTTGGAGTTCCACAGCCCAATCCCAAACCTTTATCTGGATCTCCCCCTTCAGCCTTAGAGATTACTGCTTCACAACCCTGGAGCAGGGATGCTGTCTGCCTGGTAATTTGATGGCTAATCCCCTGCCTCTTCCCTACAAATCTCTTTCCTGATAAAGGGGTTGCTTCTACATTAGTAAACACGGGAGACTTGGCTGCCCTGGCTGACAGTTAGATGAGAGGACTGGTTGAGGAAGGAGAAAGATAACCAGTTCCCCTCTTTATGCTTCATACCAACCCCGCCCCCCCTCTTACATCGCCTGCTTGGAAATTCAATTTAAGTGCAGAGTCAAACATTTAGACCCAGGAAATGCCTTTAAACTTGCTCGTAATGGAAGTCTAATTTTATGTAAGAGGTAAATAATGCATAGTAGGTTTTTTGCACTTGTTGGTCAAAGCATAAAGAACTCCCCGTGGCTCCGTTTCTCATGGGGTTAGCGTCTTTAATGGTGTGACGGGGAGGTTTGAATGTGTCAAAGTGTTGTGCATTACAGAGAGAGATTCCATACAGTCCAGTGGTAATGCACATTCATTAGCTTTTTGACCCGAATATGTTCTTCTAATGATTACCCGGCTACTGCTGCGACTAGACACGATCGCTGACTTAAAAGGAGCTCGCTTCCTCAGATCTTGACTTCACAGGCGAACACTGGCACTATATGTCCTGACTACGTGACCAAGAATTACTAGATTGCAGCTGCAGCCCTCGTAAGAGTTTTATAAGGTGCGAGCTTCTGGCTCCTGCTGCATGATATCTGTCTCCTGGCTGGCTGCTCAATTCCCCCAAGATGGTGCACCAGCAAAACTCTGTGGCCGAGAATCAAAAGCGACGCCTTCAGCCCAAACACGCTCAAGTAGCTTTAACAGGAGCTGGCAAGATAGCATTTAACCAGTCCATGGGATGACTGCAGCTTGACGACTGCAACATTGGCTCTGATGGCTTTTCATTTGTTGACCTGACAGAGGCACTTTGGGCGTCAGGGTGGATCTGGTTGGGTGAGTGACAGGCGGCCGTCCCTCGCATGTCTCCCTGTATGTGGAAGGGCCTGGTGTTCGTTTTAATCGTCATCAGCGAGTGAGACGACATGTCAGGAAGCATTTGGTGAGATCTGTTGTTTTCTGCGAGCTGCAAACCAGTCAAACATCATGACTTTGCAAATGGACTGAAGGCTCCACGTTGTGCATTTGTGCCTTTTTCTTCATGCAACATTGTTCGCACAACACTTTTGCCTCCGTTCACTCCCGAATACACAGCACGCACATGAGTGAGTCAAAAGTGGAGCTGGAGCCGAGTTTGGCTGTTGATTTCACTTCATTTCTTTCAACACGAATATGTAGCGTCTGAAGTGACCTATTTTCTGTGATTGACTGTTATTTTTTTCCATGAATGGCAATAATTAATTTCCGACAGATTATATCTCAGGCATTATAACTAATAATTAATGTTCCTCTTTGATAAAAGACTTCTCAGATTTAAATACCAGTTTGTTTGATTGGATGCTTTTTGTGCTCACTCTGGATCTCTGCAGAGGCCTTTGTCTGGATTTTTTTGTGTGGAGTGGATTTTCACCCAAACTATTTGATTAGTCTTCAAAACCCTCTGACTCACACTTCACGCCGAATATGTTTTAACTGGATGTGTCCACGAGTCTGCAGTGTGCGTGTGTGCGTCTTGTTAGTGGAGCTACACAACAGCGTCTCTACTCTGGGAGTAATTGATAGTCTGGAGGCTGTCTCAGCTGCAGGTAAATCCTATCTGTGTGGAAGAGGGTGGGGTAACGGAGAGAGCATAAATGAGTCTTCCAAGGACGGGGGATTTCACTCTAACTAGAGGGAAGTGGTGTTGGTGGAAGGAGTGTTTAATATGGCGAAGGCTTTTGCTTCACAGACGGTTAAAAATTCTTCAAGATAGCCGGGCTTAAAGGAACGCTTAATCCGCATTGTCCTCAAGAACATTGCTCACAAGAGCAGTGGATCGCCCCGCGTTGTCTTCTCTCAGTATCCGTCGCAGGCTGAGTGCAGGAAATGGAGTCCGGTAGTTTAGGTGTGACTTTTGCTCCTTTTCAAATGCTCCCATCAGACTGCGGGAGAGAAACTCAGCTCTGCACTTTGTTTCGGGGAGAAGTAACGGTGGAGAGGAAGTAAGACGGAGCGGGTGGGGGGCAGGGCGATTGGTCCCAGAGAGAGATCCATACGTAGTAATGAGGACGTTGTTGAAGCGCGGGTCATCGTGTTGTGGCTCGGGCCTGTCAGCGTAATGGACCCCGCTAGTCAGCTGGCAATCGATTGTACAGCTCACGACCTCGTCCGCCTGTTGTTCCTCAAGCTCGCTGTCCGTCAACCTGCCACCCCAGAGATAGAGGACCAAGCAGAAGCTCCTCTCAGACGACAGATGGACGGTCCAGATACTTCCTCATTACCTCAAAGGTGGCCTGAGGTGAGGCGAGCGGTGGAGGGAGGCAGCCTCCGCTCCAAACTGTAGAGAGCAAAACTAAGTAACATCCTGATCGAGCCATGTTTATTTTTGCCGATGGGCACCTGAAGCCAATCAACATTTACCGTGTTTACAGCCTAAACTAATTAACCAGGTTTAAAGTCGGTGAGCAGGTCAAGTGTTTGCCAGGTCGCGAGCAAAGCGTGCCCAACAAGGTGCTAAGAAGGTACCTTTGCCGTGTGGTGTGTCTAAAAAGTTTTATGTAGAGTGATACATGATGGAGGAATATTTATCTAGTCAAATCTAATTTATCAAGTCACTGAAAGGGATAAAAGTGAAAATAGATTAATTTAATTATAACTTTCTGTCTTTTCTCAGCCAGCAAATTAATTAAAAATGATCTTTCGTTTGTATAATGAGTAAAATAACTCAGCTTGTTACAAATAAGTGAAGTCTTGTCATCTGTTTTGTTAAGTGCCATTCAAAAATAAACTCATCAAATTCGTCTCAATTATTTTTCCAGAGTGAGCGAATTTGTGGAAATCTGTCTCTGTTATCTGCTGATACTATAAGCTCGAATCATGTCGGACAAAATGCTGGATTAAGTTCTCATAAAAAGGGATGCCAGATGAGTTTATTGCTTATGTCCGTGTGGTTTGTGGCTCCACAGCACCGTGGTGTCTTTTTTTTTTAGTGGTATCACTCTTGTTTGATGAACATGGCCTTAGCAGAGAGTCTCTGCTTCTCTTGCCCTTTATCGACTGGCCCCTGCCTTCTCCACACTCATCTCTTTTACATTTTAAATCCTCTGGCCTCTGGAGAGCGATGGGGATATATGGTTCCATCTGCTCCAACAGGCTGGCCCTCGGCTCAGACGGAGGCAAAGCGACTGAGAAGGAGACATGGTCAGAAAAAGAGAGGGAGAGGAGGGGAGGAATGGAGGGAAACGCAGACGGACAGAAAGACAGAACGCCTTATTAGAATCTGCTTCTTCTCACTAGTGAGACAGCGTCTGCGAGGACAGGCGAATGGAAAGGAAGCGGCAAAGAAGTGGAATTAGGACCTTGGGGACACTTTTTTTTTACATTTGCAATAACAAATTTTTACCATTTCTGGTGGAGGAAGAGTTTTGTTTTTTCTGCGTGCAACACGAAGTCTTCTTTCTCAAAGCAGGTTTCAGAACAGCAGATGTTTGGGTGCCTTTTGGACTCCTACTAACACATTTCCCATCAAGGGGGTTGTGCTTTCTAAATAGAACCTTATGCTGAGACCCAGACACCATACGGTACAATGTTGCTGTTTCCCACCACAAATGCCTGCCTGTATAGGGGCTTTGCCCAGCCTTTTTCTGCGTTAGTCCTACCCTTCCCTGTGTCAACACTGGGTTCGTTCTTCTGTACCTCAGACCACAGAGGATTGTTGTCCCTGTGCCTTTTCCATGCCCTCTTGTAAGGTGAAATAATAAATTGTGTCAATATGCAGTTGCATTCATGCGTTTCAGCTCTGACTGAAGACAAATAAGCCCATCTAGTATAGGAGGAGGAGATTGCCAAAGACTCTGCAACACGAATATGGTGAACGGCACGCACATAGCAGCGTGTTTAGTGAATGTAATGCATAATGAACTTTTGTCAGTTCCTCAAAAGCAGATTTGCATAAATGAACGTCGAAAGAAGAAGTTAGTTTTCAGCATCGTAATTGGACAAACATCAGCCATCCACTCGGTGCTGGGGACCGAATAAACGACCCGTCATATGCCAATCGCAGCAACCTGTCTCATCTATAAACAGACAGTTTTAACGTTCAAGCAGAATGAGCAAATAATATGTCGTGAATAACAGAGACCCTCCATCAAGGATTCAGATAGAAACTTTTATTCAGTTGAGCAACAAACCAAACGAACTAAAGTAATGTATTCCACTGCAAAAAAAAGTCTCACAAATCCAATCTAATGCCCTAAAGCAGCCCTGTATTACTCTGCAACAGGACTTATTAAAAGGAGGGAGGGGAAGCAGTGGGCTAAAGAATTCCCAGTCAGTCCCACAGTGAACATCCTCGTGGAGCCCCGACGCTATTAGGTATTGTGGCAAACAATTACCAGAGTGGCTGCTATGCCGTGGAGCACCGAGGCCACGGCTTCTTTCTCATGTCAGCCTCCGGAGGGTCCACGCCGGCCAAAGAACTTCACTCCCAGTTCTTTACAGTCACTAATCTGGCCTGACACCAAGCTGATTTACAATACCCCCTGCCCTAAGCGCTGACTGACTAGAAGTAATTGATTTAGAACAGTGAAGACACCTGCTGAACAGTATCAAGCCCTCAAAAGACCCCTTCTGCACTTATACAGAAAGTTAGGTCCACTGTTCTTCACCTCAGTGCCACTTGTTGAAAGTAAATACGTTTAATCCTGCAGACAAAAGGAGTGTCTGTGAGTGCTCTCCTGCACTTTGGCAGTGCTTAATTTTCCTCATATTTCTGCTCCTCCTGGTCACTAAAATCTATCGGGCATAGATTGAGCTGAGCCTGAACAACCGCCTGTGTTTGGCCAGCTATCGATCCACGGAACTCACTATTTGCCAGTCTTTCTGCTCACATGCCTTCACTCTGTTTGTCTTTTACTGGCGGAGACGAGGCTTTTTCTGCCCAGGGGGTGGGGAGGGGGCGGATTGAGGTTCTCTGCGTGGTGTGAAGGAGGAGGAGGAGGGGGTAAGGAAGGGAGGGGGGGAGGGGGGGTGTTGGTGGTGGTGGTGGTGGTGGTGGGGGTGCATGCCTTCTGTGCTGCCTGCCTAGTCATTTTATGGCACCATCTGTCCGCAAGCAAACCGTCAAGTGGTGACGTCTCAGCTCATCTTTCTTGCTCGACAGCGTGGATTTTGTTTTGATATATGTGCACATCTGCTGTTCAGAATGCGTCCCTGTTTATATTGCTAATTTAATGTTTGGCCATCGCACAGATTCACTGTTAATTATTCACTAATTCATTTGTGGGTCTCCAAAATGTAAACAAAAACTAGAAATCCAACTTTTGTGTTGGCTTTGTGCGTTTTAAGAGAATCTCAAGGGAATACAAAGCTTGAAACAGAAACATGTTTAAGTCTTAAGGACTTAAATGTGAGTTGTTCTACATCCTCCTGCTGTTACTCCAAGCAGAGATGTCCAAGTGGTGCCTCGTATGCATCATGGTGGAATATGTATTTACATCATTTCAATATATTTTTCCTAATAAGATGCTGAGAAATTACATTTGCTCAGCAAAAAAAAAGTATATTTTCCAATCAGTCAAACATTTATTTGGTTTGCAGATTTTTCTGCCACTTTAATCCAGTTCAAAGTTTAGAGATGACTGACAGGTTTTTTGCATCTTACGTAGATTTTGAATCTGAATACATTAGAACTGGAATGAAAACAACTGAAGGAGACGATGTCGAAGTGCAGTGAGTAATACAATGAAATGCAACGAATGAATTCTACACAGTGGAGTTAAACAAGAGATAATGAAGTAAAAGAGAATGAATAAAGCTCCAAGTCCAAATATTGAATAGATTTAAATGATGTCTTTTTGTTGTGGGGCTTGAACGTGACTCAACCCCAGTTCTTATTTCATGTTTTTATCGTTTTATGAATATATGTCATTTTCCGCCTGCACTGGTTTCCATTCTGTACCCGTGGCCTACGAGCGTGCCACTGTGTTACAGAGAGCTCTTTCATATACCCAGTTGGAGCAGGTTTCTGTTATTTGATGAATGTCTGTTTTACATTGAGCCTGCGCCTTTGATTTATTGCAGGCCTTTTGCCCGGCACTTTGTAGCGCGAGCCATTTTCTTCTTGCTCTGTAGCTCGACAGCGCCAATAATCACCCTTCAATAAATTCAAATGGAAGTGGCACTCCGCTATGTCTCTTCTACTCTGCGTAATACATATCAGTGTACTACATATCACCCCTCATTCCCAGATTGATTTGCGGCTGAAAAGATTGGTAGCCACCCAGAGGTGATTGTAAATCCCCACTTCAGTGGAAATTTATGGAGGTGCTTGAGTTTTGTTAAATGTTCACTCGACCAGACTAAATGCCATTCGACATTGTATCATATGGTTGAAGCCGGGATGAGACGTTTTTTGTATTCTGTGGAGAGGCGAGCCAGGACCTGCGTCAGCCACCATCGGGGAACGTGGCGCATTAAATCCTGCAGTTGCGCGTCACAAATGACACCGCGGTGCGTCACCAGGAAAGTGTTGTGTTACTGTGCGAAACGCTCCAAACGTCTGCATACGTTTCACAGGGCTGTAAAAACTACTTTCATTATCAAAGTGTGAGATTACCTCACTGATAGCTTCCTTTGAGTCATCCACGGACACGTTCCTTCTGATTTATTGCTCGAGCACGTCTTTGTGGGTCAGTATAATCCGCTCTATTGCTCAACTTAAGGAAGTGCACTCATTTGTTATAGCTGTCTTTCAGTCTCGCAATCCTGCAAAGCGTTAACAATTAACTTTGTGGGATCAGCTTGTAAACTGAAAGTGCTGCGAAACTCGATAGGTCACAGGACATTACCCTCTGTTAGGTGGGCTCCAGTGCAGGGCCTTGTAAAAAAAGATAAAGCTATGCACCATGAAGCCTGAGGATACGGCAAAGGCTTTTTGAGTTTGTTGCTAAACCTAATTTGGTTACTTCACACTTTCATTTTACAATAAGAGGCCTGCCACCTTGGAGTAATTCCCCTGAGGTCTGGCGGTGCGCGTTTGCTGTGGGGAGCTCAGACGTGTGCGGGTGAGCCTTCTCCGGCATGGAAAACTAATCAAGGGCCAAAACGGGGCTGTTGAAACTCAGTCTGCTCGCTGTGTTTATGGAGCCACGTGGCGGCTGGGCCAATACAAACCTCCCCGGCCCGTCTTTATCACCCCAAGAGACGAGCGTGATTAGCTCCCCTCTCTGGTAGCCGTATATCTCAGCTGTCCCACCTCCCCGTGCTCGGGATGACCCATTAAATGGAGACGGGGAAGGAGAGCGAACATGAGTAGGAGGCATTGGGAACGACGACACCGGGCAGAAATGCTACCTGTAGTTAGTGTAATGGCTGTGTTTACTCGGTACCTCTCGGCTCTCTCACTCCCTGTCTCGTCTTTCATTGTCTGTCTGCGTCTATATGGGTGGCCCCTCCCTTGCCACACACGTGCACAGAGACTATTGAAACAAGTAAACAGGATAGGTGTGTGTGAGGTGTGTTTAGTCCCCTCCTCGTCGAGCGCAATCAAAAGCACTTTTGTCCTCCGCAGTTCACACAGTTAGAGGGTCTCATCCTATTGTTCCCCTGTTAATTGCTTTACTAAACCTCTTACTCTGCTGCCTCTTTTACAGCATATCGACAGCATACTGAACATGCCCAAGGCTTCTTTTAAAGGCCTTATTAAGTGAAGGAATAATAGGTTCAGAGTTGTCCTGACTTTTTTTTCTCTTTCATTTCAGCAACCTTGTCTTCTTTTTTCTCGGTGTTTGCGTGTTCAGGCAACATGTTGCCACCACAGAATCATCCCTCTGCGCGGGATACGTGATCTTGACACTCTGACAAATTGGGGACCCAGTGCGCCACCATAAATTGCTTTCTGCCCGGCTGCAGACCTCTGAATCACCCCCCACATCTCAAGTTTTCTGCAGTAATTCAAAGAGGTCTGAGGTTGTTGTGAGCGTCTGCTCTCTGAACAGCAGCTCGCCAATCGAGGAAGTTTCAGACGTGAAACTAATGAAGCACAGTTCCGCCTGGGTTTATTCAAAACACGTCAGTGTTATAGGTGATAATGAGGTGGAAGAACACTAACAGCTTTGACATGTTGGTTTTTTTTCCCCTCATTGTGTTTCCATTGACGTGTTATTTTTTTAAAGCCTTTGCTTTTCACAGAGTCCCTGTTCTTAGTTGTACGTCGGCACATTGTAATTGGCAAGGACACATTTAACTTACCAATGATGGTGAACATAAATGATATATTAGTCCACATTGTGTGAACAGTTTTAAAATATGTGGTGTGAAATGAATAACATTGTTGATATTAGAACAGCACAGGTGAAATTGTGGGATGTGAAGCAGCAAGCGAACGGTCAGTTTTTGAAATTGATGTCGTGGAAGGTGAAACCTGAGAGGGTTTGGTGGCCGGGTCAGAGTGTCCGGTCTTGTTCCTGGGATAAATGGTCAGTTAGGTGCTTAAAGTGGTCCAAGGAGAGGCGTCTGATGAACCAGTGTCGGGGTCGTGCCCAGGCCTCACCGAAGACTTGTGGTGAAGGAACGCTGGCTCACTGAGTTTGAGCTCGAACGAGAAACAATGATCAGGTGAAGTCAGCCTGCTCTGATTTTGAATCGTGTCATCATCTATTTGCATTGCTGAAGTGAAGAATCGATCCCAATGTGATGCACGAGAGGAAGGACAGCAGAGACGAGGGCTGCGTGTTCGAGGCATCACTTTGACACAAACCATTTCGATAGAGACTGTTACATACTGCAGTATACAGACCTTCTTCATGGCAGCAGTATTTTCTGATGACCTCTGTAAACTTAATAACAAACCCTGCCACAGTACATGTTGTTTAGGAACAAGACAAGGAGTTCAAGGTGTTTACAGAATTATAGTTGATGGAGGAACTGTGGGACATGTCAGGAAATATCTATGTAATGTCTCACCAGTGGAGGTGTTGATTGTAAACCTCGAAGTGTCAGAACTGTTTTTGTGACTCAAGGGTCTAAACCTTTTCAGGCACGTAGTACCAATGTTAATTCATGTGTGTATTTTCATCACGGAGTGAAGTTTTTACATTTAATTCACAAGCTGCAATTTGGTCTCTGAATTGATGCTTGTTTTTGTAAATATCAGTCAGATCTCAGTTCCTGGGTAAACTCCACACACACCCATGTTTTTTTACAGTAACTCTGGAGGCCCCCAAAATACAAGTCATCCCCACAAAGGCAGGCCTCCACGTCAACATGCTCCGACTGTTACTTCCTCACTCTTCAACACATGCGGCAACAATTGTCCCATGTGCCGCGCCACTTGCTCACGTTGTGGATCACACCGCGACACTTTCACGCTGGCGCCCCGCCCTCACCTCCACCGCAGCTACGACACAATCGCACATTAAGGCAAGTGTTGTCCCGCAGTATTTGCACACAGCTGGGAGGGACCAGGCTGCGCTGGGATAAATAAGTCGCTAAATAAATAAAGAATAAGCCTCGCTCTAGGAATTTGTCTCATTGAAGATGAAAAGCATCTGCCTCTCTCTGGCATCTGCTGTGAAAGATATCCCTCCACCGCCAAGGGTTTGGAGCACGGCGAGTAGCCAACTCTATCAGCTTCACTCACTCGCTCTACCCACCGACATGAACCACCGCTATACTGACGCTCATAGAAACCAGCGTCAAAACAAAGTTGTCAGCCAACAAACTTGTGAGTTTTGCAGTCATTCTGTAATTCTAACTTGGAGTATTAACTTGAAATAAAAAGTAGGGCCTGTATGGCTTTAATTCTGCCTTCAGAGTGGGATTGTCTTCCAGCTGTTTGGCACCCTAAACACCGTCTTTGTGTGTTTTCTTCTTCTCCAGATTGCTACAGTTTAACACCCGAACTATAAACCGCTTTTCTCATTACCAGTGAAGGTGAAAAGCAGATGGAAGCTTTCATTTATCCAACGGTTTTATCATATTTGAGCGGCACTTGTGAATATTTCTCCAAAGTCTACCTGCGGGGAGGAGCATAATACGGTTTGATACGATCACAGCTTGAACTCTCACTGACGATAGATGGTGTTGACTGTACGTGGTGTTTGGAAATTCCTTGGATGCAAGGTGTGTGCGTGTGGAATCTCAAATTATTTCAGTCGACACGAGAGCCTGGAGGCACATTCCTGTAAGTGACAAATGGTGATGAAGAGTTAGCTGTCAATGATACCTGTCTGTGCCCAGGTGAAGCACCAGTCCCGACACGGCACTCTTTCGCGCATTCAGCCCCGAATGTTGTTTTTTTCCCTGCCCCTCGCCAAATGGCTTGTCAAAAGAGGTTAAGGCAGCGCTCGCAAGAAGAAAAAGAAACTATTGAAATTCTGCCGTGCTCAGATCTCTGCCCAACCGAGTGTTTTCCTTGGGCTTGTTCAACAAAGAGGGTGGTCGAAAAGGTGCCCGGTGTGTGCGTTTTTCTCTCTTTCCACCCGCATTGAAATAGCCACATGAGTAATGTGCTGCTCAACACCTCCACAGGCTTAAGAAGGTTTTTTTTTTTTCCTTCTGCAAGATACTGGAGGCATTGTGTTCCTGACACTCGAACTTATTTAGCTGGACTGAATAGACTAAAGTTGACTGGCCACCCAGCGAGCCTCCAGATATTCCACATTGTGAGCGCCTCCCTCCTTCGTCTTCTTCACGAATATCAGCAATCGCTATTGTTCAGTCGCTACTGTAAACTAGGCGACAAGAGATCGAGTGGACGAGCCGAGAAAGTTCCTACTTTAATTCTTGTGGTAAAGATCTTCCTGCTCTGTCATCGAGCTCTGCGAGACAAAAGTAAGCTCTCTTCTTTAAAACTCGAAAAACTTTTCTCATTTCATTTTTTTTCTCTATTTTGAAGTCCTCTGGAGATCTTGCTTTAATTCCATGAAAAGAGAGATATCTATCCTTACCATATTGTGGAGTCCTTTTACAGCATTATGATTACTCATCACAGATGGCCATAGGCAAGAGAGTAAGGATGAGAAATTCAGTTAGCTCAAATTATGGGGATACACAGTTACTTTGTTTGTAATAACATTAGACAGTGAAACTGGAGGCTATAACAAACTTAAGGTCATATTTCTAAAACTTAATCAGTTGCCCTTGTAATTTCCAACGCGAAACCCAATTTAAAGAAATGATCAAGCTTTAGCACTCGTGCAGTTTCTTTCCTTTAGCGTCCTCCACCTTCCTGTTGAAGACGACGCTGAGGTGCTTCCTGTTTTACAGCTCCGGTTAATTATGGTTAATTTGCGGTACACCTGCTGCTGCGCTGCTGACCGACCGCGTCTCCCTCGGGGCGTGTCGCATGTTAAACGTTTGCATACATGTTGTCATTCGGTGAGATCACGGCACTCTGCGTGATTGGAAACCATCTGGAAGACACGCTTTCAATTTCCTAATGGGGAACATTAAGTGTGTGGCGGTCCTTTGGGGGGGCTGTTTCGGAGGTCCTCTGGGTTTTCCCTTTTACTGATCCCCATTGTGAGAGGGTGATAAGCCAGACCTCCCATTTGTTGTTCTGGAGTTTTTCCCAATAACTTTTCTCTGTAGAGCTGCTCTGCATTTTCCTCGCCTCAGTAGCTCGCGTCTTAGATTCACTCGCTCGTGTTTTCCTCTACCTCCAGCACGATTTGTTGTGGGTATTAAGCGCCTTGTTGATCGCGACCAAAGATCTCGAGCGTTGTACGCTGTTGTTTTTCTTACAAGTATACAAAGTTTCCATGTCTTGTGGCTCTGCACTGCGACTCGCTTTTGATATTCCTGCCTTACTGTGTTATTATGCTCATTCAAATATATGCAAATGTATAGCGAGTTTGAATACTAATGCTCCTGCACCCCTGTTCTGCTTGTGTCTGCTCTCCCAGGTGTTAGTCTTTGATCCTGTCAGAGTGGGACGTGTCTAGCAGGGGACTGAGGAGGAAGCAGTGCCAACCTGGAACATGGTGCCTAATATTCACCCGGCGGTGCCCCTCCTGCCCAGAGGGGCGTTGCTGTTCCTGCTTCTTCTCAGCTGCATGGTGTTCTCCTCTCTGGCAGACAGTAAGTCACCTCATCCACATGTGAACAACCTCCTCGACTTGCCCGCAATCTGAAAACACATTACAAGTGTTTCAACACTGACAACATTTAAGCGTCGCATTTGCTGCTCCTTCAGCGAAAAACAAGAGTCGAAATAGCAAAATCTTTGTGCATATTTTTTCGGGTTTTACTGTTTGCAGTGATCAGTTTTATCACTTTGAGCCTGTTTAGAGATATTCTCATCATGTGGAAGGATTGATGGGATTCACCACACTTTATTGTTGAACACCAAGATTCTTGATGTGCAGCAGTGAGCTTTATTTGAACTACAACGGAGATTCTATTTACATTTCATGTCTTCATTGCTTTGTAGGGAACAGAAATAGCTGCTTGTCTAATGCATGCACCAGACTATAGAGGGCTTTAGCATCCAAGCTAAAAATAGGCCGAACAATGCAGGCGGCAGAGATCCATCGGCCTCCGTGCCCAGTTGTCAGTCTGAATGGCACTTTTGGCTTGAAGAAGGCGCATTTCGTCGGTGCACCTTTGGGTCTCGAGGGGGTGGCGGCCAAGAGGAATGGCCTTGGCGGGGACGGGGTCAGGGACAGAATTAATTCAACACATGACCTCACCTATAGTGCTGTCACGGGGTCACTGTAATTCAATTATAGTCCAGCCCCTCCCCTGCTCGCCCACCCGACCACGCCAACTGCTCCGTCCTTTCAAACATGCATTGAAGAGGACATGTTTCTCCGTCCCCTTTAGCCTCTTCTCGCTCGGCCTCGCGCTCCCCTCGCGCTCCCCTCGCCGTCTCCCACCGTCGTCCACTTTTGCACCGTGTCACCGTGCTCTTGACCTTGCAGGAAAGTTTTGCAGCCCTGTCTGTTCTTCTTGCGGTCTGGCAAGACTGTCTTTGCTCTGCCTGTAATTTGATCAGAACAATCAAGCCCTGATCAAGTGGTATTGCTTTAGTAAGACATCCAGCATGTGCCGCACTGCACTGAATCCATCACCTCAAGAGGACTCTTGTTTCTTGCTCAGGAAAAGAAGGACTCCTGTGATTGAATTACAAAAACTTTGATTCTCAAGGCAGCCTTAAGAAATCGAAAAACAACCATGTAGCTGACAAATATTTATCTGAAATTGATAATTACAGCTATTTCTGTTTGGAATAATTAATGCACTCCTCCACTCAACAAAGCAAATGAGATGTATATTTCCACTAATGTTACCTGCACGATGTTTCCTGTCATGCTGTTTTTGTACTTGTGATCTTAAAAGCTTCCATTTTAATTACCACCAAGGGAACGCGCAAAGTTGATTCGGTCTTTTACGATCGTGAAGAAAAAGGTAATATAAAGAGTGTCGAGGATGCCAAGATATTACCAAGATGTGCTGAGTCTGTCAGATGGTTTTTGCAGTCTAGACTTTGTATCAGCCTGTGCTGTCTCTATGATGTCTTTAATCAACAGACAGCTTCATTCAGGGCCGAGTTTGGTTTTTATTTCAATATTTTTTTTCTGATCAAGTGTGTTTGAAAGGTTTTTGCCTGCCGTAAAACCACAAGCAATTTAGCATGTGGTTATAAATGTTGTGTTGGACTGGCGTCAGTCTATTAAACAACGAGTTTTTTTCTGTTGTATAATTAACGTTTGTGTTTTTTGGGTTATTGTGTTCACTCGAGCATATTTGCCCTGCTCTCTAATTTCAAGAATCACATCCTCTTAGAAAACACTGAGTCAAGTGTTCTAATCACCAGGCAGATTTAACCAACGATCCACCCAAAACAGTGATGTCGATGCTGGAAAATCACAAGAGAAAAGGTGGAATCTGAGCTTAAAACGTAAAATGCAACATGACTAAGAGAAAAGCCTGGATATGGCCTGGGGTTAATCCCAGCTTGTAGCTCAATGTAAGCACACATGGGAACAGGCGGAGAGGTGCTATTATCCAGACTGTAAAGCAAACAGACGTAGAATTAAAAAAAGACTGTTGAGGGGCAAAAATAACACCTACCACTAATAGCAGGGTTGTGCATGTTGGCTGCCTGTAATTTGTATGAAACGCAGTTATGTGAACTTGATAGTTCTGGTTTGGATTCTCTGTATTACAGGGCAGACAGCAGACAGATATTACGGGCGGGGTGCCTGGCAAGTTTCTGATTACATGGGTTCTGTCTGGTGTCCTCGGCTCCTCTCTGAAACGTTGAGCAGGCAAAAGAAACAGATGTAGCCAACATGTATGAGCAGCATCGAGCTGTTGCATAAAAACTGCAGCCTTGTTTGCCGTCATCATCTGGGCAGAAAAATTGGGATAAATTGCGCAAGCATACCAAACAATGAGACCAGAAAACTCTCCACCAAACACTGTCCGTGTATGCGATAGCCTCGTGACATCATTCATCTTATATCATCATTGAGTGGGCACACAAAGCGGCGTGATTACTCTGAGTGCTGATCACAGACGTCGCATTGATCCCCTCGGGAACCCACCCAATCAACTAGCTCCCTATACAGCCTCTTGGTACACAATGGGCCACTGGCCCACAAGGTCAGCCTCAAAGTCGCACATACCCAGCACTTAAATGTAATGGTTATCTTTTTGTAGTGCTGTCATTGTGAGTTATTTCATTGGCTTTAATAAGCTTTTGATGTATGTCCCTGCTCTCTTTCCTCCCATGTTATAATCTCCGGTAGCGTTTCATGTTGAGGAGCAGTAAGACCACGAGGCCTCCTTTGTAGCCGAGCCCACTTTTTCCCTCCTCTCGCCAAGCAGCAAGGAAATTACAGCGGCACCATAATTAACCTAATTGGTTCAAAGTGATTTTTTTCACAATAGAATTCTGTCTCATGCTGCAACTTTTGTGTGGCTTTGTGACATGAAGAAACCAACTGATCACTCGCTCGTCTCTTTGTTTTGTTTTTTGGAAACCACATGTGCTGTTGAAATTCAAAATTCCCAGGAGGTCTATTATCGATCACGAATTACTAGAACTCTCTGAATAGATCAGCTATTCCCAAACTGAAGAACACAACAGTCAACACAATGATGACACCAGTGTATGAGACCCACCCTACACACTCAATCTCCAAATCACCTCTCCAGCTCGACCTAAAACTGTAAACCAGCACCTGTAATTGCTTCTCATTTTAGCCTTGTTGTATTGTTGAGTTAGTCTGCTCGTTTACAGGTGTCCTTAATATCCGTGGGTGGTGAACTTTCCAATGCTAAGGTTTATTTTTAATCACAATATGTGTTTGAAAATAAGTCTAATTTTGGATAGATATACAATATTGAAAAACTTTTTAGTACTTTTATACACAACTTCTCATGAACCACCTTCAGTACTTGTAGGGCCCATCAGGGGCGCCGTGGCCCACATTTGCCAATCATTAGGGTCTATGTTCATAAATCTAAAAGGTCCATTCACTGTGTGATTCCTTGACATAATCTTCATAACCGGTTATTTGGCAAATTTCAAGCGTTTGAAATTGAGGGGTTGCATTGGATGTGCCAAAGTGGTCTGAGATGTGTGGTCAGATGGGGAGGGGGGCATGAGGTGCTGGAAATTGGATTGTATTTTTAAGTGCCCATATGGTCACCCAGTTCAGGATCTGACAAGGGCAGAAATTGATTCTTTTTTAATTAAAAGTAACCATATCCACCTTGGAGAGCCACTCGGAGAGTAATGCAGTTAGCACACAGCTGTGGTCCACATCACAGAGAGAGAGACATAGAGTGAGACAGAGAGAGAGAGACAGAGAGGGCACTGAGGATGCTGCGGCAGAAAGCTGTATTATGTGACAACAATCAACAATGTCTGTGGGACAGAAGTGTCGGAGGAGCATGTTTTTAGAGGTTGACGATATATTGATGGAAGTTGTTTTCATAAGCCAATGCGACTGTGTCAAAACGAAGGGAGAAAAGGTTCATCGGAGGTTAATGACGTGAGATTAATAGTTTAATTAGGGAGCTCAATGGCAGTGCCAGAGGCAGTCACCCAAACTCTCCACTGTGTCCTGGTTTGGGCAGTGCCACAGGACGACAGACAGTGTCCTTCCAGGAAAGGGCAGCAGAGATAGAGAGAGAGATAGAATGAGAGAGAGAGAGAGAGAGAGAGAGAGAGAGAGAGAGAGATTTCGATCCCTATATGCATGTCTTCTCCTGACAAGAGAAACTCTGGTTTCCTGGTTTCATTTACTTGTCACAGTCTGTTTTCACTTCATTCACTGAGTTGAAATAATCTGCCGTTAATTGCCGAGTTCATGTCAACGTCTTTTGGGCAACTGTGTGAGGGATATCTGAGGAATTAAAGGATGACGGCAAAAACCAGACTGGACATAATAAACTAATTTACAGACATGCTGCCATACGCCTGCGTGTTGTTTACTTTTGGAGCAGCCTCTGAGGTGCATTTAAAGGCATTTAGCTCATCCCACGCAGCTTGTGGACACAGAGAGGAATAAAACACCATCTCAAGTGGGATCTATTTCATTGGTAAATGACCTTTTTTAAAGATGTATAAAAGGGGGGCTCTTGAATGCACGCTTGTGTCTCTAAATCCAGAATTTCTTGCTTGTTTAATGTCCCCACTGTAACACAATTTACCCCCCCCCCCCCCCCTCCCTCTCAGTTTTGGCTAGTGGAGAGCTGAATTACTTAGGACCCCCAGGCCGAGTGGGTTCGGAGATGAGAACAATGGTAGGGGCTCTCTGTAGTCTCAGAGGGGAGGCTAATCTAGGGGAGGCAAATTAATGAGGTTAGTGGGGTCGCAAGGGGGTGCGTGGTGATGGATGATGAGCCAACCCCAAAAGGGATCTCTGAAGAAGCTCGGAGCCATCGCAGCAGCTGAGCCCCCAACCCAGCACCACCTCCTGGGATCACTTAACACACTTAACATTTTCCCCACATCGGTCTATTATTGCCAGAGCCTGAGCCAAGGTTGGACTTTACATCGCAGCGTTGACAGAGTGGCACCCCACCCTCCACCACCACCAGTTGCCCGAACCTCCTTTCGTGCTCTCACAGCAACTTCAGAGCTGGTTTCAAATTTCCATTACAAAGATGGCAAGCATTATACTTTATTATAAATTCAAGCTGCATAGAAAATGTACCTCTCCCTGCTGGTAGTTTGTTTTTCAATGCGAGCGTCCCCAGGTTGGCACCCACACAGGCATTTAAATGCAACAGGCACCCTTCAGCTTGGTAAAAATCCAGCAGAAAAAAGTCACTCAGTTTCATGACCGTGCAAATGACGACATTTCGTGGAGTGGGCTAAATGAACATCTGAGGTGATGTTGCCTCGGGCTTCCGCAGTTCAGCTCAGGCATTAGCAGGCTTGTCATGTAGGTGAGGCCCACAGACTCAAAGAGCTTGTTCACTTGAGACGGGGAACGATTTTGAATACTGTATTGCAGCGGTTCCCACACTGGGGTGTAGGACCCCCTTTTTTTGTCACTGATGACACATCAGGGGCCAATGGTCTTGCTTGCCTTGATATTGTTTAAAATAGTTTGGCGCAATTAAATGGAAACCATCATAAAAAACTCTACAATCTGAACAGGACTTGGGAACCTGCTCTCTGCTTTTCTTTTGAAAGTTCCTGCTTTTCTGTGCTGGTGAGAGTGTGTGTTTCTGTCAGTATTTGGCTTCACTGTGATGTTTGGGCAAATTAAAGGTCCTCTTCCTTTCTTAACAGCTCAAAGGGAAAAAAAGATTGGTACTCACTATTGTATTCTATTGTCCATATTGTGTGTTGGATTGTACATCAGTCTTTTTTTAAGCTAATGACATGGTGAGTCTCCAACCAAGAGGCAATTATGGATGCTTACACCGAGGAAAGGAAACCGTAAAACACAGATTAAGGCTTGTCCTCTTTTTATAACCCAGCAAGTTAAAGCAGTAACACCAACAACAATGGGTTTTATCTTCGCAAAGTGTAATAAAGAAATTATAGTGGAGCGCTTGCCTTTTATCTAATATCTGCAAGACTTTCCCTTAAGGAATTTAGTGGGTTGGAAGAGGTTACGCATGGTGAATCATTGTTGACGAGATCTGGCTTTGGCGCCAGTTTGAATACCTCAGGTAATTCTACACCTCAGACTCTCTCACAGAAGAAAGCAGGAACACTCTCAGTGTCGCCATCCCAACGTACACAATGAGGCGTATTCTTTGAAACAGCTGCTTTAAATGTCCACTCCAAGAATCAGTCACCAAAGCACATTATGTGTGTGTGTTTTTTTTCCAAATGTCATTCACTGACTGACAGCCAAGAGGAGAGAGAGCGGACTTGAGAGATGCCTCCCTCGCTCATAATCGGCTTGAGAAGATGAAAGCCATTACATTAATGTTGCTCACACTGGGAAGAGAGGAGTGAAGGGTAATTGCACTTAGAGTTCTTTTTCTTCTCCACTGTCTTGAATAATTCAGGGAAGGCTGGAAGGCCTGATAGAAAGGCTGTCTTTGTGGTCCGTGGGGTTTTCAAAGTTTGATGTTTTTCTACTTTCTTCCCTCTTCTATAGGTTGAGACATTTTGTCTTAAGTACAGTATCTAGGTAGCGGCAAACGCATCAGTCACTTAAGTCCCGATAATGCTCACGAACCGCCATCAATCTTCAGCTACTACACTATCGTGGGGTGGAAGAACGGTGGAAAAAAAAGTCTGTTCTCTTTTTTTTTTTTTTTTATCGTAAGAGAACGCTGTGTGAACTGACTGAGAATGAGGTGGAGAGGACATTGCTTGGAAACCAAAGCAGCCTGCAGGAACGAGAAGAACAGAAGGAGGTGTTTGTTGAGGTGGAAATTGAGGTCTTTTCTGTGCGAGATGACAGTAGGAGACACTGAACCACAAAACCAGGGCTGAGACATTCAGGCCAACTTACTCGAGCTAAAAATGAGCCTCACTATGTGTCATTCGTCTTGCTTTGTACTATAAGCACAAAGCAAGACGAATGAAACACCCCAGTGTATAGATCAGAGTGAGGCCAATAATATAGCGTTACTGACACCAGGACTGAGTTGACCCATGAATTAGAAGTTCAGCAGAAATCAGTTTATGGCAATTTAGTTTTTTTTTTTCAGCTCATCAGATTTGATCTGATCTTGTTTTTTTTGTGTTTCATTTTAAGCAAAATTGCTTTGGCTTTTATATTGTGGGAAGTTATGAGATGATTTGGCAGAAGAAGGCGGATCACCTATTTTCCATTTAACATTTCATTGCAAAGGTTAAATGAACATAATGATCCAGAGATGAACTCATAAAAGTAAGCATTCCTTGTTGCAGGATGCCATTAAAGACCCAAAAAATGTAGAATTAATCGGCACAAAGGTTTTGAACTTGATGGTTTAGTGAAAGAATGAATTCAATAGGACGGAAAATACTTGAAAATAAATGCCAGAGATGCATCAGTAGCAGATACTTTCCATAGCTTGTAGCGCTGTTGCACTAAGTGACAGTGGCACTTGTATTGTGAGCTGCATTTGACAGACATTTTTCATTTGAATTTTACAACTGGATAGTGAAAATTCGACCCGATGTCGACCTGGAATACTTTGACAAATGGGATCGTTTATGTGAAACACATTGCACAATGCTTCTTGGTGTTCAGCAGTAAAACAGTAGTGCAGATAGCAAACGTGATGTTTATTGGTTTAAACAAACAGCCTGAAATGCAGTTGACTTTATCGGGGTAAATAACTTGCAGGGGAGGCAGCTTTATATGGAATTAATTGCAAACAAGTTGGCTGCTAATGGCCTGAAAAAGGCCTTAATGGAAGTATTCCATTAAAACAACTCATGCTGATGCCATCAGACAAATTTCCACTAAGTGTTGCCTCGTGAAAATGATAACTTGCTAATCCATTATTAATAAGAATTAATGGTTTTCTCTCTGCCGTGTGCATATCGATCCCTGATACTCTACACTACAGAGTAGCTCTCGTTGGGCACTCTGGCAGGCTTGGGAATACACTAATTGTTAGCCACACAAGTGCCATTTGTGTGCGACTCTCCCTGCTGTCTCTGCATTTATTACAAGCTTTGCTCTGAGGCACTTCACTGAGAAAAAAGAGCAAACTATACAACCACCGAGGAGAATAACAGAATCAGACAAAGGAATGCACAACAACACACTAAGGTAGTCATCGACACACTCGTACAGGATTACAATAACACTACTTTGCACTTCTTTGATGCGCTTCCATCATGATGATCACGAAAATCTCTCCCCGCTCCGGATGCACTTTGAGACCTCAGCCGTGCATCTCCATATGGAACAGGCACCCATGGCTGCATATGATGGGTTCAAATGTTGACATGCAGAACATGAATGCATAAAGCAACATACAATTTATGTACAATTTATTGCAGTTCATTCAGTTTTTTTTGCAACATGTGCAGTTGTGAAAAAAAACATTGTGAACTATTTGAATTGACTGGATTCCTTTACAAATTGTTCAGAATCTCTGATGTGATCTTCAGCTTTGTTATTTTAAGTAACTTATTCCAAACTGTGCTGTGAATGTTTCCACGTCGTGGTTGTTGAAAAAATAAAAACATAGTTATGCTCGATCCCATTTTATAATGAATTCATTAAAAAAAAGCTTATTAGAGTCCAGTTCTGTCACAACTATTTGTTGTGCATGTCGTAACAAAGAAATATTAAAAACAGCAATAAATAGTGCTGTCTTCATATGTATGATCGATTCAGCAGTCCATTAAGAGTGCATCTGATGTCAGCACTTGTCTAGACTTTAAATCTATTTCTTAGTGATCCGTGACCATGTGGGGTTTTTTTTATACTGTCCACTGCACAAGTATCGACAAGTGTTCTCTCGTCATCCTTTCCAACACTTAAAAATGTGTCCGATGGAAAGTAACACATCTGTAGAACTACCAAACCCCTGAACCTTTCATCTCCCCTGTGACCCCCTCACCACCACCACCACCACCACCACCACCCCCACCCCCACCCCCACCCCCCTCCAGACCTCACAAATACTGCTGCAGGCGTCGGGTTAACCAGGAGGAGCGCTTTAATCCCCCCCGCACACACAGAGCAATCAGCAGCCTTCCGGCTCCTTCAGGATCTATGCAGAGTTCTCAATAGTCAGCATGTGGGGTCACATTTGGATCCCTCATCAACAGGGCACACAACTTTGCATGTTTACCAATGTGAGATTCCATCTCTACACTAAATTACCAGACGACAGCAGAAGTGCTAAAGACCCTGATTTACACCTAATAAGTGCTCCCAGATTACGCTGGCACTTTGTATTAAGTTTTTGAACACAGGGCTTTTAAAGGGTTTGCATTCATTTCCCTAATGACCTCACAATTTGTTTGATAATGAGGTTAATAGCTATCAGGATGTGTGGTGGCGTGCAAGAACCGCCCATTAGTCTCACGGAACAAGAGAGGGAAAATTGAGGGTTTTTCACTTGTGTGTGTTGTTTTTTCCCCCCTTTGATTAATTCATTTATTCCATTCATTAGTTATAACATGAAAGGCTTTTTGCTCTAGTAGCAAAAAAATTGTGTTTGTTTCTTGTTTCCACCACCAGCTTTGCTGCTGTTTGTGTACAGCAACACTCTTTTGCATGTAGATCACTTTTTAAGTCTTTCTGGTGAATTTATTCGGTAATTAGGCAGTCATTTGAATGATTGAGTAGTAATCCAGATATGTTTATCTGCTTTGATTTCAAGTTCGCAAACCAAGTTTCGTGTTTACGTGATGATAATTAGAGACTTGCTGTAATTGGCCAATATGTGGTAAATAAGGGCTAATTATGAGCCAAGAACCTCAACCTCGAAACGGGGAGAACTCGGCCCGACACCAGCGACAGCGTTTTTCCGCTCATTGCCAAGGAAGCGCACGTTAGGAGGGCCTTGTCAAGCTCTGAGTTTTTTGGACGCGACGTATCAAAGCGTGGAAAAAGTGCAGCTCAAAGCGCGCGCTCGGTGGCTGAGGGAAGGATTTGCATAGGTAGGCTAATGTGTTTTCCACCTCGTCCTCTGCCATTGTTTTCATGTGACAACTGCCTGACAGCCGGGAAAATGGGACACAGGCGAGGAGGGGAAAAAAGGTTGAGTCTGGATTTTGTCTCTCTAAGAAAAGAACTGACAGAGCCAATAGCTTGATATCCTCAGCCGCCAGTGGTAGCAGAGAACAACTCAGAAACGATTGCTGCTTCTGCAGCCCTTTCCTTGGTGCTTTACCACCACTATTAACCCCACCAAAAAGCCGGGGCTTCGGGGTCACCCTGGCCTTTTTTTTTTTTTTTTTTGAGATTTCATGATTGAGTGCTTGGTGAGATCGAGATTAGTGACGGTTAGGAATTTGCCGTAGTTTAGCTTTTAAGTCACAGGTCAGCGATCGAACTTTCGGCGGAAGCTCGTTTAAGAAGATTAATGTTCCTCTGTTCATCCCCCAAAATCCTCACGATTCCTAAGATCTCCCGGCTCCTGACTTAAATGTTTGTGGCAACGCATGCTTTAATTTGCGACATGTGCACAGAAGTGTTTTAATGCCGCCTGAGCCGCAGTGCGAGCGGCGAGGCCTCGCATCAATTTAAACGCCACCGCCGCGGACAGATGTTCGCAGCACGTCTTGGAAGTCAGATTGGCGGCGATAATCAGGTCTGGAGGATTCCAGCTCACCGCCCATGCACGCACTGATGCGTGGCCAAGCATACGCTCTGGATGGTTATCAGGTTTGATTCGTTAGCGCGGCTCTGCCGCAGCCACCTGCACGCGAGTCGCAGTCACATTCCGACGCGGCAGAGGAGGGGGGGGGGGGGATTTACGATTGTGTGGTTGCAGTCCGAATCTCACCTGTGAAGTAAGCAGGACAAGAATACAAGAATACCACCGAAATGTCAGGTGGATTTTCGGGAGTACAACAGAGTCTCGGGTCACGGTTGAACGGATGGAGCTGTTGGATTACAGTAAATTGCGAGAGCGCTCTTAACTGGCCACTCTCACACCGCACCGCCATGTGCCACAGTACATTTCCTTTGCTTGTCATTGCGAGCTTATCGTGATTGTTTTTAAATGGCCAAATTAGGTTTAATCTGTTCCGCTCATTAGACAGTTGGATGGCAGGTACGTGCTCCAAGAGCAAATACAGTATCGCAAGAAAATGATATCTGATTGATCTCTGCATTCTTCTTTCTAAAGTTGTGAGTGATGGTATCTCTCAGTGAGCCCCTCTGTCAGGGTGAATGGGTATTAGCTTCTGGGTATTTACAAGCTTGACTGACTGATGGTATCTTAATACAGTTGTAGCAGCATCAGTTATGCCGAGCTCACAGCTGACCTAATGTTAAGACAGCTTGAGGATGATATACATCCGCAAAAGCAACGTTGAATAAAACATATTCCTCCACTGTGACATATTTCTGTGTTTGTCTCGTAGGACATCAGTCATTTTTCGACTCTTACCGGGTGTTACTGTGAGTCGTTTGCTGCCTGTTGTGTTTTCAATTACTTTATTTAGATTTGAGAAATAATTGATCCGCCGAGTTTGTTGTTTAAAGGTACAAATCCGTGCAGGCAGCCCAGTGTCTGTGCCTCCCTTCAGTCAGACTCCAAACAAGTGTGAAGGGATTCATGCGAAGATGAAGTTTGTTTGGGGAGCTTTTGCTCGGGGCTCCAATATAGATCGGTAACATCACAGCATCGCTCAGAATCTCCACAACAAAAGTACCAGAGTTATCATAAACAACAAAGGTGCAGCGTACACATTTTTGGGAGTTGTGCATTCTCAACATCTTGGTGAGTTTATTCACTCATTCATTCATCATCAATACCAGTTTCACATCTGCGGTTCATGAAGGGTGCCAGAGTGGGGTTCATACTGCTGGTCCAGCAAAAGGAAAACACAGACACTCGTCGATGTACGATTTAGAGTCACCAGTTGTTATGTCTGTTTATAGACTCTGGGATGAAACTGCAGTATGTAGAGAAAGCCTCCACGGACGCTTCTAGAATTAGTAATCTTTGCACAGTAAGTTCCCCATGCGCACCTTAATGCATGTCCTTTTTTAGGTGGGAGGGAGTTCAACAGCACTAACTACTCCTCCATCATGTTGCCCCGATGGGTTAATTTATTGATGAATGTGAATGTCAATTTGAGTCAATCTGTGTACAGAAGATCTGAAAGAATCTGAACATACAGACTTATTTTGATTGAATGATCCCACACGAACAGATTTAGTGATTTGCATTAATTTCACTGGAAAGAAAGAAAGATCAGTCGGTCTCTCCTAAAATCCCATATGGTGCTTACAGGGTGGAAATACCTCTCCTCTTCCATCTGGCTGCATTTGAATCTATAGAAGCATTTCACATCAAAGTGTGCTGTATACATCTGCTGCACTTCACTGCCCACAGGCCCTCAGTATTCACATTATTGTATATTTGCTGTATTGCTCGAAGAAAGCTCCTCTGCAGATATGTCCTCGAGCAAGGACAGCCAGCAGCACCTTTCTTTTCTCCTGCCGAGCGAGGGCAGAGCGGGATGATATAACAGGTGGACTCGGACAATATGCACGATAAAGGCCCCTTCCATATCTGAAGGAGGCGCAGTGTTATGCTAAGTAGAAAAATGACTTTCCCTCCCCCCCCACACGCGCACCTTTTTTCCAGCAGTGTTATATTAGAACACATAAAAAAGGAGAAGAATGGTGGCAGCCATTGCTGGATTTTCCCTAGCGTGTGCTCAGCGAGGGAAGGCTGGCGTCTCCTCTGTGTACACAGCGTAATGATTTACCCCTTTGTGCACGTCTCCGTGGGGCAGTCTGCTCGTCTGCGGTTTAGGTGTTCCCCACCTCCCTCTTTAATGACTCTGGAGATGAAACACGAGCTGATGGAGCCTGTAATAAGGACATCGTGTCACGTTGCTGAAGCCAGGATTATGCACGTCTGAGGCTGTAAATAAAGCATAAAGCATGGCGGCAAGAGAGAGGAGCTAAGGCGCGTTCATTGTGGCATCACGTCAGCTGTGACAGGCTGTCAATGAACAAACACATAATGCATTGTGCTGTGCACAGTGATGCAGGGCGTGGCACTCGAGTGAAGCCCTAAGGGCAAACAGGTGGAACTGCAGTTAAAAGTGTTTCTCCCTTGTTTCAAAGACAAAAGTCTCCAACAGTGATTCCCAACCAGCACACTCAACAACGCGCCAAAGCACGAGACCTTGAGATGAAAGCAACAGGCAGAATGTGAAGTCTGCTCTATTGTTTCGTTCTGGCTTTCTGTTCCTGTCTGGACAATTCAAGCGCACGCAAAGCCTCAGGCTCTCTGGCGCCCCCCAAAGGGAGTCCTGAAGGTCAGCTTGGGGGTCATTGATCGACACAAGACTCCAATTGATTGCAATGCACGTCAAGGTGCATTTTGAAAAGTTAATGAAAAGTCAATTCTATTTTTTTTTCCTCACTCATAACATCAGATTTAAGTTTTAAACAGTTTTTATACTTATCGTTGCCTCCAGTTAGAAAGAATAGAACAAAATGTCAAATACGAAAATATTTCAGTCATCATAATGATAATTATTTTCAATCTCTGTGATCCCAGTGTTAGGATAAAAAACAAACTCTTCAAAATATTTGGAATATGTCCAATCAATATAAAATATATAATATAAAACTTATATACGATAAAAGTTTGAAATAAATTATGGACTCAAATGTTTTGAGATGCATAAATATATACATGTCTTATTAAAGGTGTTTTTTCCATTGGACACATTAAGCGTTAAAATCCAAAATAAACTTGAGAAAATCGATAGCAGACAGTCAGCTAGGGCTTGCTGTGCAATGAGCATTTTGATCTGCAGGATTTATTAGTTAGATCAAAACTCTTTTCCATTTTTTGTGGTATTGAATCAACCTTGAGTCTTGCTTTTTTTGCTCTTATCGACGTTTTAAAATCTGTGTATTGCGGCCAACCTAATTCAGATTCAAAGCAGAGTAGTTACCTTCACAAGATTTAGGCAGATGACAGTCTGATCAGGCAGAAGTGGCTGTTTGAATGAACCTTATTAACGAGCCGACGAGACTTTGCCCTCTTTCAAATTGTGTGTCACAGTGAGGGCGAGAAATCGTGTATGATACAGTGACAGGCAGACATGCACGGACAAGATGTTTCTCCCATGACTGAGCTGCCGGTGCGCACAGCAACAATGCCTCTCTGTGGGGCTTCTTTGATACCCAGAGATAACCAAGTTTCACATGCTGATGTGGCAGAGCCGTGAACGTCACCTTCACCTCCCACTCTCCTCCTCCTCCGCGTTCCTTTACCCCACTGTTAACTTGTTTCTCTTTCCTCTGCTCTCCTC
>JAUESE010000048.1:3264945-3282603 GCA_032274725.1 Malacoctenus triangulatus | reverse complement strand
CACACACACACGGACACATTCTGACTCACACCTACAATGACACACATAAACCAGCCTGGCACAAACACTGCACACACGTGACAGAAACACCACAGGCGTGGGCCTCGTCCTGTTTTCGTTAGACGCATCCACGCGCTCACAGGCGTTCACACAAATCACACACACTCCCTCAGCACACACAATGAATGGCCCTGTTATTGAGCATCACACCAACTCTTCTCCTCTCCGAGTGAAACCAGACAGGCCTCCCTTCTCTTTAATCTCTCTCCATCTTGATTTATATAGTCCGCTTCATCTCTTTCCATCTTTTCACACCCTCATCCTTCCCCTTCTGTTGCTCTGCTACACCATCTCTGTCCACGCACACCCTTGATGTATTACTTGATGTACTTCCCCTCCCTCTTTTGAACCCATACGAACAGAAGCGAAGGCCTTAGGTGGGGGCTGGTGTGGTTTCCGGCCAGTCTTACTAACTATGATAGCTGAGGGTCATTGACCTGTGCTCATGGGTGGCGTTCGTCAAGAGTGGATGTCAGTTAGTGTTTTCTCATACAACTTCATTATCATTCACTGCAAACATCACCAGTCTGTCTTGCATTTTATGGGACACTTTGGATTTTCTTTTCATTAGTTTCTTTTCTTTTCTGTAGTCAAGATAAAGTGATGAAATTTCCAAGGAGAACACAGAAATAGGTTTGTGAGAAAGTACCAAAGCAGCAAACCTGACAAATATTCAGTGTTTTCCTGCCTCACGTCAGAAACACAAAGAAATCAAGACCACTGTAATCTGCAAGCAGAAATGGATTTTTTGCTTGTGTAATATCTTTGGAAAAAGAAAATGAAGCCCCCTAAAAATAACACTCTTGGCCTTTCTGCTTTCGTGGTGGCTCTCCCAGGTGATTGAATTCGATGATGGCGCGGGCTCTGTGCTGCGGATTCAGCCACTGCGCACACACAGAGACGAAGCCATTTACGAGTGCACAGCCGCTAACAGTGCTGGCGAGATCAACACCAGTGCCAAGCTCACAGTGCTTGAAGGTAAGATAAGTCTTCATTTTTTTTCCTCCTCGCCTTCCCTCTCCAACTCTCCTTATTCTTTCTCTTTTTTCAACTTCACACTCTTCTCCTTTTCCTGCTTCAAGGAGTTGTTTTTCAAAGCATTCATATTTCACTGACTCCCAAAACAAACAGGACTGTTTCCCTTAATAAATCGAACAGAGTAATTGTGTAAAGTGGCTTGATCCGTTTATTAGCAGTGTCACACAGGAGCAGGTACGTATTGAACTGTGCAAAGTGAAAACTTCAAGAAATGGGAAAGCATTGAGCTTGGAATTATCGGCTACAGAAGAATAAGATGGGCTGGTTAATTTTTAAAATTGTTTATTATTTAATGCCTGTATTATTCTGTCTACGTCTCTCTATGACTCTTTTGGCCTTGTCTGAATTTTCAGCTTTACCAAATCAGTGACACAGTCAACTGAAAAAAAAAACAAAACAGTGGTGACAGCTGAATGAAAGGTGGAAAGTGTGAGTCAAAACTGCATTTATAAGTGCACCAACAAATGTTTTAGGTACATAAATTATGAGCCATAAATTCTAGTAGTGTAGTTTGCACAAGTGTTTAACCGAATAAGGTTTGTTCCGTAAGAGTTTTCGGAGAAATAATCAGATAAAAGAAAAAAAAATGGCTGCTGGAGAAGCAGTTATTTTTTGCTAAGAGGGGTTTCCCTCATCCTCCTTCAGCTAATTTCTTCCAGATTGTACCTCATAAAGTAGCGTTTGAGTGTATCTGACTGCTTTCTGTTGCAGTGGTTGAAACCTAAGGATAGTTGTGTTGTGTAAACATATCAAGGATCTGGGGATGTTGATGTGTTTTCCACGTGTAGCCATGCTCTCCACGCCCGCAGGCTAGTTTAACCTCCCAGGACCTCCTCTCCCATCTCGCCCATCGAGTGACTGGATGTGATCTATATAAGGCAGAGTGTTTGCGCCTCTCTTTGCGCAGTCTTCCATATCGCCGGACTGCGCTCACCAATGTCCCCTTTAATTGATTGTAATTCTGTCATGTGGAGGAGCGTCACCACTGGAGTTGATTCCATTAAAAACTTGGAGGAAAAAAAAAACTGCCTGCTCCAAAGCCAGCCAGAGGGAGGATTAAAGCGGTCCGTAGCCATTACACTGGCATTAAAGCAGATCCCTTCTCATTCAAATACAGCCTTTCCTTTCCCCGTTTGAATCCCATCTTTCTTACTCCCACCCCTCCTTTTCTTTCCTCTGTCCACGCTGATTTGATGATATCATCGACTGCGCTTGCGTAATCATCCCGAAGGGACTTTTCTTCAGTGCAACGAGAAGGTTTTTTTTTTCCCCCTTTCTTTGCGCTGTATCATGGAGAAAGCTGCTGCCCGCGCAAGCAAGAAGTGTGAAGCTCACATGAGGAGGAATAATCACGGTTAGCTCAAAAAGTTCAATCACGACAGCGAGTTTGGATTCCATCATGAGGTGGAATAAGATGAGTCGTCGTCTTATCCAACAGCAGCTGTTCGTACCGGCAGCTGCTCTTTGTATGAAGTTTTCTCCATTTTTGATCCCGTGCTCAGAGTGGTAACTGCAATTATGATGAGGACCGAGGACAGATTTGCTGCACGGGATGGCAGCCAGACCGTCAAGCATTAGCAGCACTGTTTTATTTGTCCAGGATACCTCAATTCACAGCAGCCTGAAAAATATTGCGTTTTTCTCAGTGCTGAAAGTGGAAAATCTGTCGCGTAAGCCCCAGCAGTCAGCGAGCAGTGTTCAGAGGGAGCCTTGTAAACTGCGTGATGTGGTTTTGACGTTTTCATCAGCACTCGAGTCCTCACCTGTACACGTAGGTGAGTCACTTCCAGCTCGTTGTTTTTGGTCTCACAAACCCGAGGACAGACGCCCTCACCCTCCAAACTCTGGCAAGCCTCTTCACATTACCTGCTCACAGTCAAATGGCAGACAGCCAAAGTAAACAAGTAGCTGGTGAAATTGAAGTCCTTGTCAAACCTTTGGCAGAAGCAAACGGAGGCAGATATTTATTTCTGAATCTTGACTCCAGCACGTTGATTCAGGCTTGTTTTGCTTACGTGGAAAACAACTCGTTTCCACCAATGGAGCGACCTTATCAGCTGATGTGGTTGAGTTGTGTCTTCGCCTGTTGTGGCTCAAACTGTAAATAGAAATAATAATTTAGCAGCACTCATCTTCTCGACAAGCAGTCGACAATTTGCTTAGTGCAGCTTAGTGAGCCGTGATAGTGTATCACTCGGCATTTATTAGGCGTGCATTGAATTGCAAAAGTTCAAAATGAGCGAGAGAGAAAAAGCAGTGAAATCTGCGAGAACTTTTTATTTAGTCTGTCAACATTGTTCTGTTTTACTTAATGCAATGGCCAAGGCCTGAGAGGAGCCGAGCCACACTTCGTATTTAATCAGTATAAGTCCCTGCCTCTCCTCCACCACAACCCCGAGGATGAGCTCGACTTCGAGCATCTTTATAACATGTACACAAACCAACATGCACGCTCACAATCATGCATATTTACAGACACAAACAATCCGGGCACAAGCACACATACCCTCGCGGAGCAATGACGTCAACCCCCCCACCACTCTATTTTTAGACTATTGTTTGTAGCCGAGTGATACATCAAGTTCATATCAGCTGCTGAGGCGCAAACAAACACTGGGGCAGCACCAAACAGATGGAGACTAATGATCCCCTTCCTTAATGGGCCACTGGTAGCCTGAAGGTGTGAGAAGTCGGTGTCACATTTTAGCGTCTTGGACCAAATGATAAAATGTGGATAAAAGTGACCAGCACAGTCTCTGTGAACCCGCCAGGGAGCATTAAAGCTGCTCAGTGAGCACGGCTTTTTGTATGCGAGTGATGTGTCGGAAAAACTGGAAAAATCTCGTCACGTACCGGTCAACCTTCAGCCAATAAATAAAGGTTGAAAAAAATGACTTAATAAGCAAAAAAAAGAAAGAAACAAGGTCTCCTTTTTTTGTATTCCAAAAGAAATGCTCGCGCTCCCCCAGCGAATCAAAGTACATGTGACTTTGCATCCACATGAAGTTGTCATAATGGATTGAGCGCCCCCATCCAGAGAGGCAGCGAGAATGGTGAAGTCATTATAGCACTAAGTCGATCTGGATTATAGGTTTTAGCAGAGCAAAGGAAGGTCGAGCATTAATTATGATTATTTCATATACTGGCTCTTTATTTTGTTATGCCAATCCTGCAAAATATGGATTATGACAGTCACACCACAGTGGCACGCCACGTGCTCGCACGCTTCTTGAAGGAAGGCTGCACGGTGTGAAGGAAGGCGCCCGGGTTCACGAGTGCATTACTGTCAAAATCAGGACTTTTAAACCGACTCAGCAGAACAAGTCGAGGCTGGGCTGGAGGGGCGGGGCCGCATAGGCCCACTGCTCGTTGAGTTCAACCTATGGAAGTAGATATAACCCATATTGCATTTAGGAAACTTTTTTTCCCCCCCATCGATTATAATTGCATTGCATCGATTTTCAGCTCCTGCTTTGATAGACTATGCTTGCAGTCACTTTATGAGTAATAACAGAGATGAATGTTTTACTGGGGAGAAAACGTTTTGTAGCTGTTCCTTGAAATTCAATCAAAGTTTGAGTTTTTTGTGTTTTTTTTCCCCCCTAATCTTAAGAGATGCTCACCTGTGGGGCAGTTGCACAACCATGTTTTCGCACGAGCCAAGTGAGGGCTTTAGCACTTTTGCAGTCATGAGTCTCGAGTCGCTCTGTAATTCTGTCACGCTGTAACAGCCTCGCTCTTTGTTCGTCGCAGTTCTCACGCCCCTGCCCGAGAGGTCACACCACTGAGACTTACATACTGGCCCAAAGTCAGCTCAGCCATTCCTCATTGTGTGTGTATGAGAGGGAGGGGGGGGAGGTGAGAGAGAGAGAGAGAGAGAGAGAGAGAGAGAGAGAGAGAGAGAGAGAGAGAGACACACACACACACACACACACACACACACACACACACACACACACTCAGAGACAACATAAAGCCTCGTGTTACTTTATTGTCGCCCTTTTGTCACAATGTCAAATTATGAGGAACTGCAACTACAAGTCTCCTTTGTGTCACTGCCGCGGTGAACAATTGCCTCACATGTAAAATGCATTATCATGTGTGCAGTTGTGTATGTGTGTTTGTGTGTATGTGTGCGTGTGCGCGTGTGTTTGGAAGAGAGTCAGTCAGCTGTGTTTAGGTCTGACCTGTATGGATAAATAATGATGCAGGCGCTGCTGAAACCGGAGGGGGGAGGTGTGATTGAGAAATATTGTGGCAGTCTTCCATTTCCCCTTTTCTCTCACTCGCTCTTTCATGTCTGCCTCTGCCTGCTCGTCTCTGTAGCATCTATCTCGGCGCGTCCACCCCCCCTTCCACTGCTCCGTCTTCCATCTTTGTGTAGTGGACAGTGCACTCGTGCTCCGACGTTATAGTGGGCTAGTATAGCGAGAGATGACCAGGGGGAACAATGACTCATTACATGGGTAACGATGCCAATGTTCTGACCTTGAGCACACACCCCCCCTTCCCCCCTCCCACTTCCTTGAGTTGAACCGCCTCAGTGAATGTCCAGGTAAATGGTGCTTGTCTCTGTGATGTATGAAATAAACGACTGCAGGACAGAAAAGACATGTCAGCTCACAACATCAGTCTTAGATGCAGTGTGCCGCCACCTCTCCGGGCCCGGGCCATATTTCTTACTTTCCCCGCCGTTAACGTTTGATGAGCATGTAAAATGTAAAATGCAGTGACTCAGATCAGGAAGTGACTCAGGCGGTGTCATCACCGTGTCGTGACACTTAATGGTGACGGGAAGAACTAATGCAGTTCTATGATGCAGCGAGATTTGACCCGTCTTGAAAAGAAACTGCCTTACACAATCGGCATAAAATACTTGGTGTCAATTGGTTTCTATGAGCAACCAGGGACTTATAATCGACAGGGGCTTGAAAAGCCTACAGCTTTGGATGGATTCACACCTTTAACAAGCTTGCGAGATTGTAAGAATACACAAATATCTGGACCCAGATCACCTGAAACTACTGTAAACGTTTGTACGATATAGACGTGCATACAAATGAAATGAGGGAGGTAAAATTGATAGACAGCCAATAAGCCAGCAGGAAAAGGAAAGGTGTGTAAAGGGTGTCGTTTCAGCAGACTGACCGTCCACGGAGAGACACAGTGACGGGACATCATGACATTAATTTCAGTCCCAGGTCACGGCAGATCCGTGTAGACGAAACACCAATCCGATGAAAAACTTATTCAAATACTCTGAGTCCCATCTGAATGTGGACGGTCCCGAATTGGAGGTCACGTATCGGTGAGAAAAAATCCCTGCGCAAACACAAAAGCTGCTTCCATCTCCTTTTAAGGAGTGAATTTTTAAGGGCTTTCGTTACTGTCTGCTCTGCATTGGACCCTTGTTTCACTGAGAATAGTTCGGAGTGTTGAAAGCCTGGAATCTCGGCGCCAAAAGTCAAAGTTCCTGTAGTCATTTGTAATAATCAAACATTAAGTCTCAGGAAAAACAGCACGGCCTGCCGGCTCCATCTCAAGTTTCTCTGCAAGTTTCTCTGCAAACTTCCTGTAACAGAAAAAAAGCTCAAACAAACTAGAAATGTCAAACTGATATCTGCAGCGCTCCCTGTGACTCAAGTATCTTCCTTAAGTAGGAGCAGAGACTCAGGTATTTTCTGTGGCTTTTTCCCCTCCCTTTACTGGAGAACATTCCCCGTGTCCGTTGGGAGACAGCGGACCTGTCTCCAGAAAGGAGGAATGTTATCTAATGGTTGCACATCAAAAGCCCCATCATTACCAGAGTCCTCCACTGTCAGAGTCTGAATTAGAAAGGGACTACTTCAGCCCACAAGTTTTTTTGAAGTCCCCTGGCAACTCATTTCTCAACATGTAATACCAAGAGAAAAAAAAGTGATTTTTTTTTTTTTTTGGAAAGGTCATGCGAGAAAGTATGCAAGGATTCAAAAGCCTCTGCAGCTGATAAAAAACCACTTGGTGGAAAAACATGCCAAACATCAAACTTTAGAGTGATATAGCTCCTTGTAATATTAATAGAGCTCTGCCCTATGAGTCAATTTTATGCCTCTCTAATTTTAAGATGGGAAAGGAGGCCGTATTTAATTAAAAAATAAATGCTGGTGAGAACTCATCACTTTTTTGAGCACAGTTCGAGACATTTTCTATAACTGGGGACGGTGTCCCAGCTTTTACTGCGTCAAGTGTATTTAGCGGTCCTGTGTTTGGGAGGCTGTAAACAAATTACAGCGGCGCCGGTAAGAAAAGGCCTTTATTTGCCTGCCATGCATTATAGTCCCTGGTGCAGAGGCAGAAAATGACTGCGACACAATGCCAGTAATAAATATCTCAGGAGCCAGGCGAGTGCGGACAACAAACCTGACTGGATAAACAGCACCGAAATCTTATTGCGCCTCTTCCCAGGCAAGATAAATACATACAGAAGCTATATCGGAATGATTTAATACCCAACTCTGCTCCCCCGACAACTTAATCCTCTGCTCTCCTTCGCTCTATTCAGATCATCCACAATGACCAAAATAAGGTCTGTTGTGTAACTCCTCTTCCTCACATTACTTTTTTCACTCCCAGTGATTCTCTTCTTGAATGCGGCTCCAATTGCTTCCGCATATCCTTAAGGACCGGCACCGGCCAGTGCATATTTAACACGGCGTGGTATAGGTTGTTGATGAAAGCGATGTGCGGTGTGAAAATCTGGGTTTATATTTCGGTATGCGAGGGCCGCGGCTTTGCCGTGTCAAAACACGCAGAGGGTATACAGTAGCACAAACCTGCATGCACTCAAAACCATTCAGGGACACACTCCCTGACACATGCACACACTCTCTCCACTCTGCAGGTGAACCCCCCGCACTGTATTTTTTAGCTCCATTGTGACAGTCTGTGTCACAGATTTAATTTTTCTCACCATCTGCTGGCTGCGGGCCCGGCGTCGTAGATCATATCCAGCCTGACACATACAAACTGCATCTGTCTGTGTGCGCTTCTCCCAAGGACTCGCACAATATGGCGGGGTGGCATCACTCTGCCGGCCACCTCATCTGCATCCTTTACATCCTGCCTTCCAAAAGCTTGGACATTACGAGTACCTGGAGCTTGTTATTTTTGCCCGCGTTTGAACCAAAAGTGCACAAAGAAGAAACACAAGCCAGGAGAAGCAGAAATGAATCAATATTTCCTCACTGTGTTAGGTGTTTGTTCGCTTTTCAGGAGTACACACAGACAGTTCGTGTAGTTTTTTGTTGTGTTTAGGCCAAACTCTACTCAAGTTCCTGCAAACTGCAGTGACGCATAAATCCAGCCTTTGAATCACCGCGCTCAGAGACTTTTTACACAGCAGCGCTGTAGTTTGGCTTTAATCAACTGCTGAAGAGTCAATACTCCAGCTTTGGCGTGATCAATATATTTTCATTTAAAAAAAACTAAAGTGAGTTAGTTGACAGATTCCCGATCCGTCTTATCAGATTTAATTTAAATATTTTGGAGTAAATGTGATATGATTGATGATTAACATTGAGGCACTGATAGAACTGACCCCAGTTAATTGATCCGTCTTGTGAGATTAATCTTTCACCGGACTTAAAAATTTCACAGTACATACAAGGAGCCGGAGTTGTTTTTGCCGGGAGGCTGTATTTTATCATCCGTACTTGTCTGTCAATGACTTCATGCTTTTGGCAACCAGTTTCTGCAATGTCTGGTATGTCTGCGCCGTCAGTACTGATCATGTCTATGGCCTCAGGGGGAAGAGAGAAACAGAGAGGGAGAGCAGGAGGGAGGTAAGGTGAGAGAAGAAGGTCAAGAGATAACATGCGAAAGGTGCTCGGTGGAGAACCAAGCAAGTCAGATTTTTAATTATTCCTGGAGAAACAAACACTCCTTGTTTTGTTCCTCGCGTGGTGTTTTAAAGCCCTCATTTTGAAGTAACTGGTCACTGCTGCTTCTGACTGTGTTTTTTTCCTTTTAAGTGTCACAAGCATGTAATTTGGTATTAAAACCTCCAGACACAGCCGCAGACTGTCCTAACGACTAAAGCATGGATTTACATTTCTTTAATCTATCGTCATAACTTCCGCCATTTTGCTAAAAAAAAACAGAAAAAAAGTGCGTTCTGAGAGCTATTCAGAGCAGGCTTATGCAGGGCTGCATTCATCCTTTTTTAAGTGGGCTCTGATTGTTGAAGAACGTTTTTTTGGACTTGTATCAGCTTTTCCTTTTTTTTCTACAGAACATGTTTGCACAACTCCTGAGCCAAAGAAGGTTTTAACCACTTTAGACAACCCTCTTCCTGCCCTGTTATTGTCATCGGGTGCATTCAAAGTATCAGGGAATTTTGCGGGGTGAAGTGTCACACTTCTCATTATGCTCGCTCTATTGATTTGAAATTATACATGCTTTGGCATACAAATAACAGAATGTGAACGCAGTTGTCATAACACTGGTATTCTACAAAAAAAATGGTGAGCATAAAAGTTTGACATGGAGCAAAATGCAACCTAAAATAAAGACGGAGAAGAAAAGACCAAATAAAACTGCAAAATCTGAAATTCAGGGGAAAAAAATAAGCTTTCATTAGATTCATAACAACAGGGCACATCCCCATTTTATGCTTGGAGTTGCAGCATCTTGAGATAATAACATATTGCACAGTTAATCTGCACATTGTTTCTGGACTTTGGGAGATATTGGAGATGTGACAAGAGCAGCACATCCGGTAATATCTGTGCATCGTCAGGAACAGACAGCGAATCGACGGCTGCTATTAAATATCTGCCACCAACAGCTGGAACAGGCTTGTATCATTCAATTATGGATTTCACTGAAGACTTGCCTGTGTGACTGCAGCCCATTTCTCCCCATCAATAGTTTCCTTCCATTGGTGCACATTGATTTCTTATTTGAGAGCTCAAAGATTTGTCAGGTCATCTCAGTCACAGGTTTTTTCTACGAAGGAAAAGCTTTGTTTGTCCTTACATTTGTATGCGCCTACTGGTGATTATCTGGGCTCAGAAAGCTTTTAGTTTTATATTGGAGTGTCAAACCTCACTCTGCACCAGACGGGAGGCCAGCAGGGAGAGCGAGCCGGGCATCGAAATGATGCCACAATCCAATATTCTTCCCAGCAATATAAATGATTTCACTGAATAAAAACACATAGGGCGATGGGAACTGTCACTCAGAGACGTGCCTCTGACTCCTACTGATTTCTGAAGGGTCAAATGCAAGTCAGCACGTACTTAAACCTGAGCGCTGCGAGCCCTGCAGACAGCCGCAGTGTAATTTAGCATCGAATCAATTTACTCATTGCTTCACGCCGCTCTTACTTTAGTTAAAAGTGTTGCATTCATGGCAGAGACAGACACAACAACACATCAGACAAGCGCCGTGGCTGGCTGTGTCTCTTTAATTGATCAGTCGTAAGTAAGACGTGTTACTTTTAATCTCCTCTCGGCGTTACAGTGACACAGCAGTATGATGTGTAAATCAGATGTGTACTGAAAGAACTGCGTGTCATATATTGATGTTCGTTCTTGTAACTTTAAAGTAAAGCCCATTTTGATATTGTTGTTTATGGATACCCAGGTCCTTGGTTGTGAATTGTGTTGACTGTTTTTTTCCTCACATAGGTGTTTTTATCCAGAAGCTCTGATGTTGGTATCAGTGAGAGCGGATTGTCTGTTTTTTGTTTGTCTGTCAGCCATGCGAAACCATTGATGAGACACTTTGAGACACAACGGCGAAAACAAAATAGAAATCCCTCTACAGTTGAAAACAATTACCAAATCTAATCAAAAGAAGAAAAAAAAACTAGAAATGGATTGTGTGGTCTGTTTTGGCCCACAGATGCTAGAAATGCGTGCAATGTTTTGCCTGCCGGAGGGGAGTCTCACCAACACGGGGCTGCAACAGAATCTCCACCTGACATGTTCCTTTCCTTTAACTCCTTCACAACAACAGCCAAGCCTTCATCGTTTCGGGATCCACCTCATACACCCACAGGCCAGTGAGTCAACAGTTCCCCAGGCCCTGGACTGGCTATGGATGGATGGGCCTGCTCCACGTCAGGGGGGCTCCTAATACCTACACTCAATGAGCTGGCTAATGGGAGGCCTTTTACCCTGACCCCTTTTCCTCACACATTTACACACCGAGCCCTTTTGGCTTATCCACTGGGCCGCACAAGGCAGGGGAGAGCGGCTTGACTCACTAACATCAGCCTCACGGCTCAGCTTGAAGCTGCGCATGCTTCTCCTGCATAAGAGACATCGTCCCATTTCCCCAAAGCTGCCAAGTTTGTGTTTTCCAGTATCGTAGTTTTATCAGTCCACCGATATTTTACCAAGTCAGTATTGATTATCGATGGTTTACATTTCCATTCATGTTTTTTAACCTGTTTTGCAAGGAAGAAATTAATGACTGAAGCAGCATGCTCAGAATCTCACCATTTCTTCATAAAGATGGATTTCTGAACTAACGGCAACAACAACAGCTGAGATTAACACCAGAGTGTAGGCAATATTTTATGAAGAGAGCAAAGAATTATATAAAGTTGGCAAATGTATCCTAGGTAATGTGGATATAGAAATATCTTGATGTTGCCTGCATTCACACTCTGTTACTGTCTGAGGTTTTGGGTTAATTCAGAAAAAAATGAGGCATTTCTCCGATAAACAGAGGTTTGGGGAAATCATAACCATGAACAAAGCACTTGGGCTATTGCTAAAGCTAACATATATAAAAATAGAGTGTAGTGAATTATCAGTACTGCCAATCGCATTCCTTTCTAGTCATCAGTACTTTGCGCCTTGCTGCCAAAAGTAATCGATATTAGTTATTCAAACATCGCTTATAGGAATGCAATTTGTTCTCGCTCTCGGTCTGACGGCGTTTATGTCTGTAATAGCAACATGCCGACGTGCTATATCAACACAATAGCTGCCGGCCACCAAACAGTTTCAGGCCTGAAGGTCATGTTTGTCTCGCCTCTTGTTGACCACGGATGAAATGATTGCATTTTGCCGCCTCCTCGGAGGTGAGCGGTTTACAGGTCGCGCCACAATGTGATATTTTTGAAGGCGCATCACTTCAGCAAACGTCGCCATAATCAAAACTGAGGCAGCCGACATTGACTCACAGACTCTGTGTATTATTCATTATCTGTGACTGAGAATAAGTAAATGCTGTCACAGGAGCCCAGTCAGTGAGGATTTAATTAACAGAACCTGCCACATTCCACTACATCCACTGCCTTTCTCAGAACTCATAAAAGCCATCCCTATCTGCTGTAATTACACTAAACATGTCACAATAAAGCCCTGCCAATGATTAATTTGAGTTGTGGAGAGGATCAATTAATTCATTTATTTGCAAAACCGCCGCTCTGCTTTTTTTTGGTGTGTGAACCTATTTCATTAACCGTCACGCTTACTGATTTTTTGGTCCTGTCCTTGTTCTTTTTTTCCCCACTGGATACCTGGAGGAATAGCCTGTCTTATTAGCCACATCGCATTACCACAGAAATTTACCATGAGCCCTGAGGTTTTTTTTCTCCCCCCATCTTAGGAGCAGCTACATTAAAATGAGCAGTAAACCACAAACCGTGTACTCTGTAATACCATAATCTCAAGGGTCTTCAATCAAACTCCTGTTAGTAGGACCACGAGGCAAGAAGTAGAGCTGTAATCTTAAAATGAAAGCCTACAGCTGTGCTACTCGTGGAGCGTAGTTAATGGAGGATGTGATTTTGTGCAGCAGCGCTTGTCCCACAAGGTGACTCGGTCAGCACAACCATGTGAATTCAGAGGACCACCCTTGGGTTGCAGTAATGGGTCAGAGGCCAGGGTGATGTACTAACTGGCGCGTCGCCGCATAAATAACAGGCGCGCGGCGTCTGGCAGGGCCGTAGATCATACAGACGACAGTGGAAGTATGATATCAGATAGGAGAAAGAGGGAGAAGTACAGATAAATAGGAAAGTGGGGAGAGGGAGATGATAAAAAGAGGAGGGGAGGAAGGAGTCGAGGAGGGTGGTGGTGGTGGTGGTAGTGGTGGTGGGGGGGGATTAGATGACTGTTATTGATTATCTGCCTGTAGGCGAGGAAGTAGGGCCAAATGTTCTGCTCAGCCAGACAAAAAAGTGTATTATTTCAAAGGTCATGGTATGCATTACAGTCTTTTTACTCCAAGTGCACTTGGATAAACAGCAGAATAACTGCACACTGATACCAGCGCCTGGATATAGTGGGACTAGTGTGTATTACCCAGCACATCATCAATGTTTTTGTTTCGCCCCATTTTCGTAACGGTCCGTTGCATGCAGGTGCAATCCACGCCGCTCATGCGCTCATCCGAAGGACTGTTTGCTTGATGCACTGCTGTCACCATGGCAACTGCCACAACACCTGGTCCGAGCGATAGCGTGCCAGGGACAACAGGCTTGACAAGATGTTCGGATGCGTTGCGAGGCACATTTCAATGCAGGCCGAGCGCTGGCGTTCACTCCCCTGCTGCCCGACGCTCACTGTAGTAAACAGACTTATCTGTCCATTAAAGCTTTTGTGTAATCACCCACCGCATCACGCTGGCCCCGGGTCCATCAGGCCAAAGTGATTTGCATCTGATTGTCTTTGCTTCTCGTTCACCCCCCATCCTCTGCTGCTTCTTCTTTTCCACGGAGATTTTCGCCATTTTCACGTCATTACAACAGTATTACATCAATGGCCTCCTTGCCGGGTCTTTGAAGTCGGGGTGTGCCGTGTCATCCCCGCCGAGGAGACCTCTGCGGAGGGAACTCTGCCAGCCAGTATTTTCTCTGAAGAGCAGGAGAGTCTCTGCTCACATGCCCCTTCGAGGCAAAACATGTGAGGAAACTCTTTTTGCCCTGCCATGTTTTGCAAGTCAAAAGCACAAAGGCAGTTACACAAATACCAGTCAGGTCGGCGTGCCTTTTCTGAGAGGCCTATTAGTCACCGCCCGCTTGTCACGATACTTCCAGAGGAGCGAGCACACCTGTAAGTGCCACCAGACCTGGGCGACTCAGACAAGGTGAAAGTTGACTCAAACCGCATGAAACCTGCTGCTCCACGCTGGTGTCGGCCTCAGACCTCAGCCAGTCCGACAGATCATACCATCGCCCCCCCCTCTCCACCTTTGTAGTTGAATATATCCTCCCTGTGTGAACTTGCTGACTGTTTTACACACGAGCAGCTATCCAACTATTCATGGAGCTCTTCCACTTGAACTTATGTTAGCTTTGACTTTGTGTTTGCACCTCCTCTTGCTGCTGACACCTCTGTGTCTCAGGCAGATGCAAATGTCTGTCTCTGCGATGTTCTTGGTGAGAAACAGCTGCGGGCCATGTGCTTTTTTTTTCTTTTTTTTTTCTTCGCAGACTGCTCCACTGCTTCCCGGTGCCAAACTGACTCAAGACTAGATGAGACCTTGCTAATACGTAGAACACCATATTTAATTTCCTGTACAGGTTACAGGGCCAGAAAGGTGAGCTGAATGTGAGAACAAAAAGATTAGTTAAACAAGTTGGGAGCAGAAAATCTCTGAGCAGTTTTCAAGGCTAACTCATATAATCGAATGTATTCCCTTTTCAGTCTCTCAGCCAACAGAGCCGCACGTTTTCGCACAAATGAAAAACCAGACGGCCTTCGTATTCTCCAGGAGCACATAAACGCTTTCTTTTAAATCTGTGCGGACGGCGCAGTGATGTATGTTTAAAAAGGGTAGATTTTAGAGCAGTAATATTTCATGAGGCAAGTGGCTGTGTTGCTGCCACCGTGGTCCTCTGGTTCACACTATCAAAGGAGACATCACCTTTAATTGTTGTCATCCATCACTTGGCAACAGGCACACGTGGAGATCAGAAGGGCTTTTAGTTCGTGCATGAAACCAGATCGGCTCAGATGTATAAACTAAAATAAAACCTTGGAGAGACGCACCTTTTAATCTCAATCTTTGAATTGCAAATATTGATGCTGAAGTTATTTAACAATTGATACCTATTGACACAGCTCCTGTTCGCTCCGCAGCAAGAAATTCCTCATGAATATTCCCAACCATATGCTGCCTGTGTATGGTTCATGATTGTGTGATCTCGGCAAACATCCTCGGCTGAAACATTCATGGCGGCACATGACATTCACCCGTTCTTGCACTTAAGACTATGCAGAGATGGAAATGAGGCAGGCAGTTCTCATAAAAGCACGGCTCTCGCATCCAGCCCCGCTATGCGAGGGCTCCCCCCCCCGTTAGGAAGGAAGTGGGGTGTCTGGAGTGTTTTCCTTCCATTGAGATGAGTGTGTTTGGGCTGTGGGAAAAAGCGCTGCCTGACGGTAGTGTGGGATTGAGCTCCAGCGGGCTCCCAGTGGGACAGGAGGACAGGGATGGGTCTCTTTCAGCAGGGCTCTGATTAGACCCATCGCCCTCGCTGCCACGCTCCACTCACACTGGTAATTGGAGCTGGCAGGAGGTTGGCATGCAACCCTCCCCTGTACCCTCCTTCTCTCCTCCCTTCTTTCCTCTTCACTTCGTTTTCCACCTCCCACCCTCTCTCTCTCTCTCTCTCTCTCTCTCTCTCTCTCTCTCTCTCTCTCTCTCTCTCTCTTATAATCCTCTCTTCACCTGCTCACAGTTATCATACACCTCCTTGACACAACAGTTTGTGATTACTGTACTGGGTTTCCCTAATTTCACTTATTACGAGAAAGCTCTCCTTTTTTTTTATGAATATAAATGATGTTGCCAATGTTTCCCCCATGCATTGTGTGTATAATTGAAGCCCCCACAGCTATTCTAATTAGGTAGTACAGCCACAAAACCACATACAGCCCCCCACCCCCCACCCCCCCTACTCGCACCCCTTCCTTTTTACTGTACAGCCAAACTCGCTGTAGACTGTAAGTTCATCTGCCTGGCTGCTCATATTGCAGTCTGTGCTTGATAAACGGCTGTTGCGAGAACAATGGACCTATTTATTTTTCACAACATGGAGGAACCAGTTCGTGCGTACCTCGCTGCACGCCTACTGCCTTTCTGCCCCCGGCCTTTGCAGAGGGCGTTTCCACAGCTTTATGTTTCAACAACTGTTTCATGGAAAGTCTACGTCAATAAAACACGGGCGCAATAAGCTCCATAAACCAGGTCAGTCACGTCATCGGAGAAGGCATCTACTACATGATATTATATCAGTGGCAGGATGAAGGGCGGCGTGCGCCATGCATGAGTGCTGATGGTTTAGTGTGCTTACAAGCTGAATAAATTACCAGTGTTGTAGATAAAAAAAAGGGAAATCACACATCGGTACGTTATTATTTTTGGTGGGACTTTTGTTCACTTCGGTGCTATTCATCTTTGTAATGGAGCACCTTTGTGACAATATCAAAAAATTACGCTTACTCATATTTTCCTGTTTAAACCAGCCGTGAGTTCCTGAAGAATCACACTGCAGCAAAAGAACATCTTTTTTTAATAAAAAGATTCTCTATCTTGACAAACAGCAACCTGCATTGCCTGCACCATTTTTATTGGATTCTCTCCAAATTCACCCCCCCCCCCCCATCCTTGTTCCCCCCTTCAAATTAAAGCAGCCTGAACAAAGGCATTTCTTTGTCTGGCTGCGATGACAATTTGGCAGACAAGGCCAACTGCAGGGGCTGCAGTAGTAAATACACAGACTGGGCTCAATTCTTATCCAATGGCCCGACATGATCTCTGATAAGTGTATAAAAAGAAATACCAATTATATTCTCCTTTTTTGCCAAAAAGCCAAGGACAGAGACAGCTGAGTGGTTTTCCAGCCATTAGAGGATCTTCACCTTTTTTAGAGTGAGTGACTTAATCGCTTCTCCAAAAAGTTTTTTGTGACAGTTTGATTTTATTTCGTACCATATCAGTAAAGTCGGGATACAAAAGAATCACAAGCCTTTAATTACCTCAGCCTTTAACATTTTGTTTTGTTGCTCTGTGAGCTTCTAAAGGAACAGTTTCAATCATTTTGTGCTTTTCGTGTCGGCTGAGCAAAGGAGTTTTGCCACCAGGGAGGAGGAGCTCAGAGTTGAGCTGATGCTCCTCCAAATAGAAAGGAGCCAGCTGTGTTGAGTCACTTGCTTCGGTGTTGAGGATGTGTTCCCTGAGAGGGAGGCCCCAGGGAAGGCCCGGGACGTGCTGGAGGGACTCTGTCCCCCGGGGAGGGGGATGTGTGGGCATTCCTGCTAACATTGAACAACTACCAGATATTAAAGGCTGAAGGTATCGCAGAGACGAGAGAAAGAATCACTCACTTTTTGCACACTTTTTGACTGTTTCACGGATAAATGTAGATAATTCCACACTCTCTGGATAGGATTCTTGGTGGGAGGAATTTACCGGAAAACATTAGGATCACTCTTACTACTGAATGCTGCAGCATGAGCGATGCAGGTTTTTTGGGGGAGGGTGCACAACCCCAAGAGGAACTAACCTTGAACGTTTCTTGCTTGGATGACAGTGCAGAAGGAAGGAAGGAAGGAA
>JAUESE010000048.1:3236451-3259350 GCA_032274725.1 Malacoctenus triangulatus | reverse complement strand
GAAGCCATGTTTATTTCTCCCGCTGTTTAAGTTGATTACTAACTAATCTTTCAACCCTGTTTGCATCGAAATTACTCCCACATAGGTGGTACACCAATTAGAGGTAAGGATGATGAATAAAGTGTATCCAAAAATATCACGTCCACACTCCCCCCTTCCCCGTCCACGCCCACGACCGACCCCACCGCATTGCCTCGCCGCCCCGTCATCGGGTTTATCCATGCTGTGAGCACCAACCAGCCGTCTTTCACTTCCCCCTTTTCATCTCTTCCCGACATGGTCTGTCTGCTGTCTGCTCTTTACCAAACAAATGTTCACCAACCCTCAGCATCACAGGAAAGCAGAGAGAGGTGCACAAGTCCAGATTGCTTGCCGGTGTGTTAGCTTTGTGAAGACTCCCACCATAACTGGGATGTTTGAGCCCCCCAGTTCGCATGCAGCACATAATCTGACTCATGTTGAGCAGTTTTTTGGGGATTCTTAAATTGCTAGACTTCCTGAAGTTGTTCATATTGTATGTGGTCAAGTTGTCAATGATTCCCTGAAAGGCGGTTATTTATCTGTTGTCATAACAACTCATTAATAGTTAATAGTAATTACAGTGGGCAGCAATTCAGTAGGCAATATTTAGCATAAGTCTTTCTGTGCTAGTCACCTGCTTTTTTTTAAATATCTGAAAGCTGATATGAGATCTGCCTTATAACTTTTTTAAGCTCTGTTACACTTCCAAAAGGTTTGAAAATGTGTGATTCAAGAAAGCAGTTATTGTTGTGTATTTTCAGAGCATTGTTTCCTCCTAAAAATTAAAGGAGAATCCAAGAAACACAAACACACATACACACACAACATAGCCAGTCTCTGTCTTCAAGTTCTGCACTTTTCTGCCGAGAAGCAGGAAGGAGTTGCATTCTAAACAAAAGGCCACCATCCCCACAAGAGGCGATAGCTGCCTCCTCTGTGCAGCCTTGATGTAAAATTGAAATGGCTGCATTTGCATACAGCCTATGCGGCATCCCCCCCCCCACACACACACACACACACACACAGAGCATGGGAGCAGGGTACCTGCTTGAGACTGCTAAGGTGCAAGCTTCAACCTCTTTTTATGAAAATGATCTGCCTCCCGTCAGATGAGGATGTGATTCTCTCCCCACAGCAACGGCAATGTAAACAGCGGATGTTTCCAACAGTCTGTGCGCCTGGTGGTTGCTCACACTGGCCTTGTTGATAGTTAGGATAAGGTGACCTCTACGCTTTTTCGGTAAACCTTGCTCGAAAAAAAAAAAAGGAAGACAGTGACAGGACTTCATGCAAGATCCATCAGAGTTGGAGTAGTTGGAAGTAATTGAAGGCATATGGTGTTGCAGTCTGACAAGTGCCATAGCACCGACCCTCTACATTTCTGTAGTACTCACACTGTTTTCTCCCAAGGGAGACCTGGCAGATTGACAGATTGGTGACACTGCCATTAGTATGCAGGTGCATGTCAGTGCTGAATCAGACAGCGATGAGCTCAGCAAGCCCAAGCAAACACCTCGGAGGGACGTGTTGTCATGAGATCTGAGCTGGTGTTATCACATGTAACCGCCCCGCCCCGTTTCACTCCCGTTTCTCGGTCTCGCCGTGATTCGTGTCCCCCATGGTTGGTGGTGAACCTGTTTGTTGCATCCATCTCATGCTGCATGATGTGGAAAATGTATCCCGACATCGTCTTCTGCTGAGTATTTTTTGTCGTCTCCAAGCTGCATGGTGGCCGGCTGCCTCCTGCGCAGGCGACCATGCCGCTTTGGAGTTGTGATAACTGTTATCACTCACTTGTGACATACATATGCACTGCTCAGAGCAGGTGTTTTGTTTTGCATGGTACGTCACGCGGTGCGGGTAAGTTTGCTGTTGCGATACAGTTTTTCTGTCTGCAAAAGTCCAACTCGCGTCATCTGTTGCCCATTTGCAATTCAGTAGCAATGATCACTTGATGGCTTTGGAAGTGAAGTGTCAAAATGACCAAGCTGGGACTGGTCTCCTGGGCTCTCATGCTTTGTTAAACATGTTAGCCGTCTCTCTGATGACTACAGCTACTTGGGAATGTGAATACTAATTTGAGCCATCTGGCTGAGGAGCCTCACCCTTTGGTGAAACGTGGGCAGTAATGACCTCACTGCTAAATGTGCACTCAACCACCATTCAAGAAGAGACACGTGCGCTGACAGTTGTTGACTTGACAGCAACTCAGTCATCGCTCACACTTGCCAATAAACCCTTTGTTAAAAATTGATTGCATTTAAATTTTACTCCAACCGGATATCCGCAGGCATGTGGAGTTAAAGGCTGTAATTATTGTTGAGACATAACCACGCTGTAATAAACAGAAGTGTGATTGGCCACTTTCTATGTTGTTACTCCGTAGTACAGTTCAGCTGCGTGCTAACATCTGGCAGAGATAGATAACCCTCCGTGACAAACACTTGAATCTTTCAGTTGCTTCCATAAGCAGAAAGCCGAGTTCGACTGTGATGTCTTTGACATGTTATTCAAATGATTAATTAACCCTCAGTCACGGTCTTCGAGTCTCCTTAACACTACTCGGCAAATATTCAATTAGCAGTTCACCCAAACGTGCCAGATCCGCGCAATGTTCGCGTTGCCCCCGAGTATTTCCTTGACAAAAGTCGTCCGTGTCTGAGCTAAGTTCGACTAGTTGACTACAGGCTCTGGAGCGAGTCACTGTGCATAAATCTGCTGTGGTATCATGCCAAGTTACATCTTCTATTCCACAACTGTCAAGGCGGCTAAATTTGTTAATCCTCTGCGCAGGAGCTCTGCAAATTGAGAACAGCGAGGAGTCGGACCAGGGGAAATACGAGTGCGTCGCCATGAACAACGCTGGGACCCGTTACTCTGCACCTGCCAATCTCTACGTGCGAGGTAAAGTCGAACGTCTCCCTCAATTGTGAAGTTAATCAATCATTGATATCATGTCTTTTTTTTTTCTTTTTTTTTTTTTTTCTCGAGCTTTTGGAAGTCGCATGTGTGTCCCTGAACGCCCCACGCTTTTCTGGTTTGGTATGATCCGAGCCCTTTGTCAGCTTAATGGGGGCGTGCAGACTGTGTTTGACTGACGTCTTCCTGAATTTCCTCTCGGCTTAGTTTCACATGAGGACCTGGGATAGACTGTGCTTTATTGTACTGATCCTCACCCCTCATCGGGGGGTGGAGTGATGACCAGCGCAGGTCTGCACGCCTACACCACCAGAAGAGTTCTGATCAGCCTTAACAGAAACACGTGAGGCGCCCCAACCTGTTGTGTACTTTCCATTGACCACACGTTATGCGACTATCCCTGTGTGTCTGTCTCGCCCTCAAACCAATTCTCCCTCCTCTCCATTCCTCCCTTTCTAATGAACTGAACTAACCTCAACCTCCTGCTTGGCTGCGAACTCGACCAGGTGCGGCCTCTATGAAAACAGCTGCATTGAAATCGTTTCCTCCACTGGCATTAACGCCAGGGCCTCCTTTCTTTCTTATTTTGACTGTATCGAAAGGCTCCATTATTCCTCCTCCCACCACTGCCGCCATGACCCCCTCCCGCACAGCCCAGAGCTGCTGAAGGCACGGCGCGGTCTGGAGTTTCAGGGTTTGTTTTTGTTGTGGTGCCTCCGTGAGCAGACTAATGCAGGGCCAGGGCAGAATTGTACCCATCCCAGAAAAAGCCGGTATAGGGGAGAGAGTCGTCTGGGTCAGCCCCTGCAGGTAACAAAACCATGTCTGATGTACATGAAACAGAATAGCTGCTCCAGTTGTTAGTGTGGGTGGAGGAATGAAGGAGAGATTGAAAGTGTTGCAGTTTAAAAAAAAAGAAGACGTACACGACTCTCATGCCACAATTTTGTTAAAAGCAAACAACACTGTATCTTATAGGCTTTTTCATGGATGAATGATCACATTTCTTGTCTTCTTTATTCATTACGATCGAGTAAGTAAATTAGTGTCCACTGCTGCCAAACTGCACGAAAAGATAACACACCTCTGCTGAGGGGAAAAAAAATTGAATGGAGTTCACTCTCCAAACAAAGTCCTTCTCACTCAGATCTGTGCTTGTAATTCTCGGTGTAAATCCCCTCCTCATGGGCTGAAATCCGAGATAAATGTTTTCGCAGCAGACAGAACAAGAGGAATCATCGGTAAAATCATCCTCAAGGACCACAAAGGAATCAAATTTACAGATTAAACAGAGCAAGCTGCACGAAGTTTAGATCTGAAGAGAGAGGAGGGGAGGGGAGATAGGGGGGTGGGGGGGGTGGGGGGGTTAGTCAGCCCAACAGCAAAGGAAAGGAAGGGATGTAAGTCTTGTCTATTAATCAGAACATGTCTGTCACAGGTGCAGACACCGCTTTTCACCCCCCCTCAGAGGTAATTACTGTAGTTGTGTGGCGTGGCGCCAGCAGGGGCCCCTGGGCTCCGCCAGTCTGTAACACCACCCAGGTCGCTGTCAACCCGCTGGCCTTAACACCAACTTTTCCGCCAGCCTCGCCATACCGGTGGACAGATAGAAATCAAACCAACCGTAACCTTTTAAAAGCGTGCTTGTCTGAGGAGGAGAACAAAGAGCCGGCCCGTGTTTTCACTCCATCTTTGTTACCGCAGCAAGAATGAGGAGATGAGACCCGGGGCTGAGCTATCACCGGGCTGCTAGATTGGGTTTAAAACATGAGGGACTGGAGACGGGTGGCCTTTGACATGCCTCTCTTCCTTTCTTGTTTTTCTGAGTGTTTTTATTTTTTCTACTCCGAGACACAAAGAGGGAGGTTGCGCTGTTTTCAACCTCTGCTGTCAGACTTAAACATAACAAGACACCGAGGCGAGCCGGTGATTCGGTGACTGCTGCGTTCTATTCATTGTCCCGATTTCTATTTTCTTCCTGAAGAGTTGCGATCGATGTCTCAACACGTGATGAAGTGCGTGATTTTGGAAATTAACTGTTTTATTTAGACCTTTTTTAACTCATGAATGATCAAAATCTGTCATTTGATTATTCAGCTCTTTGTAAAAAAAAAAAAAAAAATCCCCCGAAAAACCAAAAAACTGAAACGTCATCCTCTCTGCTTAAAGTTAGTGCTCTTTGAAGGCGACATATGAAAGGATAACCATGAAAGAAAGAGCTGTGGTATTATTTTCTATCAACACCCCGCTGACATCCGCCCACACTCACACACAAACACACACTCCTGTCAGACTTGCATTAAAAGTGCTTGTTATGGGCTGGTGTTTTGTGTCCATGAATGTGTTTCTGTTTTTTTTTTTTTTCTTTCCACTTCACTCTTGTCGCCACCTGATCCGATTCCTGTCTGCGGGCTCACAAACACGCTGCCAGCATCGCCGCCGCCGCCACCCTTGTCTTGACATTTCAGAGCCACGAGAGAGAGTGATGTCCTTATATTTCTGCGTGGGCGGGGAGGGTGAGACTGAAGGGTGGAGGGGGGAGCGGGGCTGGGCGGATGAAAGGGTCTGCTCGTGGATTGTTTTTCCCTTCCTGTCCGTGTCTCTATATATATTTATGTCCTTCCACTTCTCATCCATTAAGCTCGTCTTGCGTCTTTGTAGGTGTGCAGGTGTCTGCGCGCCGCGTCCTGCGGGTCACTTTCTGTGTGACCCACCTCTAAAGGAGGACTCTATCAACGTGGGCAGAATCACTGGCGTGCTGTGATTGTGCATGAGCGCTCATTTGTCAAGCGCTTATCCCACAACGGAGGAGGGATGTCAGCCTCTGTCTGCTTGCACTCCTTCATATATCCATGTGACATGTCAATATGTCACAGAGGATAAAGTGCCACGGATGGGCTTTTCTCTCACCAAAGTGTCTTCGCGGTGTTATGTGTGTATATTTTTGGGGTGTCAAGAAGGGAAACTTGCACAGCAATCAACAGAGGTCCAACTGAGGGGGAAGATATAGTCACGTGTTTTGGATCTTGCCTCTAGCAAAAGGCAGAGAGGGTAAAAGGCATTTTATTCCATCATTACACCATTTATTGAGCATATCATAGAGTGAATTTTGATATAATTCAATACTGAATACTTTCGCATTGGGGCTGTAAACCCCCTCTCTTTGATTTGAAATGTCAAAAAGGTCACAGTGACGCCAAACACTCTCGCCAACATAAGATAAAACTTAAGAGCAATCAGAGGTTTCCAGTAACCTCTTGACTCCAGAGGCCCTTTTATGATTCTATATGAAATATGAAGCTTTATGTTGGAACACTTTGGCCACCATCTCAATCATTCCCCCCCCAGGGACCCCTGGTTTGAACCCCTACTTTAAAAAGACGCGTATTGCTAAATGTGAGTTTCCCTCCTTGCTCCTCTGGCTCGGCGTCACATTGCCTCTCTGTGCCACATGTCACTAATCGCCACCGTTTGTATGAAAGCACCTGTCTGTTTCACTGTCTTGTCTTCCTCTTCACTCTGTGTCTTTCCATTCCATCGCTCACCTCCATCAAATCACTTCATCCGCAAACAGGCCAGCGTGAAGGTTGGTCATTTTCTCTTTCTGATGTTTCTCCTCCATTTGAGGCCGATTTTAGGTGAAGTCGTCCGTCCCCGATCCACCTCCCCCTGTCAAAAGAAAGTCAACAACAAAGATATTAATTACAGCTGTCTCTAATCTCCCATAGTGACAATCTGTTGTGTTGTCCCGTTGTTTTGCATGAAACCCTGAACAGTCCTTGCATGCCTTTCCGTGCCACTCCCCCCTTAAACCCTGTTTCAATTAGTCTTGCCAAACCATACAAAGGAGTCCCTTAGCTGCTAGCTTAAGTCATTATCAAATTTCTGCTTTGTTATGTTGCCGTGCGTTCGTCCCAGCCACACCCATATTGTCCATGTCAACTGCCTGCATCTAAGAACCATGACTGCTTTCACCCTCGGTGTTTCCATCCGCCTCTGTAGGCCCATCAGAGTTGCGTGATGGATTACTCCGGTATTCAGGTGGCAACCGGATTTGTCAGGTATTTAGGCAGCAACACCCCTGCGCTCCCACTGAGGGACATGGGTATCAGAGCTGACAAAGCCGTTCTCAGGGGATTATGTCTGTTTTGCCACCACGGGCATCCTCCACCCAGATACTGAAGGATGTGATAGGCACATGTGAGGCAAATGAGAAGACGGACACCCCCCCCTAGTCAATGCACTGCTGCAATAGTTTGAAAGAAATGGAAATACTGATGTGAAAACAGATTCTGTCCATTCTGGTGACTGTTTCAAGGGTTATCTTTAAAAGAAGGCTGGTGTTATTCAAATCCTGGTCCAGGAGCCGCACTGAAAATAAAATCTTCACAGAAGCCTTCTCACAATCCCTCGGCTCCGCCTCAGTCCAAAAACGGGTGGATTTTTAACTCTTCTGTGTCTGGAAAAAACTCAGTAAATCTTCTGCTGCATCAACAGAACTCAGCATAGCATGCAGCACGAAGTCGGGGTAGTTTGACATCAGCAACTGTATCAATAACGACAATGTGACGTCAGTTCGCTATTCATATAAATGAAAGAATAGTGCATGGAAACACAATATTTTGCAATATCTATTTTGCAATATGTGTGTTTGGCATATTGATATTGCGATAGTAATACATAGCGATATACTGTATTGTGTTGCCCCGTTTTCAGACACAATGAGCTTTTCTATTTGATAAAAATTGGCATTTTCAATGTCGATGACAGAGTTAATCTTTTAGAAATCGTCCCCTCTCCTTCCCCATTATACCGCCATGCAAAGAGCTGACCTGTGGAATATTTAAGAATGAGCTGGCAGTGTGCTGACAGAGGGGATGATCAGCCATCATGGTCGCCCCGCCGCTGCTGCTGCCAGGAAGCCTGGGAGCCTGCTGACTCCGTGCCAGTTTGTGCCAGATATTGATTGACTGAACAGGTTTGCTATCCTTGGGCACTTTGTCAAGGCAGTTAAATTTATAGGTATCCAGCAAGCAGGCAGGCAGAGTGGAGACAGGGCTTATTTTGTGGTTTTGATAGAGTCCCGGAGCCCATCTCTCCAAGCCGCTCTCAACAGGAGAGAGGCTTCGAGGGAATCGATAACAATTACCTGCCCTCTAGTCATTTTGTTCCACAGCACCTCTCCAAACTTAACCGCACGCCATGAATTATTCACAACATTAAGTGTTCAATATACACAGGCCCCATTGACTGACTGCTCTTAGCACTGTTTAGTCTATGGAATCATGAAAGAATAACAGATACTTTGAGCTTAATGGTTTTACATTAGAGCCGCATCTCCTTTTCATAGGCCAATGTTGTGAAAAACCCGGAGATTGTTCCAGTTGTGTGAGGACACACAGGTGGCCACCAGCCTGAATGAAACCCCGAACGCCGCTTTCAGAAAGTCGCCCTCTCAAAGAAAAGCGTGTTGTGCGTTAGTCACACTGGAAATCAGATGTTCAGTCATTTATATGAGAAAATTGGACCGGGTTCCTCTCTTATCTCCTTCCCCCAGCGAACACAGACTCGCTATCCCACCCCACATCTTTCCTCGGCTCCTGTGCATGCTTTGCTTGAGAATGTCGTCCCCATCTTGTTCCCAGGCTGGTAAACGCTGTTCAGTGTGACCGGCCTCTGCATGTAAAAATCAGCTTCATTCCCGGCGAACCACGAAAGATCCGATGGCACGGACGATCTCCCTGAACTTTCTTTGTGTGACTTCTTTTTTTCCACAAAAACCTTTTATGTCTGTGTTCATCAAGTCATTCTGAAACATTTTTATAAAGAACTAAGTTATTTCTTCTTTGTCCAAAAGTTTAGATGCACTTTTTGAATGTTTCTGCTGTTCTTGAAAAAAATTCATTCATCAATTCATAGAAATTCTTGGATTGATATGATTGGTCGTAAAGGCCTGCAAGATTGTGTTGATTAAAACAGCATACGCACCTCAATTATTATGGGAAAATCCAGCCATCCCCCCCTCCACCCATTATAGTGCGGTCCGGAGAACCAGCTTTTTCCTGACTGGAATCTCAAAAGGTGCTTTTGTGTTTTTCCATTTCGCCACATAATGAGGGGAATAACAGGCATGGCTGTAACGACGTTCCGGTTCAAATTAGATTGAGGAGGGAGGGTAAGAGGGGAGGGTGGGCACGAGGGGAGGTGGAGGGAGACTCATATTTGAAAATCTATTTTCATGTAGACTGGTGCAAAAGAGCAATTACAGTCAAGGGTTTCTTCTTTTTTTTTACCCAGAGAGCCACAGAGATGTTGTAAGGCATTAAGGGGAGACACGCAGTATGAAATCTGCATGGGTAGTTTCATAGTATGGTGTCTTGGAAGCATGACCAGCACAAATAAGCTCCATGTGTTCAAGTAAATCTCTGCTTTAGCTTCATTTTCTCCATAATCAAGGTTAAAGAAGTCACAGCTCCCTCCTTGCTCCATTTACATGCTGCACACTCCGGTGATGCTCAGCGTGTCATTGGTTTAACAGGTCTGACACTGATGGATGTTCACTTAGTGTTGTCAAGTTTTCTGTATCATGTCAGGTGGATAAGTTTGTTATGGCTGCCAGAAAGTCGCCGGGAAAAGATGCAAACAGTGTAAATATGGAAGGCACACTCGTGTATCTTTATTTAGACAGAAAACAAGTGGTATGTAAATGCTGGCTGTCTGTTTATTCTAGGCTAGCTTTTCAGGATCGCACGGAGCCTCTGCATTGGTGTTTGCCTTGTCCCTGGCGACGTCAGCGGGCCCTTCTTGTCTCCATGGGAACCCCTTTTTAATGTCAGCCTATCTGCATATCAGAACTCCACAAAGAGAGAGAGCGAGAGAGAGAGTGAGAGAGAGAGAGCGAGAGAGAGAGAGAGACAGGCTGAGCAGAAGGAGCCAGGCAGAGGGAGCGGGAGGAGAAATCAAACAATGGCATCTCCACAGGGTCCCTCAATGATGCAACTCTCACCACCATTTGACACTCTGACAAAAGAGGTCCAGACATAGTCTCCAGCAAAACTGGGCTATTTTTGATTATATTCCCTTTTGTAGGCAGGAGGATAAAACATCCCCTCAAAGATTTCTTGTGAATTTCCAGAGCCATTTTGTGACAGTCCTATTCTTCCATTGTACTTGCCTGCACATTTGGACAAAAGCGATCAGGCCTCCATTCTATTAGCTTCCCTGAGTTAGCTTTTAGTCTTGTGTTGTTGTATGGGTAGCGGCCGTTCATGAGATCACAATTAGAAAGAAAGAAAAAAAAGCGTCATGACCCCCTAGCTCCTCCCCTCCCATTCACTCTGTCTGTCTGCCTTCTTCTCAGTGCGAAGAGTGCCACCTAGGTTCTCCATCCCACCCACCAACCAAGAGGTGATGCCAGGCGGCAGCGTCAACCTGACCTGCGTGGCCGTGGGCTCGCCCATGCCCTACGTCAAGTGGACCATGGGAACGGTGGAGCTGACCAAGGAGGACGAGATGCCGATGGGACGCAACGTGCTCGAGGTCACCAACATCCGCGAGTCAGCCAACTACACGTGCGTGGCCATCTCGTCCCTGGGCATTATCGAAGCCACAGCTCAGGTTACTGTCAAAGGTGAGAGTCGGACCGGTTGATCTGAGTGAACTGAGACAGAGCTTGTGTTTCCCACCTGTACAGCACAGTAAAGGTTTACATTGATCCTGGCATTCAAAGAGAAAAGATTGGCCCTCTTAACAGTTTAATTTATTCATGCAAACAATTACATTTTTTGTCTTCCTGTGCAAATGCAGTTCACAACACCTTCTAGTGCGAGACTTTGTCTTACCCTTTCCTTCTCTTATCAGTTTTGTCTTTATCGATTTTACTTTCCGCTCAACTGATCAATACATAAAAGGTCACAGTCTTTAGGGGGACCACAGAAAGCCCCTCCTGCAAGGAAGCCAGAATGCAGAACTTCTGTTTAGTTTGTGCAATTTTCTCCTGTTGTCAGTAATAGTGAGGTTGGCTAATAAGCCCAAAATTGGGACTTCAGTCCAGTTTTTCTGTTCATTTTTAGGTAATAGGCGCTGACACTACAAGAAAAATTAGCTTATGAAACAATCGCTTCAACGTTGGGAGGCACAAAATGAGAAATGACATGACCAGTCACGTCTTTTCTCTGCAAGACCTGTTTGTGCCGACATTTGCAGAATCGCGATACCAAGTGTGTCAGACATCCAATCTCTCCCAAATGAGTAAAGCTAATGTCTTGCTTCTTCCTCCTCCTCAGCCTTACCAAAGCCCCCCACCTCGCTCATCGTGACCGAGACCACAGCCACCAGCGTAACTCTCACATGGGACTCTGGGAACCCCGAACCGGTGTCTTACTACATGATCCAGTACAAAGCCAAGTCCTCGGACAATCGCTTTCAGGAGGTGGAGGGCGTGGCCACGACGCGCTACAGCATCGGCGGACTGAGTCCGTACTCGGAGTACGAGTTCCGCGTCATGGCTGTCAACAACATTGGCCGCGGGCCTCCCAGCGACCCGGTGGAGACGCGCACCGGTGAACAAGCCCCCTCCTCGCCACCTCTGCACGTCCAGGCACGCATGCTGAGCGCCAGCACAATGCTGGTCCAGTGGGCCCCGCCCGAGGAGCCCAACGGGCAGATCCGGGGCTACCGGGTATACTACAGCTCCGACATGACAGCTCCACTCAGCGCCTGGCAAAAACACAACACAGACGACAGCAGCCTGACGACCATCTCTGGCCTGACTCCTGATATCACCTACAGCCTGAGGGTGTTGGGCTTCACGTCTGTAGGGGACGGACCACCTTCTGAGATCCTGCAAGTCAAAACGCAGCAGGGAGGTGAGCAGCCAACCACTGTGTGTGCCTCTCACTGTTGGCTAATGTGTGTGTGCTGATGTGTGATAAAACACAGCTTTGTTCAGGCAGGTCTTCTGTATTTTTTCTGGGGATTGTTGTTCTTTGAAGGAGGCTGTTTGTGCATGGTGAGCTTTTGCCGATCAGAACACTGATGTCAACGATTGGGCTTATCACGGGTAGACCGTCGGCTCTTCTCTGCTCTACTTGGTTTTCAGGGTTGGCCAGAAAGTGACGTCAATTAATGAGGTGTGACAGCTTTGTTCACATAAATCGATTCAGCCACTTTTAGGCCCGGTGTCACCAGTGGCACGTTTTTTATCTTCTCTGCTTACGAGGTAAAATGGCTCGGTGTAAACCAACACCGTGGGAGACAGGGTGGCAGGTATACCCCGGTGTTGGTTTACGTGTAGTCCACACGGCAGGAGACCAAGCATTGAGTCTAAAATCGCCTCTGTGTTCTCGATTGTTGCTTTGTGTTTGTGTTACATACGAGTGACGTCACGCCAGTTTAAGGTCGCCAAAGTGGGACACATTTCTTATTGAAAATGACCCAAATTGTGTAGAGAAGAGCCAAGTAGGTGCTGGTGAATACCTGCCAGAACAGTACTTGGGTGTTTCAATGTCTCCCCTCCGTCCTCTTTCTTCCTCCCTCAGTCCCCGCACAGCCGTCCAGTTTTGAGGCGGAGGCCGAGCTGGACACCCGTATCGTCCTCACTTGGCTGTGGCCCGTCCAGGACCCCATCACTAAGTATGAGCTGCTGTACTGGGAGGCCGTCTCCGACAACAAGGTTAGAATAACAAGATGGAGTTATGACTATTTGATGGGCTGGCGTTTCTCCCCAGCACTGCATCGCATCGCATCTCATTTTTCTATACATTTGTCTGTTTCGGTGTCACATTCTGCAATGAGACTGTTGGCGAATAAATCGTGTTTTTTATGATGCAATTACTCTGAATGAAAAGCTTCAGCTGTGTTATGATAGTAATGCAGTCAGCTCCCCGGCTGATGGGAAAGATTTAGTGCAGAAACACACAGTGCAGTTGTTCTCTTGTGGCTCTTACTTTCTGTGGCCTTGTATTCAACTGTGTCGGGCTGCTGGAAAACTTGTAAACCAGAGGGCAAATATATTTTGGAGTGAAGAGAGCTGCTGTTCAGGCCCCAGGATGCCGAAGGAAGATTAACCCTTTAACACTCTATCTTTTAAAAAAAAAAAGGGAAAAAAAGCAAGAAAACTTTTTTTTCTGCGAGTTGCAACTATTTTTTCCAATTATTTAAAGATGTTTTTCTTTTACAGAAAATCAAACAAAATGTCACTGAATGAATCAAAAATAATGTAGAATGAAAAACTTAATAAAATAAAGTAAACACACGGAATAAAATAACATCTGCAGACAGATGACGGTGGTTCAACGAGGCTGAGTTTCAGCAACATTTTGAGAAGAAGAAAAGTAATCACTCATTTGATGTTTGATTTTAAAGGGGCAATCCTCTGTGTTTGACCATCATGCATCACAGCTCATCCACAGATCTTTGTGTCGGTGTTTGTTGTTAATATTCCTGGCCTGTCTCTGTCCGTATCTGACCCCTCCAGATACACGTGTCCTTCAACCCAGCCGGCTCCTATGCTGTGGACGGCTTGAAGCCCGACACCTTGTACCGTTTCTCGCTGGCGGCCCGCTCTGAAATGGGTTTGGGTGTGTACACGCAACCCATCGAGGCCCGAACCGCTCAGTCCAGTAAGTACAGCTTCTCCCTCCGGCGCGGCGCCGCTGTCCTCCGTCTCATCTACTTGTTATCTGCTAACCAGTGATTTCAGCGACTCCCTCTTTTCAATGACTCAAGGGACACAAAAGTTGAGTTTTAAAGAGCTCGATTCAGAGCGTGGGCAACTTGAATGTCAAGTCGATTTCAGCACAATCTAAAATGCTGACAGCGCAGCCTTCCCGGTCAGCTTCACGCTTCCACCACCTCCCCCACCCCCGCCCCCCCTCTCTGTCACCAACACTAACCCTCCTGTCCGTCTATCTGAGGGCAGGCCCTGTGTCAAAGGTATGTTTAATGTGTCGTGTTCCCACATTTGTTCGCTGTGCTGTGTTGTTTTGCCTCATATCATTATGTGCTTTTACAGTGCCAGCACTCAAAATGTCACTCCCTGCCAGCTGACTGATTCCTTTTTCCGCTGCGGCGGCAGTACATTTGTGCCACCTCACGCAAGGCGCAATGAGCAGTCAAAAACAAGGACATATAGTTGAAGTATATATTTCTACTTTAACTGTAATAAAAGTTGAGTACAATAAATATGACATTCAAAACTGGCAGAGTCCACCAGAGAGGTGTGGACATGAGAGCGCCTGAGTAAATATACCACAGTGTTTTTTCAATGTGTTCGCTCTTGCTGTTGTAGAGATGTATGAACAGATTCAGTCCATTTATTAGGCTGCAAACAGATTATTGTATTTATTTTTAATAAAAAAGAAAAACTAAAGGAGCCTTTTCTTTATTTGCTCAGACAAGTTTAAAGACAAAAAAAATCAAACTTTTTTTTTTTATTTTGCAAAGGCAAAGAGGAACAAGAGAAACTTTTTTTAAATAAAAATGCTGCTGAGAAAAAAAGTTTAGCATTCGAAATAATGGATTCAAATAGAAAATTAAACAAAAGTTATTAAAAATGTAATAATATTAGTATCCTGGGTGAACATAGTTCAGTCACTCATTTGCCCCAGCAAATGGATGAGCTTGGTGTTAATGGTAAAACAAACAAACAGAACAACAGGTGATTTTTCCACTGTGACCTGATTGCAATGATTGATTCCAATTAATTGTGCAAATAATAATAATAATCAGCGACAGCTGCGTATTCACTGCAGTTTGCACAATCAAACACTAACTTTCACTCACACATGCTGCTCAAACATCTCCGGGATCTGCAGAACAAAACTCTGTGGAGCGCCGTGAAGGCAGAATTGGATTTTGGTTGGCTTTATTTTAGCCCAAAAAGATCCTCGAAGATAAGCCTGGCTTGTCCCAGGACCAATCCGCAGGATCAGCGTGGGGCATCTCGGCCCCATCCCGGAGTTTTACTCTCGAATCCAACCACAATTACATCCGTTCCTTCTTCGGAGACGGCTTCTGAAAAGTGTCGTCAAAATACCAGGCACCATTGAGCATGTTAAAATATCTGTCGAGTCAGTAACAGGATGTTTGAGGCATAGGCTGTTAAAAAAAAACAAAAAAATTAGGCAGGTGGTTCGCATATCTCTCCCTGCTTTGGCAGCTAAAATGAATGAAAAGCGAACTGCCTCTCCAAGCAGCAGATTTCTCTTGTTGAGACAGAGCTGATGAGTCTATGTCCTTGTGCCTCCTGCCGACAGAGGTGAGAAGAATTTGGATTTCATACAGTCGTAGGATGGTGTGCATGAAATGAGCAACAGCCTTGGGAAGGTTCTGAGGCAAACAGAAAGTGGGAAAGAGTGACATTTTCAGGTGCTGGATTGAAATGTTTAGTATCTTTATTTTACGCCAGAGCGATGAACAGAAACGCATTCCAACTATTCTCTCGCTGGTTCTGCATATGCTCAGCGACCACTTTCTCTCTCTTTTCCCTTTCAAGTCAAGGTAATCTGTTTGATACTTTAGCAAAAATGTGACCAGGATATTAATTTTAGCTCCATTTGAAGCCCGTTCTGCTTGTTCTTGTTTGTACTTCCTGTGGTGCCGTCCTCCGATTGGCCAATTTCCCTCTGAGCCAGCAGGCAGACTCATCATGAGGAGCTCAGTGCTACAATCTCCTGTGCATATCATCAGCATTGTTTAATTCAGTCTGCCAGCCCCCCCTCCTAAAAATACATGTGGTGTTATCAAGTCAGTAGGTGTCTGTCCACTCTCTGGTGGATCAGGGACCACCCGACGAGGCTCACATCTCTCCTGTTAAGCCCCAATGTTCTGGCATTAGTTTATTGGATTCGTGTTCGAGCTCACTGTTCATCGCTCTGCTTATTAGAAGCTAGATTTCATGGGCATGCTTTGTACAAACACTTTGCTTTGAATTTTTTCTCCCCCACAAGTTTGTTTCATTCCCTCTCGAAGAGGCCTTTTTATACAGTCCAGTACATTTGTAATTCAGTTACGTGCATGTTTTCTTTGAATGCTGATGTGTTTACCTTCAGTTCTTCTTTTCTTGTTTTCTTCGTTTTGAAACAGTTCCTTTCTTTTTTTTGTTTTTTACCTCGAGACCTGAGAGTTTACTTGTTTACAATTTACGCTGTAGTTGTTCGAACAGTTTAGTCTTTTTATAGTAAGCTTACTCATCGAGACTTAAGGTGTAGCTCAATGATCGTGTTACAGTGCAGATAACAGTCATAAAATCACACATGCTGTGATCAACAAAACTTTAACAGTGTGAGTTGAGAATTAGAATATCCTGTTTATAGCCTCTAAATGTTAATTGCGAGATCATTTACATACCAGTCGTAGTGAAGGCATTAAAATCCAAGCTGCGTTTAATGAAGAAAATCCTGAAAGAAGGCAGCAACTTGTTTGGACTATTTCCTTCCTCCAACACAGTTTTTCATCCAGTGATCTTAATCCATGTGCACACCGTGCTCAGGAATATTCATAAAGAAATTCATCAATAGGCTAATATATGTGTGCTGCAGCTAACCGCTGTGATGACGCCCAGAGCTTCTGCATCAACGTGCAAACACCAGTCAACACTGTCACGCGCCTGTTCACACATTCGCACATCCCCGGACCACGTTATCGCTGCCTCTGAAAGCGGCTGCGCGGAAGGGCAGTTAAGGATACAAAACTTCCAATAGAAAGTATACGCTTTGTAGAATTTAGGTATATTTATACTCTGTTTACTTCACCCTGTTACTTCCTCGGCCTCGTGCATAAATGTAGTGCCAGGCACGGCCGCAGCAGTGGCCCTGTATTGTGCATCCAATCTCTCAGTCTGGAGGCAGCATCCTGCTTAGAATGGAAGCTTTTTGTATTCAATATAAAAAAAAAATACAAAATATTCGATTCAAATGCGGCGACGGTATAAATGTGTTTCCCACAGTTGCAGAGAAAATGGTTTGTTAAAGGTCACCAGTTCATAGAGTGACCAAGACAGAGACAACATGACATTTAGTTCTTTATTAGGATCACTAGTAGTACATTAGCATGCACATTAATATAAATACAAACACATGTGAAAGCTGATTGTTTACCTGATTTTACACGACTACGCTTCAGTTTGAGAGGATGACACTTGAATTGCAGAACTACATATTACATTTAAATCAGCTTCTACTCACTTTAACATCCGTCGCCAAGTTGAATTATATTTTGCATCTTTATATTGACTAATTTACAAAAAGCTTCCAGAGTTTTGCCTTGTTTTTGTGTTTCAGTTATTTTTGTTTGCTTGATCCGTGCCCTTCCTTCGTGTGGTTTTTGCTCCTCTTTCCTCCCCCTCCCTCCCCTCCCCCTCCCTCCCCACAGCCCCATCCGCCCCCCCTCAGGAGGTACATCTGGTCAGCCTGACCTCCACGAGCCTCAAGGTGAGTTGGGTGGCGCCGCCAGCCGCTAGCCGCCACGGCGCCATCGTGCGCTACACGGTCAGCTACCAGGCCCTGGCCGGCGAGGACACTGAGCGGCACGAGGTGACGGGCATCGGCGCCGACGCCACCAGCTATGTGCTGGAGGGCCTGGAGAAGTGGACTGAGTATCAGGTGTGGGTGAGGGCGCACACTGACGTGGGCCCCGGCCCCGAGAGCGCCCCGGTGCGGATGAAAACCAAAGAGGATGGTAGGTTGGCGCCTCGCTTCCAGCAGAGTGCTCTCAAACTCGTCCGATCTGTGGCTGTTTTCCTTCACCCTCTTCCCCCTTTTTTTACTGCACAAGTTTCCTCTGTTCACTTGATCAATTACCAGCTAATGAGGTGGAGGGGCAGTGCACGGGGGGGGTCACCTCTCTCCTCTCTTCTCGAGCTTGTTTCGCTCTCACTGTAAAAACTTTCCATCTATGGAGGTTAAGGCTCGTCACTCCTGGGCCTCCGCTCTGCTCTGCACCACTTTCCTCCGCCTTCACTGTGTCACTGCCTTCTTCTTGTTGCTCGTCTGTATTGAGAAATAGAAGTGGAGCACATCTCGCTCTCCCCTCTCTATTCTATCACTCTTGCCTCATCCCCCACCCCCACCCCCCCCTCCTCCTTGCCTGTTTCTGGTTTTGTTTGCAATGTGATAGAAGGCGGCTTTCCCTGAGAGAGAGAGTCGTCTATAATTAATGCGTTTGAAGTTTGCTGCAACACAGCTAATTTCATACTGGAATTAGGGGCATTACAGACACTGCTCGACCACATGCTGTCCCCCATAGGGTGTTTTCGGGGACACAGCAATCTTAGAAGGTCTGAAGTGAGCGGAGATGATTTGATTCGTGGCCAGTCATCGTACCACTTCTTTCCACACAGCACCCAACTCTATAAAAAACTCAGGAGTCATTATTTTGATAGTTTCTGGCTCCTCATCACAAAAACACAGTGAACTGTGAAAAATCACCATCTCAGCATATTTTGACTCCTGCCTCCATCCAATTTTTTTTCCCTTTCTTTCTTTTTTTTTTTTGCCCTCACTGCTGCTCACACTCTTTTATTCCCTCCTTTCTCTTGTTTCCAGTGCCAGGAGCGCCCCCCAGGAAGCTGGAGGTTGAGGCAATAAATTCCACGGCCATCCGAGTCACCTGGAAGCCGCCGCTGCAGGGGAAGCAGCACGGCCAGATCCGTGGCTACCAGGTCATCTTCTCGCGGCTTGAAAATGGCGAGCCGCGAGGCCAGCCTAACATCATGGACGTGGCCCTGCCAGAGGCTCAGGTACTGGATGATGTCTCAATCTTGTCCAATCTCATCTGTCGCCTTTTTTTTCCCCCCTCGACTGTCTTGGGCTGCTCAGTGTTCACTTCCCTACATTCTCAGTCCTCACTGCCCCCCCGATTCCCTACATTGTCTGTGTTCACACTTCATTTCCCTCGTACTGGGTGTCACACACTGAATTTTCTATCTGGACTGCAGTATCTACCTTCCCTCTATTATTTTTTTTTTTCATATCTTTCTCCACATGTGACATTTGACTCTAAATCTGGAGCCTTGTCCTGTAGCTTTTGGATTAGCTGTCGTAACAAGATCCCCTTTAATTCTACAGTAATAGCTAATAAATATTTTATATGCGATACATCACGACGTGGCTTAGCAGAATCAATGCACCTCCTCCTGCAGTTTTAGTAGTAATTCATATGCGCTGCCTTGTTACCATGTTTATAAATTAGAGTTATTTTCCTGACGCCGCCCTTTACGGCATTAATGCTCGGAGTTGCCCGAAGCTGCGTGACACCTCGAGATGGATGAGAGATTGTAATCCTTAAGAGGGATTCAGAGATTCATGAATATCTTAAAACCTAAAAAACCCCACTCTTGCTTTTTTTTCCCCTCCTCCTTTTGAGAGAGGAGAGACCAGCTTAAGAAGCTCCTTCTGATTGTTTGCCGCGAGTAACATTTGCACGAACACGCTTTGGCTGCCGCCCTGGATGGCCTTCAACAGAAGCATCTAATTTGAACATGTAAGTGCTCCCAGGCCACGGGGAGGAGGAGGAGGAGGAGGAGGGGGAGGGGGGGGGGAATCTGCACAGCCTTGCATGTGTCTCCCAGCTGTGTTTGCTGATAAATGGAAGCAGCAGTATTTAGGCAGAGCAGCAGGTTGCTGGTTCTGTTCCCAGGCAGCTGACACTGCGGTGCCCTTGAGTGGAGCTGTTAACCCTCGTTTGCTTTGGCAAACATCCTGCTGTCTTAAGTCTTATCATAACAGAGGAGGAGACACTGTTCAAGTCACCTTGATGCGATGTGTCCAATGTGTTACATCGCGCCGGGCGATAAGGAGCAGCTTGTGGATTCGAGTTGTGTAACGGCACATTTTGTGAAAAAATCCATAATGAATAACTTTAATGTTGCTGTCAAACTGCCAGAGTGGCTCGTCTCACATGGGACCCTGCTGCAATTTGCAGTCATAAAATTAACATGAAGCTAATTTTGGCCAGAGAGAGAGCTCCGCCTGAGCTGCACATGATGGTTCAGCCTACACCTGGTCGAAGAATGCGCCCTCAGCTCCCAAACAGCCCACCTTTGTTTTACTGCCGGAGTTTCTGGCACCTGCCGCTGACAGTTTATTGTTATCTGCCCGTGTACCGGCGCGCTCGACAGCCCGGGCAGCATCGTTTGGTCTGGAAGAGCGGAGCAACATGGTGGCCGCTTGTCTTCCTGGAAGTGTTTTCCCCGCATCGACACGTTCGACGGGATTTTGTTTTGCGCCGCGAAATCTGAACTGAACATGACCCCCGCTTGTTATGCAAACAATACTCCCCACCACGTCTCATTTGTGCCATGTTCACACAATAAACACAAAGACACACTGTAATTTGGCGCTCGGGATGGCTCTCGTGTTCCAGTTCAGCGTGCAGGACACCTCTCGAACACACTGCCCCCGCCATGGCCGACAGCGGCGTTTTCCTTCTCACACCTTCTCTGTTTTTTTCCCCTCTCCCCTTTCCCTCTCCCCCCGCGCTGCCGTGGCCTCCTTTTGCACTCTCCCGGTTAGAAAAGCCGGTCGGGTAATTACCAGAGGCTTGCGTGCAGGTCGGTTACCCTTGATTGAGTCATCTCAACAGATTGTTTTCTATGAGACAGCAGCGAGTAGCCAACCTGCAAGGACCTGCCCAGACGTCATTACAGACCACACAGTCAGCCAACACAACACAGTCGACCTCTTTCTCCCCGTTCACCCAACTGGTTTTCGAACAATCCCTCCTTTTTTTCTTTTTTACGCATCTTTCCATCTGCGTAACCCGGCAAGTGGAGAGAAAAAAAAACAAAACAGCAAAGATAGCATGAGCGAACATGCTCACTGCTCGGATCGCGGTAGGCGTTCCAGCTGGCCGGGAAGAGTTCATGACTCATCCCCGAGTCATGCAAATCCCTCAAACGCACACCTGTAATTGATGAATAAAAGAAATAAAAAACAATTTTCATCTGTGTTGGCACATCCCACAGTGTTTCTCTCAAGAATTTGCCTAACACGTTGTGAAATCACTCCCTTTTCCACTCTTTCACCTGAATCGGACGCAAAGTGAGCCTGCTTCGGGGGTCCGTGGGGGGAGTTTCAAATTTTTCTTGGCCTCGGACGACATACGATGACTTTACCTCCGACTCCGATTGTGATTCTCAGTCCGCTGATTGAATTGCAGATGCTGTCCAAGCGGCTGTCACCTCTCGCCTTGTCTCGGTGTCTGCGTTTGCGGCTCCTTCCCTCCGTGTTCACCTTCTCTCAGGGTTCGCTGAAGCGCTGGGAGGAGAGCTGGGAGAGCTCGGCTGTGCGTGGGCGATTTAAGCGCCTCTTTTCTTTTCAAGCAGGAGCCCACACAGCGCCCTCATTTTCCCAGCTAAATTTAAACCACAGGCCATGTTAACAGTGCGATGTTATCGACCCCTTTGCAACCGTGCTTGTGTCGGGAAAAGTGGCCCGAACCTGAGTTAGCAACTTCACACCTCACAGCCGGCTGCGTCGCCGCGCGCTGCAACCTTTAGGTGTTTTTTTCCCGGACACACCCATAAAAGTTGGTGCGATCCATTCGGGACCATTAGCTGCTGTCTGCGCCTTTCTATATTTCTGCCGGAGTTTGCCGTTCTGCACAAGTTTGCCTTTATTCAGCACCACTTCCCAGGTTCATTTTGTTTGACCACTCATGCGTTTTTGTAGTTTGTGTGAGCGAGGTGATGCTTCACTGCCTCTGTGGCCTTCTCCGCCTCGGATTGGACTTGAATGGGAATGTGTTGTGGGGGGGGGAGAAGCACCTCAGCCCGTTTCACTCCATCAATCATGACAGCTCCTTCTCTTCCACATCACTCGTTCCCCCCTCGTTCCCATTTTTATAGCCACACATCTCAGCCCATGTCATCACATTTGCATTCACCCGCCTGCAAATTATACCGCTCCGTTTCCACAAACGACGCTTATCAGCAATGATGTGTTTTCAGCTTACGTCGGCATTGGAAATATAAATGGGGGATAATTTATAATTCTATCATGGATTTAGGCAGGAAGCTAAAAAAGCAGTTGGAATAGAAAGGGATTAAGCCCAAAATGAGATAGAAACTCGTGCAAACCCTAATATGTTTGCTGCTCTGAAGATGTGCTGAATGGGGTTGACGGTAAACAAATTAAGCAATTAGGGAACATCGCAAACTGTTATTCATTGAGTTAAGCAGCAGCTGTTCTTAAATGGTACTCTTCAGTGCCCTGCTATGTCAGGGGAGCATGAGGCAGCAGTTCTTAATGTGCCATGTGTCAACACCAGTCGCAACTGGGACCTTATAGAGGCCGAGCTCATGCTTCACCTGGCCGGCTGGCAATAATGATCGTCCACAGGGAGGAGGGTGGAGACGGTGGGTCTTCTGTCTCTTCGTGTGCCAACCGTCAGCGGCGGATGATGAACACTGTCTCTCTGCCGCACCATGAATCAGCAGCGTGTGAAACACCACCTCAGTCTGTGGGGGCCGGGAGCAGTTGGAGGGGAAAGATGCAGGGTTCAGCCCCATTGAGCCCCCTGGGTACAAAACGAGCTCACACTGGTTAGAGCAGATGAAGGTAAAAATGCTTACTAATGAATTCTGCTTGGAAATTTAAATTTTAGGTTTATTTTAGCACAGTTTTAAGTAATTAAAGTTATACTTGGCCTGAAAAGTTTACAACATTATTCAATTCATTTAGCTCCAAAACAGTACATTTTTTCACTCATACAAATTTTCAATTCGAAAGAATTACTTCTCTCTAGTGAAGTAATAAATACAGACCGTCAGCCTTCTATATGTGCTGACAGCTATCTGTGCACGCACCGCAGGCCATCTCCCATTAAGAAACATAAGCAATCCCACTCACACACTAACTAATTCAAAACCACTCATTTCCACGGAGAACATGTAAACTCTACACAGGCTCAGGATCCTTTTGCAGTGCTAAAATGTGCAAAAGAATCCTTCACCAAAGG
>JAUESE010000048.1:3222041-3236351 GCA_032274725.1 Malacoctenus triangulatus | reverse complement strand
TTATTTTGGGCGCGCTGGCCCTTTAACAACAATTTGTTCTGGTGAAACACTATTTTTTGCCCGAGCTGTCCCTTCACCTCCCCCAGTAATCCCCCAGCCTCATCACTCTCCTCTCTCCTCCATCACTCCTCTCCAGCGGTACAGTTCACCAGCAGCTGTTGTAATAGTTGCACGCCCTAATGATCAAACAAAATTGTTTGCCGACACCATCTTCGCCTGCCGCGCGTCCCCCGGTCCTCGCCCGCAGCCCGCCCTCCTCTGTTCTCCACTTTTTCCTCTTTTTTTCCTCCCTCCTCATCAGTGTCACCAGTGTCATCCCTCCTGCCCCCTGCCACCCATCAGCGAACTCCTCTGCAGTAACTGAACTGTGGAGCGCGTTGCTGGTAAACGCCGGCAGTTGCGTTCTGCATCGATGGGGCTTGATGTCACAGGGCTAGCATAGCGGCACTGGTAATAGGATTTCATGCTCGGCACTGACGGAGCCCCGCGGCACGAAATGGGCTTTCACTTCCCCCAGGAATCACTTGGGCAAGCACAGCGAGAAAGGAGAACATTTTGAAAACATATTGAAAAATAATGAATAAAAGGCCCTCCCTCCATTTCTGCGAGGAAATGCATCAGCGACTCGGCATACTTTATGCTCACAGTGCCATAGTTATCACAACGAGCGGAGGTGCTCTGATTAATAAAGAGAAAGAGGCTTTTTATTGGATTCTCAGGAAAATGCGAAACAAGGCAGTGCATCATAAACAATAATGAATTTCACGAGCATCGCTCAATTCGGTTACAAGATTCATCTTATGCTTTTCTACTTGTCTTAATTTCTTCCTTCTCCTCCATCACACTCTGTCACACAGTTATTTTTTTTTCCACTGCACGACTCTGCTGACACCTACATTCATCTGTCTGCGAAAAAAAGACCAGCGCTTTTTTTCCATGGCCGTTGTGTTGTTTCTGACTCATTTCTCTCCCCGCCCTGTGTCCTGTTGTCTTCTCTCCCCATCAGTGGAATATTGAGGAATCCACCGAGCATGTGAGTAACCCTCATGTGTGCTGCTGGGTTGTCTTGGAGGGCAGGCTCTTCTTCCCCTCTCTAATTTGGGGGTGCTTGTGTGCGTTTGTCGAGTTGTGAGTGTGTGCTTTATTTCAGTGTAAGCCATGCCTGTAATCCACTCGCCGTGAGTCCTCATGAAAGATCATAACCACAGCAAGAAACGGGTGTCCAGAGGATTTCTGGGTTCGCCGTGTGTGTGTGTGTGTGTTTATCTCAGAGTTACAGCAAACCCGAAGCACCGGTCCTACTTCCACCGATGTCTGCACACAGGTCCAATATCTCAACGTTTTCACCTCAAGTCTAACTGGTTGTAGCAGGCGGGCACTCGTGAGCGATCTGCAACATTTAGTGCAGCGTGCACGCGGTGCTTTTTCGTACAGTGCAGTCAGAGGCGGCGTGTCACTTTTCCCAGTGTGATGCTGACATTAATCAGGCTCGCCCAACCTGCTGTCTCCCCTACTGTTCGGGTGACATGTCTATCTGAGGGGGAGGAGCCGCTCGGTTTATCAGCTCCACACATCTCCGAGATTGCCACCAGCCTTTCATGTTCTTTTCATTCGCCCCGGATGGCAGCTCGCTGCTCCGTGGCTGTCATGCAGCCCCTTTGTTATGGCTTATTACCTCCTAGACGTCATATCGCACTAGCATAAATGCAGAGCCACTTAACTGTTCCTAGTCAAAAATTCAATAGAAGCCTGCCAGACTAGCAAATACTGTTTTCAGTGCAGGGTGAGGAAATGTCAAAAAAGTGGAGGTTTACATCTTTAGAGACACTGTCTGAAAGCAACTCATTTAGGACATTTTTTCTGCCCTTTTTTTCCAATGCTTAACATGAAGCACTGCTTAATCCATTCAGTGACCAAAGGCTGCTGGGATTTTTTTTCTTTATCTTTTTATATATCCACTCTTGAATTTAGAAAAAAAAGCCAGCTGTAAGTCTGCTGTGTTCATTTTGAGAGCGCTAAAGTTAAACAGGGCTCCGGTCGATCCTCCAGCGACTCCCACATGCAGCGTGAGTCAGGCTCGCCTCCTCTCCCTCTCCTCTTAATGTGTTGATTAACACCTGACAGACACGGAGCTGGATGTTGTCAGAGGAGGACATCTGTTCACACGTTGGGTTTTTTTTTTTTCTCCAGTATTTTTTCTAGCGGGTACGTTTGGGCGATAGCAGTTTGTGTGCTAGGTAACTAATGCAGTGTGACTTAGCCACAGACAGATGTCAACAGCAGAATTATTAGCATGTATCGCTGACCTGTGACTTATCCACAGGGGAGAAGTTTGAAGCACTTTTTTAATTTTTTCAGATAATTACAGCTCGTAGGAAACAAATGGCGTGTAAAGAAACCATCGTGTGTGCTGTGGTACGAAGCAATCTGAAGAGATTATGTTTGTTTTAACAACACAGCCTTTTTTCTGCAGATATTTTCCACTCTAGTGAGACGGGCGGTGTAGGGAGGCTTGCACTGAAGAATCCATTTCTATAACTAGTCGACTTGATAATCTTTATAATGCCCTTTGGTGCTGCTCTAAGCGTTTGCTCTGAAGGAAACTTTGAAGCTTTGCCTTTTTTTTTTATTTTCTGCTGAGTTTCTAAAGTGTTACTAGACCTGAATCGACCTTGCCAGAATAGAGGAAGGAACGATCTTTGCAGCTGCCACTGCTGAGATTGTTGAAGCCATTTTGTATGATTAAAGCAATGAGAATCCTCCCATAAAGTTAAAATCATTTTATGATACAGTAATTTAGCATCCCCCCCCTTTCTCGCTTTAAGGCTAGAATGGGAGCACCAAATGTCCCTTAAAGAGAGCTGCAGTTAAAAAAAAAAAAAAAATAAAGCATTGTCAAACAGAGCAGGCTTATATAGACTGTTAAATGTTCCTCTATGTTAAGGAAATTAAAACTTCATTAGTTAGGGAAACAGCATTAAGGCAAAGCCATATAATATTCCAGCAGTCTGAGAAGTTGGTGAGGAGATCCGGCAGGAAGGCTCGGAGGCATGTGTGTGTTCGTCCTCTCTGCGGCCCCAGTCAGAAGCAGACAACTGCAGCATGTGTGCTCAAGCCTCAGGCATTCGTTTGTTCTTGAGTGTGTGCTCATGTCTGCGTGGTTCATTGTGTGTGTGGACATGTGCACATTCATGCCTGTGTCCTGACGTGCATGCATCCCTTTATGTGAGTGTGTGTTTATGTTTACTATATATATAACTTCATATCCACATGGGTAAGTATATGTGTGTGTGTGTGTGTGTATGTGTTTACACATGGCTTTGTTGAAGCTCAGAGTGCTTAATTCCAGTGTGTGGGTGTGTTTTTATTCAGACTGATGCAGTCTGGTGATGCGAGTTGCCAGCACTGCAGCAGGTTACCAATAACAATGTGTTACCTCGGTTGGTTTTCTGTCTCGTTTGTTCCTGACTGCTGAGTTATTGTTTCGTTCAACCACTCCAGTGTGTCTGCGTTTTTTGTGTCGAGGCTGCTTGGACAGTCAGCCCAAACGACTGAACACCTCCTCTGATTTCACTCGTCAAGAACGAAACCTCGGTTTCCAAACCTGAAGGTTTTATCTCAAAGAGTTTCCGAAGCCGTCCCACAGCCACAAGTGCAATATTTTGTGGGGAGTTCTTTTTTAGTACCACACTGCAGTGTAGTGTTGATCCTAAGCTCCTCTGGGTATAATACCATGCTTATCCATGCAGCAGACATGAACACTGACACACTGGTGATGTTCTGGTTCATTTGGTTGGTTTGTTGGTTCATGGGTTCAGAGTGCCTAATAACGAGGTGCAGGAGTTTTTCTCAACGGAGAAAAGTTCCTGCTCCTGCGCGTGTGCATTAATAAAAGCTTCCTTTGTTTAATAATTCACAAGTTTTGTTTAGAGGCCGACTGATCAAGAAGCTACAAGTGGATAGAGATGGGGATTTAATTCTGTTTTTGTTTTTTTTCGGGAGGTGTTGTGATGGGATTGGAGCTTTTGTGTGGGTTTGTGTGTGAATGTGTGTTTCTTTTCTTCTTCCCCCGAAGAGGTTTTCGCTCAGGCTCACTGATTCCTTTTAACGTCTGACCTTGTGATTTTTCTATTCTACAGGAGGCCATCATTGCTGGACTGCAGTCCGAAACCACCTACTCTGTCACCGTGGCCGCGTACACCACGAAGGGAGACGGCGCACGAAGCAAAGCGAAAGTCATCACCACAACCGGAGCAGGTCAGAGTCACTCCTATCACGGTTTTTAAGTAAAGTAGGAGGTACATCAGATAAAGTGTATCTGTTTACTGTGAATCCTGTGGTGCTATCTTTAGGGCTGATAACCTCTGTCTCCCTCATTCAAAAAGCGAGCCGGGATTAGACGATTGTCTGCATGACTTCAATCTGTTAGTTCCAAGAGCTGCGACATCTTTGTGAGTTTGATGGATCCACATGAGCAAGTCTTTCTATTTCGAGATAAATTCGGTCGGACTTGGTTAAACAGAAACAAAAACTGACGTAACATTTATGCGCAATGTGTGAAAGCTGCTGTCTGAGGTAACTTCAAAACAAGTGAGAGGTCACATGCTGAAATGTGGGGAAGGATTCAACCATACGTTGAGAAAATAATACACTTTATCTATGAATCATACATTTTTGACCCATAAAGTGTGACTTTAATTTAGAATACTTCACCAGGACCTCCTTGAACTGCCTCCTGCCTGAATGGTGCTGTATAAATAATCTTTGCGTTGCAATGAGATGATTTCAGAAAAGTTATTTCCTTGAATCTTTTTTTAGTCCCTGGCAAGCCAACAATGATGATCAGCACCACCATGGACAACACGGCGCTGATCCAGTGGCAGCCGCCCAAGGAGATGGTGGGCGAGCTGATGGGCTACCAGTTGCAGTACAAGCGCACTGACGAGGAAGGCTACACCTCACGCGAGCTGAGGAAGACCGATGACCACTACACCGTCACCGGCCTGCACAAAGGCGCCACCTACGTCTTCCGCCTCAGCGCCCGCAACCGCGCGGGCATCGGCGAGGCCTACACGAAGGACATCAGCACCCCTGAGGCGGTGCCCTCGGGCTTCCCCTTCAACCTGCAGGTCACCGGGCTCACCCAGTCCAGCACCCAGCTGACCTGGGAGCCCCCGCTGCTGGCCGAGCGCAACGGCAAGATCGTGTACTACGTGGTGGTGTACCGGGACATCAACAGTCAGCAGAACAGCACCAACCGCACCAGCGACACGCACATGACCATCCAGGGCCTGAATCCCGACACCACCTACGACATCCGGGTGCAGGCGTTCACCAGTAAGGGCGGCGGACCCCTCAGCCCCAGCATCCAGAGCAGGACCATGTCGAACGGTAAGCTAAGTGGTAGGAAGCCTGATTAGCATTTAAGCTCAAACTCCACAGGGGTGTTTGGTTTTAAAAGCTTTTTACTGCCTTTAATACGTGCATATATAACCACAGGCACCTTTAGGCATCCACTGTGTAATAATTATTTGTGTTCATTTACTCACACGCTGCCTTGCTCATAACATACATGAGCACTTGCACATGTTTCAGGCCCTGTAACTGGCTCTTTCTTTATCAGTGCCATGCATTTCTCATCTACTGCTCAGTATAGTACATCACTGTGTTTATTGATTTATAGAGTGCTAATCTTATTACACGCTACAGTCACATTACCATGCCTCCTCAGCCTCCCTCTCATTACCCTCCAATGTAAAGCGCACCCAGAGTACCTTCTCACGCATTTTATAATCTTATAAATGTGAGATTTTTTTTTTAAGAAAAAATATGTGATGCCTATTTTAGGACACACGTAGCCACTCCTACTGTCATGTGCATTTCCTGGTAATCTCAAAGATCTCAGCCTGTTGCATATGTCTTGTTGCAAATGGGTGTAAAGCTGGAACAGGCTTAGGGAGATGAAGGCTATTTTTGTGTGATCAGTAATCAAGCGTGAATGCGATTGTTGATGTTCTTTGAACACCCCCATGGCTTGTCAAGTTTGGTCACAAGGTGGCACGGCAGAGGATGTTCACATTGTTTACCGAGGGTGTTACTTCCTTTACAATGGTGTGAAATTCAATTACACACGGAGATCACTTCTTTCTCTTTTTTTCCATTGTGTACAAGATGTTGTGCTTTAGATTTTGATCAAAGGATTTCCCCTTTCTAGATTTCCCCACACTGAACTTCGGAGTCAAGGCTGTCATGAAAACGTCTGTCCTCCTCACCTGGGATTTACCACCAAACTACAACTCTCAGGCGCCGTTCAAAGTGAGTGCCAGTGGAGGCAGAATGCTGAATCATGAACAATGACGTACCATCATGATCACAGTTTTGGTTGTTGAAAACTGATTCCTACTATTATATTCGTTTTTTCAAGCCTCAAAAAGGCAACAAAATTACTCATGAGTTGAACAAAGGGGCTTATAAAAAAGATGCAGTCACTCCTTTTTTAACATCATATCTTGTTCAACATTTCAAAGTCAATGTGCAGAAATGCTGCTTGTGTTGTTTTTTTTCCATAAAATCTTGCAAACATCACAGATTTGTCATTACATGTGCCTTCACATGATTACAAAACAACTTCTTTCTGAGTTGTTTATTGAAAATAAATTACCAAAACAATCCACTGTAGCTAAAAACGAATAGATTTCATCATTGCTAGCTTATATTACCATGATATTGCTTCTAACTGCAGATAACCAATATAACTACATTGCAGCACAAAATATTCAGCTATTAACACTTTGAAAAAGGTGTGAAAAGTGGTTTTTCCTATTTGCACAAAAAAATATACATTCTCCAATTCTTGCTCAATTACGAGGTGTAATCATCTGTCAAAATGATGTATCAATTCTCACCTCGTGGTGAAAGACCAAAGACAATTTGAAGTGGGGGGGAAAAAAACTATTGGATATGCACCGATGGGCAAGTATGACACATGAGATGTGTCAGATGAGATGAGTGGCTCCCTGAAGACCACGCCGCTTTTCCCTTTTTTTTCTCCCCCCATGTGTGCATTTTGGAGAGCAGGGATGGAGAATAGTACATTTGTATGAATGATGCACATGCATTGCATGGACGCTGCTATATACCATGACTCTGATATGTTTCCCCCCCTTGTGTGCTTACAGATCTTGTATAACCAGCAAAGCGTGGAAGTGCGGGGAATCCTGAAGAGAAAGCTGATCACACAGCTGCAGCCAGACACCGACTACTCCTTTGTACTGACAAGCAGGGGAAACATTGCTGGAGGTTTGCAGCAGCAGGTGTCTATCCGCACTGCCCCTGACCTGATCAAAACCAAGCCCAGCACACATCAAGCTCAAGGTGGCAAGATGACGATCGACCTACCCAAGGTCCAGACCACTACACGTGTCAGGTCAGTGTTGAGTTAAGCGGGACTGAGTGGGCAGGGTCAGCAGAATCCTCCAGCAGATAATAATTGCTCTTCGACACAGTGGAAAAAAAAAGATGAATGTCAAAAGTGAGGTTTTTTTATAAGAGCAATGATTCGTGTAGTAAAAAGAAGTTGATCAAGAAGGCGTGTATACCTGTTAACCACAAATTAGTTGCTGCACAAAGTCGCGTCCAGCAATATTTCCATGATGCTGTGACCACCACTACTGGCAGTTCTATTTTGAGTCACCCCGGTTAATTGAACTGCTCTCTCTTGAAGAGTGAGGTCGGCCCCCCTGGGGGGAGGCTCGTTTTGGCCCCTTGTGTCTCCGGTCTTACTCTCTGAACCAAAGTTCATGACCACAAGGCAGTTTGGGGACGTCAGCTGTCAGATAAAGAGACAGCTTTGCCATGTGACTCAGCTCCCTCCTCTGACTTGTGTGAACTTTTAACACACAAAATCAAATTGAATGATTGAAATGGATTCTTAGTTCACCTTCCAGGGAATCAGTACCCACCTATTAAAAGATCATTTTCAGTTTGCACCCAGACATCGTTGATATAATCAATGGTTGATACTTAATCTGTTCTGAAAACCTGAAAGTGCAAACTTTAGTCTTTGTCTTTTTAAAGGCACAAACTGATGATAATTGAGACTCAACATCAGGTCGAGCTGCTCTGTCTTTTCACTCAAATCGTACATGACCCTTTGCAAGTCGAGCCTTTACCGCAGACACACACACACAAATGCACAGACTCATCTGTGTCGGGGGGGAGTGCGCAGGATTGATTGGTGAAAAGATTACAGGGCTGGCCGAGGGTCCGGCACGGATTGACAAGCAGAGAGTGCAGGTGATTTGAGGTGGGGGAGAGTTGCGGGGCGAGCAGCAGCGAGGAGGTGGAGGAGCCTCGTTATACATGTCCACACCCACTCCCAGACTTGAGTGACTGTTGAATTACAGTGGAGGCCTGGAGAGAAGTTAGAGAAGCAGCTGCTTTCCCTGTCAGCAGCAGCTGATTTTACAAGTCGAGAGAATGCCCCCCCCCCCGGCAGGCTCCGAAAAGTTTTCGCTTGGAGAGTTTGAGAAGCACGAGAGAGTCGACGTATAAATAAACACCGACACGGATGCTTGTGCATCGTGCGGCTCCTTCATTCATTACCTGCCTCCCGAGTTTGACCCCAAACGCTCCAACGTCTTTCTAATGTCTTTCTTCCTCTTCTATTTTGGTCTTTATAATTATAGCAGTAAGAGAACACACACACGAGTAGTCACATAGATGGTCCTATTAACCTAAAGAATCCTATGGGGATCTCTATTAACTGAAGGCTTCCCTCACCGGGATACTGTTTGTTTCAGTCTATGTGGCAGATGTTCTTAGTGATTAGCCATTAATTGGGGAATGCAGTGCCAATCTGCCGGTGTTCGACCTTGGTCGGACCCACGTGTATCGCTCCCCTAAATTTGAATTCAGCTCAACAAGCCTCACAGTGAAAGTATGTCTTTCTAAATGTTTTGACTGTGTTGCTAATACTCGCGGCCTGCTTTGATCTCAGCGTGTCTGTGCTCCAGTCAGTCTGTCTTAACACAGCCTTTATTTTCCTTGGCAGGTGGTACTACATTGTGGTGGTGCCGGTGTCTCAGTCGGGGCGGCGGTGGAAGAATCCAGACGAGATGGAGCTGGACGAGGTGAGTGCCAGCCGGGTGGCTGATTGGCTAATGCGCCGGGTCAGAGGTCGCAAATAGCATCTTCCCTTCCAACTGGGTGGGAAGAAGCTGGTTGTAACTAATTAGCTCTACCCCTTCTGGGCTCAGGCAGGAAGAGGTGGCAGGGCAGGGAGATTTTAAACAATGACTCACTGTGGTAGGTGGGGAGTGTCCTGATTGGCCGCCAGGTCTGCAGACAGTGCCCATCTGTTTATTCTAACAGTTCACATGCACACAAATTAGTCCCAATGTTGCATAACTGGGTAACTACTTTTTCTCCCAAATGATTTTGCAATCTCAATATTTTCCTTTATGGTGTTTATAATTACGCTTCACTAAGTCTACACAAAGTTTTGCACCAAATATTCAAACAGGGATAAAGATTAATGGTTGCCTTATAGTTTCCTTTTGCCTACCTTGCCTACGAGGGACTTTAAGTTAAATGACTTGCCAAAATATTAATAGCATAATTTTTAAGTAAACTACGTGGCTCATTGGTTTGTATCGCGGCTCGAGCTCCCAGTAGAAATTACCGAGGAGACTGAGAGGGAGCGAGATGGGACTCCCTGAGTCATTAAACACTGAGCAGGCCATTGTCTCCTCCCTCCGACATAATGATTTAATAAAGCTACATCTGGAGCTGTACACCAGACATCACTGACAGAAAACAAAATGCTGCTGGAAACACAATGCCGCAGTGCTTTATGCTCCTGCTCATTTATTAACCAGGCTGGCAGTCATGCTGAGATTGTGTGCCGGAGCAAACGCTAATTGCTCACTTCGTGGCTTGGCTGCATTGTTTGCAGTGATATCACCGAGCAAAGGGCATTTTAGCTGTGTAATATCATTATCTCGTATCTGGTGGCTCGCTCAGAACCGGACCTGAACATGTAATGTCAACGCAAAGGCTTTATTTGTGTTATTATAATGATTGCTATTTTTATGAGATGTCAGGAGGTGTTGGGATTCTGTTGTTGTGTTTCCAAGAAATTATCTCGGTTGCATCAAATTAAAAAAATCATGTCTTTTGAAGTGGTCTGTATAAAGTATGAACATGGATTTGTAAAATGAGGATGAACTTTTGTTACTTTTGCTTCTTTTTTATCATTATCTGACGTTTGCGTCCTTCGCCTCTCTCATCCAGCTGCTCAAGTCGAGCGAGGGTCCCGTCTTGCGGCGTCGACGTCACCTGGACTCCTCGAAGCCTTACATCGCTGCCAAGTTGGCCTCACTGCCAACCAGCTTCACGCTGGGCGACGAGAAGAGATACAATGGGTTCTACAACAAGCCCTTGACCAGCCAGCAGGAGTACCTCTGCTTTGTGCTGGCGGTGCTGCGGTACGAGGGGACGGACAGCACTTCCAATTACGTAAGTTACTCAGACTAATGTGTCCGTTTGTAGTTTCTCGGTTAAAAGTTTGCACTTTCCATTTTGAAGGTACCCCAGCGTGCACACGTAACCTTTTCTGTCTTCAGACAGACAATTTTAAGTTTATCACCCGTCCTCAAGCGTATCCAAAATGCCAGTGACAAGCCAAATTGTTGTTGTTTTACTGCCTCTCGCGCTTTAACACGGGCGCCTCTAAAAGTCATTGCAGCTTGTCCTGATAACACCCTTATCGGTCGACAATGACATCAGAGATGCAGCTTGGCCATTTCAGTAGCCAGCAGGGCCCGGCGCAGATCTCTTTACAATGCTAATACAAGACTCTGGGCCTTCTAAGTAGAGGCCCCGCGCTCTCGTCAAACAGCAGTAACACGGAGGCCCGGCTCTCCACGGGATGGTTTGGAGTAAACTTCACTGCAGGAAGAACGAGAGCCTGCAATTGCTCTGGGCTCCTCCGCTGCCCGGGACATACATATTCAGTAGCGAGGCCGCGGGCAACCGGAGGGGGGAGAGAGCGAGCGCTCCGTGTCCGAAACCAAATCCCAGACTTTTCACCTATTTCTTTTTCTTTCCTCTCAGCTCGTTTTCTTTCACTCCCTCCCCCCCTCTCTCTCTCTCTCTTTCTCCCGCTCTCCCTCTGTGCATCCCTCCCTCTCCACATCTCCCTCCACCGTGAAGACAGCAGAGGAGATTGATTAGTGCGGCTGGAGTTTAGAGGGAGACGAGGGCCTGGACACAGGGCCGAGGGAGTCTGCATAGCAGGCCTGATTCCCTTGAAATGCTACTTTACATGTCCCCAAAGCCCACCTCCTCCTCCCGCTTTCCCAGTAATCCCCCCCACTCCTTCAGTCAGAGGAGAGGACGAACATGCAAAGGAGGCAACAGTGGGCAGCCATGATATACTTTACTTCAAAGCAGATGCGTAAATCCCATCGCGGCACAACACTCTCACCGCACCTGCACGGCGTTCCATGTTGGATCAGCAGTGCTTAAGATTTGTCTCTCTCTCTATGTACTCCCCCTCCCTAAACTGTGTAGCACCCACCTCCCTACCTTCAAACTTAATCACTTAAATTAATCAGACTTCACTCACAGGGTGAATGAATCAGTGCGTTTGCTGTCACCACTTTAGCCCCATTTTTGTCAACTTGCTGCAGTAACTCTATTTTCTAAAGTACATGCAAAGGAGACCTGTAGTTTCCTGCAGTGGGGTTAAAGAGCAGCACAAATGTAACAAAAGTCATTTTAATTTTTCATCTTGTATCTTTTTTCAACTGAAACTGTTTCCTAACGTAATTCATCTTTGGTTTATGTACCGAAACTTTCCACAGAAAAGTTTTAGCTGCACCAAAAATCACACATATAACTGTGATATTTTTATACTCAATATGACTATTTAATTACATCTTCAGATGTAGTGGTGCAGTTGTTTTCTCTTCACTCTTTTAGTGACTAACGGTGTTACAGTTATGACTGATGCATGTCAAAAATTATAAAACAGTGAAAGTTTTATTTCACTTCATATTTATTACACCCAAAACTGAATTATATTTAATATTTTCTTTGAGTTTAGAGTTTTTAATGATCTGTCTTTTTTTGGAAAAAAAAGTCTTCACACATGCTGAAATGCTTACAACTAAATACAATACAATACAATCTGTAAATGGTCCTTTAAAAATGCATGACAGAAGACCCCCCTGTATGTTTTGACATCATGGAGGAAAACTTCATTTCGAATGATCGCGTCTGAAAACTTGACAGCATAAACGCTCCAACTTGACCACTCTGCTTCGTTGCCTCTAACAACCTCCTGGCTGCTGTGTCCACTGCAGGAAGCAATGAGGTCACAAATGACCTCATTCTATGTACTTTTTTCTCACATCTTTTAAAAATAAAACAGACCCACAATTTTCCAGCACTTTGTCCTCAGAGAGGGTATAAAATTCTCCAGAGCTTCGCGCGCTCCGACTGTGCTTTTTTTGCTGACCTGAAACAAACCCGCAGTGCACACCAGGTCACAGTGGCAACCTTTAATTAATGCTGAGCAATGTTTTACCTGCGAGTGTTTCTAATCAGCAGTTGCACACTGTTTGCTGGTTGTAAAACAAAAAGTGTTGCACTTAACTTTGGAATATTGCTGCAGATTACCGTTACATCTCTAGCAGTGGCCGCAACTGTCACCGATGATCTGAATAAGTTGGTGCCACCGCTGAACATTATTGCTTTTGTGAGCGGTTCATTTTAAAGAAAAGCTATTGAGCATCGAGCATGTCCTCTGGCTGAACTGAACCGTCAGTTTTCAGGCGGCATTATGGTGTTTCACAAATTCACTCACGATTGCCACCCTGGGTTCAGACATACAATAAGAGAGAAGAAGAATCCAGTGATTGACCTGCTGCACATGAACACGTGATTCACAGTCGGCTGATTGTCACAGAGCTTGTAAAAAAAAAACAACCCTTCATCTTCTGGTTTCCTTCTTAACCTGCTTTCCTGTGTGCGTCTGAACATGTGAACCGTGAGGCGGCCAGCGAAGGCAGGCTGTCATTGATTGCTGCACAAATCCCCCCTAACTGCACTCCTTGGGAAACTCAGATACGGCAGCAGTGTTTGTTTTTGTCACCCCCAACGCGGCACTTGCAAACGTTTATTACCAAACGCACGGGTACAGAAGGTAAAGTGTGCGGCAGGAGTGAAGCAGTTGGCAGAGGCCGCCTCAAGCAGGATCTTCACCAGACCCAGGAGAATAAGACAACAAGTACTGGAATAAATGACTTGTGTCTTTACTACACTTCCTCGCCACCACCCAAACTCCCCCAGCGTAGATCAAACAGGACCGCCAGGGTTTAATAAGCCCTCGTATATCAATGGCCACAAGCAGCCAGCAGTGGTTGGAGGGAAGAAGAAGAGGAGGACGGAAGGCAAAGGGGGATGAGAGAGGGAGAGGGAGGGAGAGAGGGAGGGAGAGAGGGAAGAAGAGCGTGTGCCTTCATGTCTCCCCAGCACCCAAGGCAGATAAACAAGCCGGGGGAAGTGTGAAATGGGATGATAGATGCTGGGTGTGTATAAACAGTATCATTTAATGCGAGAAGAGAGTGAGAGAGAGAGGTAGCATGAAATATTGTGTGATGTGAAACAGAGAGGAGGGGGTGTTGCTGAGGAGAGGAAAAGAAGGTAGCAGTTGGGTGGGGGGAGGAGGGTGTGTGTGTGGGGGTGGGGGGGGGATTGTCTTGTGTCCTATCCAGCCTGTGAAGTTTGGATGAGAGGAAGTTACCTGATGGTGAGAAGGAAGGCTGCGCTAATGTGTGCTGTTCCTTCGATAAGGGAAAGGTGAAGGAACCAAAGCAGAGGGAGACTCGCGTGTGTTTACCACCGTCTGCGGTCCCATCCAGACATTTATATTCCGCTCACTCTCAAGAAGAATTGGCTTTGTAGCACTAATTCTGTTGGTGCTCTGGGCTCTAAGCACCCTTAACATGGAAGGCTGGCTTCTTTCAAAATTCAAAGGGCTTTTGACAAACAATATCAAGAGAGAATTACAAAAACACTGTGTGTCTCTTTTTACCGAGCAGGGAGCATAAGGATATTGAAGTCCAACTTTTCACCAAGGGTGGTAAGATTGTCGGCGGGATCCTCTGCTCAGCTGTGCTGTGCCACTTCCTGCTCCTGGAGGTGTCTCCCTCTAGCAATGCCTCCAGATATCTGGGTGCTTGGTATTCAGCGAACTCCAGAGGAGGAAGAAGTGCGGTTTCTGGCGCTGAATGACGGAGGGCG
>JAUESE010000048.1:3202287-3221941 GCA_032274725.1 Malacoctenus triangulatus | reverse complement strand
GAGTGTGAAGAGAGAAGTACAGGAGGGAAAAGAGAGGGGTCATCACACAGGACAGACTCGACCCTGCAGCTACGTTTCTGTTCGACTCAGATAAAGGCGTCCTCTCACACACACTGTCATCTCTCTTTCTCACTTTTTTTTTGTACCTTCTTCTTTTTGTTGTCTCTTGCCTTTTCCTCCCCTCCTTCGCTCTGTCTCTCCCTATGTCATGCAGAGATGAGGAGCGTGTGGGCTCCTCAGCCTCCCCGGGGAGGCGGAGAGAGAGACAGGCAGACGTATAATAGGCATCTTTGCATGTTTGTTTGTTTGTCTGGCGCGCGCCCCGCGGCTTATTTAAGCCACTTTTGGAGAGGCGGGGGAGCTTGGCGAGGTCAACGGCGAGTTGAGACAAATGCGCCCGTGCTGTGCGTAGCGGATTCCGCGCTCAAGGGACGCCGGAGCGGCGTCTGACTGACTGGGGAGGCTGCGTAGCCCACAGGCCAGATAGCAGACTCGATATACTGCTACTACCACAACACCTCTGTCTCCCCCCCTCTCCCTCTCTCCCTCTCTTCTCTCTTCTCTCTTCTTCGTGCCCTCGCCATCTCTTATCACCCACTCTCGCTCCTTCTCTTGTTCACTCTCTGTGTCTCAGACAAACACAATCGTAGCACTCTCTCTGTGGCAGCGACCTAGACAAATACATTCACTTGTTGAGGCTCAGAGGACTTTGAGAAACGCCGCCGAAAAGCTGATGTCCTACATATGCTCACACACACATTTGTTTGCTGTCTTCACACACTCACTCTGACAGATGCACACTCCGACAAGTGCTTTTTGCATCCTTCACTCATGATGCTTGCATCGGCGTATAAGGCATCAGAATAAATGTGGACAGCACCCACAGTCACACTGAGTGTGTTGTTTTCTGTAGCACCAGTTCAGTCTTATACAACTTCCTTCTATTCGAAGCTCCCAGTGTTTCTAAAAAGAACTTGAATGAGTAAAACACAGAAGAAAAACTCCTCCTCTGGCACCGAAACGCCTCATTCCAGAGTTCGGTGCAAACACCGGACCTCCTGATATGAAGTATGAAATTATTCAGACTGCTTTCACATGCTGCTCCTTGAGTGTTATTGTAAGACTTTTCAACCACTGCGCTGCCTGGTGGAAAAAAGTTTCCCAAACCATCATCTTATGTAAATAAAGTGGCTGTAGTTGAGATGCTTCAAATGGCAAATTTGATCACCAACAGAGGTTAGAGCAGTGATGTCAAACATGCAGCCTGGGGGACGACACCAGCTCGCCAGTGGTTCCAACTCGGCCTCTGTTCCGACCTTCAGAAGTGTGAAAATTGTAACAAGAAAAATCACATTTATTCAATAGAACTAACTTCTGTTCTTGCTTTCTTTTTTGGGGGAATTGCACTATCTTACTGGAAGTAGTGCTGACAAGAGCAACTGCAGGCCGCAGGCCACATGTGACCCTCAACCCTTCAGTTTAGTGGCCTGCAAGCCAATTTTTTTTTTTGTCACAGTTTATAGAAGGAAGTCATTTTGGCCAAGGGAGAGAGACAACGAGCTCCCTCATTTCTTTGTTTGAGGAGTAAAACGGCTTCCTAAACATAAGTCTTTTTGCATACTTTGTTTCTCTACAAAAAGGAAAGTTTGTGTTGCTGCTGAAAGGTTGTAACGCTCCAGAATTACTGGTCTAACCCACTTCAAATCAATTTCTCTGCATGCAGCCCCAGAACCAAACTGAATTAGACACCCCTGGGTTAAAAGTTCAAATGCCACTCGCTTTCCTGGAACACTGGCGCGAGAACACGGTCCAGGTTTGTCATTCCTTTGTAAGAAAAGACTGGCGACCGAAAAGTGAGAGATTTGTCCGCATCGCACTCAAAACCCACCTATATCTTTACCGTGCAGTTAAACGCTCGTGTTATGAGAGATGCAGTCATGTCTCTCACCGTCTGACTCACCCGCAGATTCCCTCACTGCACCATGGCTCCATTGTGATACCGCTCTGCGAGGGCAGAGGCATTAGGAGCTGCGTGACTGGGCTTTTATCAGATATTAGGGCCGTTCAAATGGATGATCCCACTACTTCGCCGTGACCAACAGACAAAAAGCTCTCTCTTTTTGTTCTGCCCTCTCCTCTGCTGCTGCTCTGGCTTCCTTATCCTTTTCTGAAAGCACAGCTGCAGTCATTTGTTACACCAGTAAGAAGGGGAAAAAAAGTTGTTTTTTTCCCAGGATTCCCTGCAGGGCCACATCCTAAAGCCTTTTTTTTGGGGGCCCTCCCAAAAGAACAGGAAACCTTGTGGTGTCGTCACATCAGCAGCAGCGTCCCATCGCTGTGCCGGTTCTCTTTGTTCTTAGATAATAGGTTCCTCCCAAAGGCACACAGAACTAGAGAGGACTGGTCTCCTGTGGCCCGTGTGTGTGTGTGTGAGAAAGACAAATGAAAAACACTGCTGCTGTAAACTAATGCTGTGGCAAGAAAATCTGGAGCTTTTCACTTTGCTGCTTGAATAACCCTGTGTCTGTACCTAATATCGAAACACGCTGCTTTAAGCAAACACGATTGAGACATGCTGTAGCGCAGTGATTTTCAACCACTGTGTGGAACCGGAGAAAAATATACCACTTTTTTCCCCCAAATTTGCTTTGTAACAACCCGGTAAAATTCAGTTGAATCTCAGATATCTTTATTTTCAAAATAGGTTTGTGTCAGCTGCTGAACTTTTGTAAGAACTGACGCATTTACTTTGAAAGGTCGAGCCGGAGGGAGTCCCAGCAACTGAGGAACCACCTTGATCCTGTATCTTGTTTAAATGACCTTACATCTATTACATTGAATGTAAAAAAAACAATTTCCAAAGCATTATTTCTTGACAAAAGCCGAACTTATCACATGCACACAAACTGTGAGTTTTTGAAACTTCAGTGGACGCTGTGCCGTGGGGTCGTTTGACTGTGAAAAATGTGCCGTGACTCCGAAAAGGTTGAAAAACACTGCTGGAACGCACGCTCCCATCCATAGTTTACATTTACCCGGCAGTTGCCCAAGAGTAGCAGAGATAACAGAACTATATGACAGAGTGCAGTACTCTTTGAGCTCATCTCGGCTTATCTTTCCAATTAATATCTGCCTGCGTGCCGAAGAGCAGGCTGCTGTGCGGCTAATGATCCGGATTACTGCTGCCTGCCGCCCCGCCACTCCCGCTGCATGCTGGGAGCCCAATTCCCTCCGAGGTCTGCGATCTGTCACCCGTACCCCCTCCGCACCCCCCCCGCTCCCGTCCCCAACCTGCATCTCCTGTCGTCATTCAATAGGTGGCACGCTGCGCTCTAATGACAGATCCCCTGCACCTCCCTTTCTCATTCTCATCTGTCAGCTGGCTCGCCTGCAGTCGCTTGCCGTCGTCTTCACACACTTTTTTAAAGACCAGAGTGCGCCGGCTCATGTGCCCACTCCTCTCACACAGACACACACACACACCTACCTCCCCTCCCCTCCGCCATTCAGAGACGAGGAGTGGAAAGATATCTCATTTACAACCAAGGTACAAACGCACCGTCACCTCCTCCTCCTCCTCTCCCTCTCCCCCTCGTCTTCCGTCACGGTGTGAACACTAATGAAGAAGAGATGAGTCCTCTCCTGTGCCCCCATTTATCTCAGCGACCGAGGGACATGCACACTTATCCCTGCCTCCCTGTATCCACCGCTCTCACTGTCTTGTCTCGCACTTGCTCTGTCATCAGTTGTTGCGGTTCCCCGTAACAGAATGCAACGCTTTAATAGAAATATAATCACTTCATTAACCAGGGCGGTTGTTGTTGTCACAGAGATGTCATTCCAGCTTGATTGACAGCCTTGTGACTTGTTGGGCTCCAACCTTGAACTGTGTTTGATACAAGCCCGGCGCTACTTGATTGTCAGGGAAGTCTGCAGTCAGGCACGTTCATTCCTCGCACACACTGACCACCACAGACTGAACTCACTCCCCCATCTGCCTCTATGAAGATCAACAGACCCCTTGATTTTGCAAAGCCAATGACTGGCAGACACACACACACTGTCACCAACATAGAGAAGAACGAGTCTGCAAGGTCCCGAAACCTCAGGTTGGGATCCTTTGCTTGCCAGCACTGATACTTTACCATAGAACATTATAACGTTTTTCCTCCCTAAAGTGCAACCATATCGGTCTGTTATGTAGACTTGAACTAATAGTTGTAAATGATACAGTTAACATGTAAACAAGCTTTTAAGCAGGAGCATTTTGTGCTGTTTGCACTTTAGACACTGAAACTAAAGAAAAAAGTGCAATCCAGCCCTCAGATCTGAAGTTTTAAAGTTTCTGTCTGTTCTTTTTCTTCCAGATGACATTTTCAGCCAGTCCCTACTCAGACCCGATCCAGGTCAAAGCAAGCTTGTCCCACGGGATGGAGCAGCCGGAGATGTTGTGGGTCATGGGCCCAGTGTTGGCAGTGGTCCTCATCATCATCATCGTCATCGCCATCCTGCTTTTTAAGAAGTAAGCACGGCTGTGCCTCTGTTTATCTGTCACTGGGCTCTGTTTGTTTGAGGCTGAGCCGCAGTGACACTCGTGAATGTAGGTTTCTTTTGGTTGCATCAGGAATGGTAATGAGACATGCTCCCTTCTGCCACTCGCACCAGGCTCCTCACACACCGAACTGTAACATCCAATTTTCATAGCACCACATACAGTAATAATAGCGGAGGGACCGAAGACGGATTGATTCCAGATTCAAACAAAAGATTTTTGGCCCAGTTGAGTATTTCGAACAATACTATGTGAAGTGTCAGTTGAAATGGCAGCTGACATCGCCTCCCAAATAAACGGCACAGCTCGGCTGTCAAAAACTCTTAGGAGTGAGAAATGTGTTTTGGCCAACACTATTGGCCATTTGAAATAAGAAACGGAGGGCTGCAACAAAGGGCTTAGCTAAAAGCCCCGTCAATATCTCTTTAAACCACTTTCAGCCGCCCCTGTGCAGCGCACCGTGATTACACGCAAACCAAAAAGGTGCTTGAGAGGAACATATAATAGAGAGGATGACGCAACTTTGTGCTGAAACAATCTGTTAGACTGAGAAAAGAACTGCATTTAAGGTTATTTAGCTAAAAAACTAAATTATATATATTTTTGGCTTCTAAATTGAGAAAATTTGTATATTTTGGTTTACGTTTAGAAAACATATTTGAGTTTATAAGGGCAAAAAAAATTGTGATTTTTTTTCTTTCGTATTAAAAAAAGAGTAATCCACAAATAGTTGCAGTTGATTGACAAATTGATCATTGAAACATCAACACAGCAGCATGAGTTATCATTAATGTAATATTGCTCTTTAATCACAACAATCTCTCAACATTATGAACACATTATTTGAGCAGAAATCTATTTCCGACAGGCGTCTCTCGACTCGTCCCTGATTAACTCCCACCTCCTCTCTTTCCCTGATGGCTTCATCACAAAGTCTTGATTTTGCATCATACCTCTCCTCCGACCTGCAATCCGCAGCCTCGCAGCGCACTCTGCCTGGCTGTGCGCGTCTCCTTCCGCAGACTGAGGCAAAAAGGGGGCCTGTTAATAATGGGCCTGGGCGACAGCTCGCTGCTGAGCAGCACATCCCTGTCTCGGAGCCCTTTCTCCACGCAGACGCCGACTGACAGGAGGGACTGTGGAGGTGGCGGCGTGCCCTTTCTGCCGCGGCCGGGCGGCGAATGCGCGGAGGAATAATCGCGCGGCGGCGTCGGGTTGTTAGTGCTACCTGCAGAGTCGCCAAGAGCAACACCAGCAGTGAACAATGATGAGGTTATTCTCCAAAAGTGCTGAGTGATTCTTGGGGAAACTTTGTCCTGTGCTTTCAACATTTTGGCTCTCTGAAAAAGTACTCTTTGAAAAAGCAAGTTATAAATTGGTATCAATTAAAAATTAACGCCGTCCTCCTTTTTTTTTGCCCCTGTGAAAGCAGCAAACAGGAAAGGTGGGTACTGTCGCTGTTCCATCACTCACAGATCATCTCATACAACCCAATCCTTTCCATTTGTGCTGTGAAATTGGTTGTTTTATTAATTTTTTAGGGTTGCAGAGTTAAATGCCTCTCAGCTTTAATTGGGATCAAACACAAGCAGAAAAAAAGCATTCATGTTAGTGTTAAAAGGAGAATAATTCACGCCGTTGTCAGGTCTCGTATCATCAAGACTTTAAAGACGTCAAGAAGCAGCCGACTCTGCAGCCCTTCCCAGCTGAGGTTAAAGGAGCGCTCGGGTCACTTCCTTGTAACAGTGCATGTTTCACATCTGGTGCCAGTGTTCCTCCTCAGATCGTCCTGTCTGCCTTGGTTTGTCTCTGTGCCGTCTTTCATTATCCAGCCAGTGTCAGCGTGCCCCTTCAAGATTGGCCCCGTCTGAATATGCCAAGGCATCACCTGCTCGCTGAATGGGCCATTGTGAAGCAAATGCCAGACGGGGGAAGCGGCTGAAAAAGAAATGTTCCCATCTTTTTAAGCTGACATTTTCCACTGAGACCCATTCCTCCACTTTTAGCCTTTTTTAATGCTCACCCCGCGTCCCGGTCGCGGGAGTCCCAACAAAGATCCCCGTTCTGGCCTCATTAACCACACGCTCATACACTCGCACTGCGTGAACACACCACAGAGTGTGTCTTTGTGCGTTTCTCACACTCTCACGTCTGAACCCGCACTTGGAGCCGGAGCCGGCTGACCCGTGAAGATCGCAGCCGTGTTTGCTTTATGCCTGCATTAAAGTGTCATGCAGATTGGCATCTGACTGGGTTGGAGGTGTGAGGAGAACAGATCCCAGATGTGGACGCCTCTCGGCGCCTCCCTGGGAACGCCGGACACGGTCTGACTCAGCTCTCCGCCACAGAGGAAGCGATGCTTGTCGTAGATTAGCCGCTATGCAGGCTAGCATTAGCTTAAGCCCCCACGGCGTAAGATAACAGGTGGCAGGGAGGGCCCGCGCCCCAGCGGCCAGGGCGGACCGGGGTTAAGGCTGCATGTGCACCACCAGCTTTGTGTATTCTCGCCGGGCGTCGACAGAAGGGCCTGCTCTTTTCTAAAACCCACGCTCGCCTCTTGCAAATGGAGTGCAATGAGATGTGAAATTTCCACAGGGCGCCCTGATGCTTCCTTCCGCCCATTTCCATTTGCAGTCAGGAGGCTTTGTGCGTCCGCAGCTGTATCTGTGCGAGCGCGCGCGCGCGGCTGTAAAAGCGAGCGAGGTGGCAACGCGTACATCTGTGCGCCCGGTTGTGCGTGTGTGTCAACAGATGCCGGCTGTCTGAATACAAGGCAGACTGCGCTTTCTTTCCCCTTCTCCGCCTGATGGACCAACCTATGGTCGGCTGAGCTGAGCCAAGCTGTGCTGTGCAGTTCTGTTCCGTCCTGTCCCACGCTAGGCTCCGGCTAGGCCAGACCCGGCAGCACAGGTGCTGCAGAACGGGTCTAATTACCCAGTGTTGTGCCACCCAGCTGATGAGCTAATTACAGCATCCGCTTGTTTTCCTCTCAAGCTGGAAAGCCAGTAAACACAATGTGTTGTTAGCACACACGCACGTACACACGCGTGGCAGTGAAAATCACACATTTAAATCTCCACTACACACACGCTCACACTCACAAACACACATGAACAAATTCCCACACAGCAGCTGTCACCTATCCAGCAGCAAGCAAGCCCAACCCACCCCACTCTGGGAAAATGACGGTGTTTCCTCACCCCCCCCCTCCCTCCCCCTCTCTCTCAAACCGATCGTGGGGGTGATGCCTCAGTGAGTCATGTCTCTTAAACTGTTGGGCCTCATAACTGATTTTGAGACTCATCGCATTATTAACCTCATCCAGTGTGGCTGCACAGTCCCAGTGTGTGTGCATTTCAACGACTCCTTCCGTCTTCTCGTATAGACAGTTGATGACTGCCGCTGTCAGTCTCCCTTGTTAAGTTAAAAACCGTGTCGCTGGTCTGGAGCCCGGAGGAGTAAAAGCCTCACCGTCTCTCTTTTTTTACCACCCCAGGAAGCGGGCATCACCTTTACCCAAAGACGAGCACTCGGGTGGGGTGAAAGACTCCCTGCTGGCCAACTCCTCGGACCCCGTGGAGATGAGAAGACTCAACTACCAGACCCCAGGTAAGAAATCACAGCCCACCAATCTTACAGCCATAAAGTTAATGGGAGCTTTTTTCTGCTCTCAAGGAGCAGAAATTAGAAGTGAACGAACAGGGAAGATGGCATCGAAGATTACAGAGTTGGTTGAAGGTTAGTTCTCAAGGCACAACCTAAATATTTAAAGAAGCAACCTCAGTCTCTTATTAGTCTAAACTGGTTCGATTTTAAACTTGGCGTTATGAGGTGTATTCATTTTTCTTTCGTGGAAAAAAAAGAGGACTTGAAAGGACTTTTATTTTTTACTAAATGAAAAAATTGTTAAATTCATCAGTCAGTAACTCAAAGCACAGACTCAATCCTCCTGCTTTCAAAGAAAAATACGAAAAGGTGACTCACACCTTTGGAAGATTTTTTTTCCCCTCTTATTATATTTTCTTCTTTTTTTTAACCAAATTGTGAGATCTTTCTTTTTGGGATCATTTTTTTTAAACAGCCAAACTTGAAACATCCTTCCTCGAAGCAGTCTGCCTCATCAATAGACGCTGGCCTTCCTCCTTCTTTTGATGGATCTCTTGTTTATTTAGTGCTCGGTAGCAGGTCCTGCGGTATGAAAGCCACGTGCGCTGATTATTGTGTTGGTTGTCCTCAGGCTGTAATTCTGACCAATTCTCCAAAAGGAGAAAAATGCTCAATAAGAGAAAATAAACAGTGTGTGCTGGCCGTCATTTCTGAGCCGTCAGCGTTGGAGGGAGTCGGGCTGATGGATTCAGATTTCAAACAATGTGAAAGTGGGTGTGTTGAGGGGCCAAGTGTGCCCGCCTCAGCATCGGGCTCCTTCCACCCCCCCCCACCCCACCCCCTCACCCCAATCCTCTATCTCCTCCCCTGGCCCTCGCTCCTCCTCCTCCTCCTCCCTCCATGAGCTCCTTTCATTCCCCCCAGCTGGTAATGAGTCCTGCTGCCTCTGATGTCAAGGTGAGCCAGGCGGAGGGAACAATGGAGCTGAGAGAAAATGTCAACCCCAGTGCACGCCAGGGTGTGCGTGCGTCTGTGTGTTTTCCTTGTGTGTGAGCGAATACGTGTGTATCCCTTCTCACGGGTTATTAAAGATCCCATTTGCCATACACACACACAGACACACACACGCACACACACACACACACACGCACACACACACACACACACACACACACACAACCCCTTTGAACCCCTGCAGAGGAATTAAGCAGTGCTGCTGCTCTGAAAGAGCCCTGTTCTCCCATCCTCCCACTCCACCTCTTTCGTCTTTTGTCTTCCATTTCCCCCTGTAGGGTAATCTTTCTTTTTCTCTCTTTCCCCTTCTTCCCCCGCTCTCTTTCTCTCGCTCTCTCTCCCTCTCTGTACGTCAACATTCATCACCCTCTTTTTTTTTTTTCTTCCTTTCCACCTCGCTGTTTTGCTTCAAGAGTGGTGATTATCAAAAATTACCAAGACTGCGTCGAGGTGGTGAAATCATGAGAGACTCGAAGCCTGAGCCGAGTGAATATTGAGCAGGCCGCTCCTCTGTCCTCTCGCTCGCTCTGTCTTTGATTTGCCCCCAGCAGGTGAACATTCCTGCTCTGATTCTGATTGTTGTCGAGTGGTCCGGCGTAGTGCAGCTCATGGATCCAGCATGGGGGCTTGTTGAGCAGACCTCGGCCGTACCTGTTGCTACTGCAGCAGCAGCGCACTCTTCCTAGTTTATTTTGAACTCTATGAATTTGATGTTGTGAGATCTTCATATTGATGGATTTAAAGCCATCGTAAGGAACAACCAAAAAACATTCTGAAACTCTTCCTCAACACGTGTATTGAAGTCCGTAGACTCTATTCAGCCGTGCTGAACTCTGAGTTTACAGATGCTGTCTCACGAGAGTATCTTAAAGTCCACCTTTGTATGCGCTTGTTTAACAGTCTAAACTGTGATACTTGAACCGGTCCAGGAGGGCAAACACCGGCTCCCGCACACTCCCAACTTGCTTGAAAGGTTGTTTGCAGATACCGTTTGGCCCTCGTCTGATCCTGCGCCACCTTCATTGATCGAGTGTTGTTCTTCCTCCCTCCTTCGCTCTCCTCTCTCCACAGGTCCCAGCTCTCATCGCTGCCCCAACACTCCAAGTTAGTCTGATTTCTCACCTACTGTGTATTTTCCCACACATGCAGTCGCTCTTCCTTTGTCACTCGCTCCCGCACCCCATTCCCCCGGTGCGACCCCGACAGACATCGCTGGCCGACGAGCCTGCGGCCTCTGGCTCTGCGAGGTTGCTGCGGTGTCCTCTTTGGGAGGTGAACTCCCCACGACACCCCGATGATGTGGAGGCAGAGGAGCCGACGGTTTTATGGACAGTTGAGCAGTGCGGGCAGTTGCACTTGCTGTACATTAGCCCTGTTAGCTACATCTTCACTCTCCATTTAACCAACAACATGGCTGTAAAAGACTTGGCTGCACATGCACAAACACATACACGGTGGCGTTAATGTGTTTATAGGTCCCTCTGGTGATACTATTTAATTTATCTAATTGGTCTGGTCTCATCTTGCACAGTGGCCGTAGTGAATGGCCATTAGCATTACAGCAATAATAAGCTTGCAGCAACCCCTCATCAAAAAGCGCGACCCGCAGCCTCTCTGGTTTGCTCGGTCAAAGGCGCTAATGTTAATATACATATATCTTTTCAGTGTCAGAGGGATTTGAAGGCTCAGTGTAGAGTTAATGATGCTCCGTGTAGAACTTTAAAGTGTCTTCATGCATTGCATACGGTTAACTTTTAACACACAGGGCGAGTTCCCAGCAATCCGTTTAAGTACATAGCCTTGCCAAGTTCAGAGGCACAGGGGGAATTTGTGTCGGTAGATTAGCAATAAATCATCCAATAACCCAGCGATGAGAAATCTAGGGAGCAGCAGGGGGGTTGTTTGAAATTAATCCAGCCCAAACGCTCCAGGCTGGCCTGAAAGATAGTCCATTGTAGGGAGAGGGATTTTCAAAGAAATGAGTTTTGGCTGGTGACCAGTCAGATTTTTTTTTTCTCCTCTGTAGAAAGTGACAGTGTGACTGATTTGTAGAGACTTGTGGGCTCTCGTTCGGGTCCCACCTCTGCCACCGATCGAGCTTTGTGGAGTCGGAGGGATGTCTGCCTCCCGCTTCCTTCACGGAGCATGCTCACCCAGTCACTCATGCGCATCTCCGTGCCAGCCCCACCTCTGTCCTCCTTCACTTAGCATGACGATATCACCAAATGTCACCAAATGTCACCAGCCTGTTTCAACTCGTGCGCTCTCTTTGCCTCCCTCTCTCTCTCTCTCTCTCTCTCTCTCTCTCTCTCTCTCTCTCTCTCTCTCTCTCTCTCTCACTTTTCTCCCTCTCCTCATGCATTGTTGAACAAAGTGCACTCTCCTCACTGTTACACAGCCACCCCATGGTCCCACCGGCAGCCTCACTCACCCTGTGGTCCAACCAGTGTTTGTGTAAGTCGACGTGCGCGTGTTTGATGTAAGAACAGCTCGGGTCTCATTCCTCCCCCTCTCTCCTCCTCCCCCCCCCATCCCCCTCTCTCCCAGGAATGAGGGAGCACCCCCCTATTACTGTCGTGGACCTGGCTGATCACATAGAGCGACTCAAGGCCAACGACGGCCTGCGCTTCTCGCAGGAGTATGAGGTGAGCGCTGTGAGCTAATACTGTATCAGTGATTCCTGCTCTTTCAAGCATATAAATGTGTTTCTTTGTTAGCGTGTCTGGGAGGAAGTTTTTCCCTTTGATCCAATATGCATGTATTCTAATGGATTATGGGCGACTTCTTTCACAGACATTCTTCAGTCATTTTTACAACTCTATTACCAATCCCACCAGGAAACCAACACTTACATTAAATGCTGTGAGATGGCTTTTTCACAAAAACTAGCAGGTGGCGAGTTGCTTAAGCAATCTGTGTGCGTCTTGATGCTTCCCCGAAGAATGTTATTTTGCAGGCGGTCTCTCCACTGCAACACGGTGAGGGATTATCTCTTGTCAGTGTTTTTCCTTTGCTAAAAAAAAAAAAGAAAAGAAAAGAAAGAAAGGGGGAAAAAAATTTGCATTTAAAGTGGCACATAGCGGGTTTGGGGCCTGAGCAAGGCCAGATGAAGACGAGAGGCATCCTTGAATACAGAAAAAAAACAACAAAACAAAACAAGTCCTGAGTTTTATTTGCTCCGATTTCTTTCATTTGCTGTTTCTAATCAGCTCGATTTCATTGATGGATCCAACAAGGCTACACGGATAAATGTGAATCTCAGCTTTTACTTCATCTGGAACGTTACATTTCTGCCTCTACCTGTTTGTCTGTGACCTGCATGTACCGCCGCTGCTTCAAGAAACTTGGCTTTGCAAGTTCTCTCGCCCGAGTAAAGCGACAAATTTATTTCGGCGACCTCGCAACCTTTCCCCAAGCGAGCCTAAACCGCAGCCAACATTTTAGTTTCGCCGGTCTGTTATCTGCCCTGTGCAGTATTTACAGGAAAAATAACATCCTTTGGTAGCGTTACACAGCAGTCGTAACATCAATTTATGAAACAAACAAATAGTATATATTCAGAGGGATAGAAGACCATTAAAAACACAGTGCTTGTTCTTGTTCTTTACTTTTATTCCTTTCAAGTTCACACAAAATGTTCCCATTTGATAAAATGTCGAATTTACTGCAGTTGAAACATTGCTGTATCTTGGGACTTTATATAAATGGGTTTGAATGGACCAAGTGAAAATAAATTTGTTTAAAAATTTAAAGAATGAGGCACCAAAAAAAATGCAAATCATGCATATTTGCAAAGTTTGTTTTGGTGTTTTTTAGGGGGGGTCACATTGAGAAAGTGACAGTTAACTGGGGAGATAATTAGGCCCTGCTAAAAATCTGCACTCAATTAAGTGAGTCTTGTGTTGCTCGGTGCCTCTCCAGCACATCGCCCTGCCGGCATGTTGAGTTAGTGTAAGCGAACCGAGCCAGAGAAGGGGGGGCTTGTATGACTGCAGGCAGGCAGCCCGGCCCCATTCCCTCCCTGCAACCATCATTCCAAGCCAAGGAAGACCCCCCTCCATGGCCCGGCAGATGGCCATTCGTCTGCATGCCAGCCGAGGCGCTGTGGCGAAGCTCGTGGCGCTTTGTCACAGTCGCTTTCGCCGGCTGCTCCCGTTGCGCCTTTTCCCCAAGGCGCAGAGTTTGTAGCGGCGCCGCCACTTCCTCCCCCTGATGTTTCAGGCAGCCTGACACTTCCGATACCACCAACGCCAGTCCACATCACACTGAGCAATGAGCATGCTGGGTAATGAGCAGAATTTGTCAATCAGGCATGCTGCAGCTCCACTGACAGTCTTTTATGGCGCGAAGCAACATCGCGCCGCAGTCGTCATGGCGTCATCATTATCTTCATTTGAGAGTAGTTCCAGTGTGTCGTTCAGAGAACCCTGGGCAGCTCCTCCTCACCTCCTCCTACCATCTCTGCCTACCTTGTTTGCTAGTTGTCATCAGTCCAGTGTGCCCGCTGTGTTCACTGAGCTCTCAAATAGATATGACATGTTTTGACTGCAAATAAACTCTTTCCCTTCATACTGCCGGCAACGGGAGGAGGAATTGGCAGCGCGGTGCTCATCAGCAGCTATAGGCCTCTGCCCTCATGACTCTCACTGCTGAGCAATTTGGAGCTGCACTCGACCACTTGCATATATGAGCACATTTTTCACATCTCGCTCACCAACCAGCTGGCATGCACTTGGCTTTTTTCAGGTAACAAATGTCCAAAATAGCTTGAATATAACTTTAGAGGCGTATTTTTACCCGTCCCGGTGCCACTTTACCTCACGGATGACATAATGAGAGCTCGAAAGTGACAGCCGGGAGGAAAGAAGATGCTCGGGACCTTAAGGAGTTTAGGGTTTTAAATTAGCTGACAGTTTTTTGATTGTGAGGTGAGGAGCAACAGTCTCATGTACTGTTTAGCACAGCAACAACTTCAGTCAGAAAGACTTGCCTGATGATGAAAAGGTGCACCTCAAAACGGTTGAAGATGGTGAAAAACAGAAAAACTTCTGTATATTTTAAAATCTGCGATGTGCAACTTGATTATTTTGACGGCTGCAAAAAGTTTCGCTGCTACTTCACTACCTGAGGGCCCAATTGGGACCAAACACTTCTCCCGTAATTAAGGACTTTGGAGAGTTATGGCTGTCAAATTAATGAAAAGAAGTTATTTTGTCAGCTCGAAATTCAATCAGCTTTGGTGCGGGAGATATTTTTCTTTCATATCATGTTAGTAATGCCACGAGTTTGAATCCCAGCTGCAGCAGGAAGCACATGTGACAAAACAGCTCGCAGGTTATTTTGAGTTGCTGTGACAACATCTGCAAATAATGGAGCAACTCAGAAGACAGAACGAAGTAACTTCAGTAGTACAAGAATCAAGAGCGATTATGTTGCAAAAATCCTTCAATCTTCGTCATATTAGATATGACAATCTGGAAATAAGTGCCAAAACTTCTCAGTTGATTATGTCTTTTCAGTTTGTTGATAAATTTGAACATATAATTAGAAAAATGTACTTGATGATGCTCTGATTTTTTGCAGTACAACAGTCTAAAAGTACTGCACTTTTATCCAGCTATGATGATCAAAACCAAAGTGTCTAAGCAGTTTCAAACTTTGTAGCTTATTTATGTAAATAACCGACGATAACTGATTAACCTCTGACAGTCCCATAATGTGTTTTAGCCACAATAAATAATCGTGGAAATTTTCCAAGGTGTCGATGTGACTCCTGCTGGATTTGCGGGCCAGCGGGCCTGGGGAATTACTGGACACAGTATCCGGTGTGAGCTGAGGGAGGGAATCGATATGGAATAACAAGAGACTGTGTGACATTATCTAGCAAAGGATAGGAGGCCATCACATATCCCCCCCGATCAATATGTATGCGGCCCGCTGTCGTCTTAGCCCAAGAGAATGACGTAAGAGGGAACGGGGTTAGAATCAGTGACGGGAGGGGGGGGCTGAAACAAGAATACAAGGTGGGTAAAAGCAACAGAAGAGGAGGAAAGAAGAAAATGAGAAGGGTCACCACGAGAAGCCAAGCATGTGACTTCCCAGAATTGGGTAATTTAATAGGACCATCAAAGTGGAGAGGGAGTGTTTGTGGCCTGTCAGCTCCAGCCAGACCTCATTTCCCAGCGACAACAAGCATACTCATCATGTTGGCTTTGGGAATGGAGGCGATATGTTGGCTCACTTGGCCCCGTCCATGGATGATGAACCTTTTGGGCCTAATTTAATACACCAGAACAAGTGCCCTCAGACTTCTGCTTCATTAACATTCAAGACACAAAATGCCACAAATAACTAATCCAGCAGACAGCAGGTTCAGGGTAGCCGTTTGTTGAACGGTAGCTGCAGACTGCACAATGTCAACCGCAGCATAAAACAGTGTAAAACCTCAAAGACATGATGTGGGTGTATGAGCCATGTAAAGGCTCTGTAGTTCACAGCACACTGCTGTCCATAAGTGACAAGAGAGAGATTTCACCCTCTTCCTTTCACCCATGTCGTCCTAAAGAACCTCCTTTTTGTGCCTGTGTATGCTTTTCTCGTGCTTCGCGTCTCTCTCTGTCCGTTTACTTATAATCATTCTCTGCCGATCTGTGTGTCCTTTGCTTCGTCTGGTCTCCCCGCCGCCCTCGCTCGCAGTCCATCGATCCCGGCCAGCAGTTTACCTGGGAGAACTCCAACATGGAAGTCAACAAGCCAAAGAACCGCTATGCAAACGTTATCGCCTATGACCACTCCAGAGTGGTGCTCACCTCTGTTGACGGTAAGAGTTCACAAAGCCACTTAACCCCCACAGAAACTCATTGACTGACACTGCTATTGATAAACACCTACTTCATATGTACCAAGGACATTTTGTACTGCCGGCGCAGCTGCTGCTGCTGCTGTGGATAAACAACTTTATGCTCACAGCCCATGTGTCCGATTTGGCTCAGCTGATGATCACATGTAAATTAGAGAGCACAAAGTATCATAGGTTATTGACAGAGCCAGATTGTCTTTGTACAATGATTAAAAAGATTCTGATTAAAATGATCTCCGTCTGACCTCTCTGTCGGAGCCATAATACTGGCGCAAACGACTGTAGCATGTAATATGAGTTATATCCCCCGCTGCTCCTCTTGGTTCCAGCCGTGCCGGGCAGCGACTACATCAATGCCAACTACATCGACGGCTACAGGAAGCAGAATGCCTACATCGCCACTCAGGGGCCTCTGCCAGAGACACTGAGCGACTTCTGGAGGATGGTGTGGGAGCAGAGATCCAACACCATCGTCATGATGACCAGACTGGAGGAGAAGTCGAGGGTAAGGAGGAGCGCTGGCTGTGATTTCGACAGTGTGAAAATCATTTCCATGATTTGTGCAATCTCAAACTGTGAATTTACCACAAAACAACACATTAATCACAAAAACTGCACTGGGAAAAAATATAAAGCACCCAGATAAATGTAGATTTGCGTCATATTCGTGTTCGAATTCAAAGTGTGGATCGACATCGTGGCTGCATGGTGGTGTATTAGTTTGGACTCTCACTGCACGGCAAGAAAGTCCTTTGTTTGCACCTGGGTGGGACTCTTGTAGTTTGTATGTATACATGTATGCATTTTTCATGGATCCTCTGGCTTCCTTGTGCAATCCTAAAAGTGCTGAGATCAGTTCCAGCCCCCCCCCCCAAGAGATAGCCTCGATGGAAAAGCACAAAAGAATATAAATGAAAGAATGGAGGAAAAAATTGATTGAATTCACATCTTTCCTTCTGCAATGCAGCTGAGTGACCAAGCCCCACCAACCAGCCGCAGCTCTGAATGGGAAGCAGTGCGGCGCTCACAATAGGACAGATGGCCGTTTTGTAGAATTCAAAGTCACTGAAATCGACAGTTTTACAGCAGAGCCAGCAGCCGATGTTTGGGGAGTTGAAAGGTGGCCAGAAACTGAGTTTTCCTGACACATATATGTATATATTTATGTAGCTTGACACTGAGGAACTTTACACCCAACAAAGCCTGAAGGCATATAGACACCCAGTCCTACTTTAAAGGGGATTTGTCAGCCTGATCAAAGTCACAGGCACTTCAAAGGATATTTTTGGTTGTCTGTGGACAGTATCGCTTCACGTTGCCTCCCTTCTCCTGAGTCTTCTGCAATCTCTCCAAACTTCTGCATGAATTCACTTTAAATGTGTTTGTGAAGAAGTCCTGCACAGACGCTTTTTACCATTTCCCATTTTACCTCCCGTTGTTTGTTTTCCTCCCATGATGGAGTTACCACGGCAACTTTGCATATGATAACAACACACGCATGCCCGTTACTGAAAGAAACAACAATTTTCCATCAAATTATGCACTTCTGCAGCGTGGTTATATTTAAATTTTGATAATAATGTAAACTCTTTGTCAATATTTAGACACTGCTCGGAGTATTCAGTGCTTGATTGCAGCATATTTATTTTTCGCGACATCACGCCGAGATCTCATAGACATAGACGTCTTTTTGTTTCTGCACTTTCTGAATTTAGCTTGCGAAATGCACAGCAGCATAATGAAGTTTTTGAAGTTGGAGTTGAAGCGGATATTCACTCCCCAACATTTGTGCGCTCCTAAAATACATCCAGACTAAGCAAAAAAAAAAAAAAAAGCAGGAGCACGAAGGCATCTCGTGATTCAAAATTGGAATGGCTTTATTTAATTACCATCAGTGAATCGTTCGCATGAATTCCTCGGAGAGAAAAAGTCAGCGTGGAGTACAGCCAGTATGTGCTGCTTTATTAGTGTGTGTGTGTTCACGGTACCCTAATGAATGAAAGAAAGTTCCTCTGAAAGCAACAGGAACTATAAATGAAAAGAAAAATCATTGCAGAATCCCATAAAAAAAACATTGTTTTCCTTGAGAGTATCATTACCTGAAAATCAGTGTGAATAAACAAGAGTCTGCAGGAAGCAATTGTTTTGTCAGAGTGAAGACTTAAACTACTCGCCATCCTTCAAAACGTATCATCGGTTTTAATTCGGAGCGATCGTGGCAATCAGTCATTTTGGCAAATTGTGAGCACAGCGCGTCTTCTCATTTATTGGGACCTTGGAGAGGATCTGCAGCACAGATAAGCTTTGATAAGATGCTTTTTAGTGCGCGTTCCCTCCACGGCGAGGACGCAGGCGCCCTAACGCCTTTTCCTATACATTTAGTGCCTCTGAGTGGCAATTTCATAACTCTGTGACAGATAAACAAGCTCTCCAGCTTTGATCCCGGAGTCACAGCTGCACATACATATATAGGGATAAAAGAAATTGAAACACCATGGCATAGGGAAGTTAAAGAGAAATGAAACAGCCTCCGAGATTATCCCCACCTCCTACACACACATTTTAAACCAACTGGGTTGCCAATACTATGCAGAGAGAGAGAGAGGGAGAGAAGAAGCAGTGATCCTGCGTTGCACCAGCTAAGAAAAGAGACCTTTTCTTTCCCCCCTCTGTCTTGTATCGTCCTACATCGACAACTTTAATATCACTTTACACAAAAGCTGTCAGAAACTTGAGGGCAGCAGTTTCACATCCAAACCAGGAGAGGGTGACTAACACCAGCCTTAACCTCTCCAAAGAGTCGTGGTATCACTTAAACGGCTCCAGTGATTTTTCCCAACAGTCATAAGTTGTAAGTAGTTTTTTTCGGTCTGCTTGTCCCTGAAGAGTCAGTAAAACAAAACCCTTTTAAATCCCACATTGAAGGAGAGTTCGTCTTTCACTGAATGACATCTAAAATATATATATTGCCGCTGTGTTGCAACTTTAAAATCATTTTGTCCATTACGCAGTGAAACCACTTAAAGTGATTTGCTTTCATGAATCTTCCTCAGCACCGACAACAAGCGTTAGAAAAGCAGCATTAACGGGTTTTGAATGAGTAGAAAATTTTTCTATGATATTTCAAACATCACACAGAGACAGCGTTCTGATCAGTAACAGATACCCTCACATATGGCCTTGTTAGACTTTAAGGTACCTTCAGTGTTTTTTGTTCACTTGCTTTACGTAAACACACTTTCCCTTATTTGTTCCTTTCGCAAAAGCTCACTCAAACACATATGGCGAGTGAGTCAACCTCCCACTGCACAGCATCAGACTGATGTCTTCCGCCAAGCAGAGGAGGAGCTTGACAAACCTGATGAGATCCGGCAGCAGGCAAATTTCAGCCTCCTCTGGCGCTATCATCGCCAGTTAGTAGAAATCCCAAAAAGGTCAGGGCTCAAAATGAGACCGGAGGTGTTGCTCACTCGTGTGCACAGGTTTTTTTTTTTTTCTGTGTGTGTTCATGCGAGTGTGCGCACCCAGATAAGAGGTCTGCACCCACGTCAAAAGGCCAGGTGACGACATGTGAGAAGCGAGGTTCAAAGGGAAGCGGATGATAGTGAAACCTGCAGCCGGTG
>JAUESE010000048.1:3152243-3164920 GCA_032274725.1 Malacoctenus triangulatus | reverse complement strand
CAATTCAAAAAAATAAGGACATTTTTAATCATTTTTCTTATTATTTTTTGAACTCACACAGTGGCATGCAGAGGTGGCTGTGCTCGCTCTGCTGGATGTACAAAATGTAACCTAAAAGTCGAATTAGCAGAGCTGAAGCAAACAGCCAAAACACAGTTCTGCCCCGAGGGCGTCAATTTAGATTTTTGCAAAGGAATAAGTCTCTGTGGAGTCGGAGCGAGCAAACATTTTGACATGACATAGCAAGCAAAGTACAGGTGTGATTTATATCATTAAATGTAGCTGCATTCCTTTCATGTGACTGACGCATTAGCGAGGCTTACTGGAAAACTTAAATGGAACCGAGCCACCGTTAACGTATTTCATCACGTCAATGATCTCCCCGCGAGAGGCGGTGGAAAAGCCAGTGGACGCTGCTCGTCCAGTGGACGGAGGAGAACGGGCAGATTACGAGAACGTGGTCGGATCAGAAAAGCTTATTAACATCAAAACTGGGGAGTGTGCGCGCTGGAGTTTGGCTTGAAATCAAAGTCAGTTTTTTGTTTTTTTTTTCAATGTGGCTGCAGCTATACAGTATTTACTGCACTGTTTTGAAACTGCATGTTTGATGTGGACGTAATTCAAGAGAAGTATTTGTTTGAGACCTGCATGCCAACCAGATGCCCGCCATGAAGAAGGGCCCCCACCACACGCAGGAGTGATTGTATCTGTTTTCAAAATGCTTTCCAAAGAAAAGGGGGCATCATGTCAGGAAAAGTTCACCGTAGGTCGAGCATGCACACAAAACCCAGCCAGTGACAACAGAAACACAAACAGAAAAACAAGGAGAGGGCAGATTCAGAATAAAGTGAGCATGGCGAGTACTCCCACAAAAAGGTTGCATGAGTGTGGACAGATGGTGAAGTGGAAACTTCTGTTTTTGCATCATCGTTGCTTTGAATCAACTGATAAGAAAACATGACTTTTCGTAAGTTTAGCATGTGGGCTTTAGATGGATGTCGATCCACGACGTCAGTTTTGGGGTTTATTTGGGCTGGGATCCTCGTCCAAACTAGAAATGTCCAAATTTGTAGCCTCTGCCAAGGAGGGAACATTTTCACCCCAAATTGTGGATGTTTTCTTTCCGTCTGCTAACAGAATAACTCAACATGTTCTCGACGGATTTATCTGAAATTTTCAGGACAGTTGAGAAGTGGTACAAGGAACACATGATTCAGCTTTGGTGGTGATCAGGTCATCCCACAATACCAAATGATGAAACACATTGTTTCTGTTGTGGAACCAAAAAGGCTCTCTTTGTTTGAACAAAACGCTTCTCCGATAGAGAACGTGCCGGTGATGTGACGTATCTTCTGGATTCTTGAGCTTAGATTAAGGATGGACTCAGGGGGTCAAAAAGGTTTTGGAAATCTGTGTGTGGTGGATATTGTGTCTGTAAACCATTTCAGAATCAATGTTATCACCATATTTCATCCCTCGTGTTAAATTAGGCAGAGAAGGAGTTACGCAGGCATGAGGACTCAGTGCTCGTTATCCTCAGGAGACACGAATCCCAGCAAATTCCAGACAACACAACTTATACAACTTCCTGCTCAGCCTCAATGAGGCAACACCACCTCTCGGAGTTCATATGTAAACTATGACCACAGGGATTTGAAGAGAGAAACTCAGAAGTCAGCTCGAGTTATCAGGGTTTGGAGTCGATCAGAGGCAGGTCACACAGAATCACGTGGCTGATGTATGGTCAGGGGAAGGTTTTGTATATTTGTGAGTAAAACAAATAATCCTTCTCCCTTTGGGCTTTATTTGGCCAAGCGGAGCACATGTTTGAGCCTGACTGTGTCTTACTGTATTTACCACAGCTGCAGGGGTGAAGCGCTTCCAACAGGTTGCATTTTGGAGCTATTTCGTATTTTGCAGCCAACTGCCGGGATAACAGAGGAGGCTGAGGCTCTGTCACTTCAAAGGTTTTTCACCCGCAAACATTCGGATGGAGTTAAATCCTGAGTGTCAGGAATTTCCTCCTGAAACGACAACTTTCACTTGGGTTCCCAGAGAGAAAATGGAAAAGCTTGGACGTCTTGATCCCAGTTTGTTGTATTTATATCAGTTCCCCATAGTTTTTCATACACAGAGGGCTTGAAATATCCTTTAAAGTGTTTATGAGAACCCGTTCTACCACTGGTGTAAACAGATATTTCCGCTTCTTACTGCTCCAGTAAATGGCCTTCAAACAGAACTTCTGCACAGGCACAGCAGAGGACTGGAAGACCTGCAGGAGAGAAATGTCGATAGCTAGTTAATCAAAGCAAAAACAACCAAAACATCCAACTGCGTAATAACACATGGCAGCCATTTGATTACAAGTATGATTCATCTGCAGGAATTTGTATTGCTTGTGGACTGTGGTTTGACATTCTTGGAGAAATAATCATTCCAGTTATTTGTTCCTCCTGAAGTGCTTCTCGTGGGGTGATAATTGCAGGTTCGACTTTGAGCCAGTGGGAGGTAATGAAGTCTGAATCGGAGGAGGAGAAGGGTCTCGCCAATGAGCGACGGTGAGAAGACGCATAGTGAGATTTAAGTGAGCTGTTTCACCAAAATCAGCCTCTCCATAATGCTACTGCTAAGACTAATCATCCTATGCTTCAACTTGACGGCCAGTTGGGTACAAGTTGGTGCTTGGGAATAACATATTTTAGCCAGAATTGATGATTATATGTGGATAATCTCAACAAAAGTCACGTCAACATTGGTGCATTGCAGGATAATAGTGTTGGTGTATACAAGACATCTGCTGTTGTAAGCAGGGCTGACAAGATCTACAATAAACATGCCAAAGTTTTACGGGCCCCCCTCCCATGTCCAGCTGCAGCATGTTGGTGAGAGAGACATGGAGGGACTGAAGATGCAGCCATGACTCTAGAGAACCCGAATAGCCCCAACAACAGCCTGCAGCAGGTGTTTCTCCTCTTCCCGAGCAACTCCGAACTCTCCAAAGATAAACTGACACAGTCCACGCTGGCTGTTCCCGCATTTATACAACAGAATCAAGATTTGATCAGGACATCGGGCGTTACAGTTTTATATTTCTCTATAGGATTTGAAGGATGGGGGGGGGGGGAGTGGTTTGCAGCCTTATAATCCTAATGTAAAAGATATGTTGCCTTTAACTGAGAGTTGATTCAATCATTCTTCATTTTCATATTTTGCTGTCCTCCACAAGTCTTTACACTCTGTGGAAAAGTGAAACTAAAAATAGAAAAAAAAGAACTGAATATGAAACTTAAATGTGTTAAATCCAATCAAACAAGCAAACTTGAGAGAAACTCTTTCGATTGTGATCGCAGCGACGCAACAGATACGTCTCTGCTGAAAGCTGCAGAGCAATGTAGCATGCTACCAAAAAACAGGATGCATGAAGCAGATGAGCCCGCATTGCCCTGCCAGATGGACATGAAGTTTTAGTTTGAAAACAATTGATTGTGCAAACAATACAAGAAAGACATTCCAGATGCAATTAAGTATATATTGCCATATTAACTAAACTATTCAAACTATTCAAACTATTATTATTTCTTAATCAAGGAGCTTTGTTACAGCAAAAAGAAAAATAAACCCAACACAAATGTCCTGTTTGAACATGGTTCTTGATGAATGTTAACTCTGTCATGCATGGGAAAATGTCCACGTGAGCTTGTGCTGTTTGGCTCATGGAAACTGAAGCAGCACCACTGCTGGACCTCGGGGAGCCTGATTTAGCAGCGATGTCTCAAAAATAGGTCCTAGATGACACCATTGGCCGCCGTTGAAGATAATAAGGGCCATTCTGCAGGCTTGCATGAGTCGGCCTGAACAGAGGAGCTTGTGTCCTCTACTTGTGGTCGTCTTCCGCTCTGAGTCGGTGTCGTTTAGATTGTCTGCAGACAGTTGCTGCTTGGAGGTGAAAGCGACTGATAAGCATCTCTGCGGTTCAATATTTTGGATACTTTTCGAGATGGCTGCAAACTTTTCTGAAGAGCCAGGATGTTATCTCTGCTATCTCTGTGTGGTCCTCTCTTTCTTCCTCCACCTTCCTATTAATTCTAGTTTCTGTGAGCTCACTGGTGGATTCAAACGTGGCCAGCCTCTTGAAGCGCTCTCCCTGACTCGTTTTCCACCAGGTCTCGACACTCCAAACACGAGCCGTGAGGAGGTGTTTTAAGTTAACGTGCTTTTGATTTGAGTCACTTGTGTCTAAAAAGGCCTGTGCGTGCTAGGAAGTTTATTTTCTCACTGCTGGTGGGCGTGTAAGTGTTTGTAGTATGTATGAGTGTTCAGTAGGGGCTTTGGGGTGGGGTGATTATTGGGAGTGGCACTATTAGAAGGAGAGGAGGCAGGAGGGGCCAGAATAGGAAATGATCCTGCAGATCACCTCAGACATTCAAGGAAAAATTCCTCATTTTGGGATCATAGTTTTTGTTTCACACATTACGATCCCTCGACTTCGGTTCACAAATTTGTTTAACGGAAGAAAAGAGTATTTAAAGTATTATTTTGTGTTTAGAATCTTGCAAATTAAAAATAGAGTGTCATCAAAAAAGTCTTGTAATTAGAGTGTACCTGAAACTTCATAGATTTGGGACATCTCAATGTTGTTTGAACTTAAAGGAAAGCCTGTTATCCAAAAGCACACATTTGAATTGAATCACTATGAGCGACATCATGCTATAGATATATTGGACTTGTTCAAGTTAAATACTGCTTTTTTTGTAGCATTTGTGAAGGTGAGGTCTTGGTCACATGGAAATCCTCTCAGCACATCATCCTAAACATTTCAAACATGTTATTGATAAAGGTTGTTGTTCTTTCACCATAGCTCCACCTTGTGGAAATATGAAGAATCACAGTTTTAAAAAAAAACTTAAATAAGAGATTAAATAAGGTTACTGCAAGTCATATTTTGTAGCACAACGCAGATGACGACATCTCTTAAAAAATGTCTTTTTCTCAAACACAATATCAACAAATGCTTACAGAGAAGTTGATATTTACTTTAATATAAATACCTGATTGGCAACCTGGTGGAAAAACAATGACAGTTGAAGTATATTAAAAGATTTAGGATGAGCAGGAATTTGTCTCCATCAAAATGAATCTGTGGCACTTTTTCTCTCCTTGTATTAATCTTGAAGAGGAGCGGCGATCCTAGTTAAAGCTAACTAAGGTTACAGCGCTGGCTCAGTTTTACAGATGTTGCGTTCAAGAATTCTGACTGATGTAACTTCAGCTGACCTTCATCAATGAATTAGTCATCAGACTGGCTGCCACAGTGCTGACAGCATTCAGCGTCACAGCAGCAGTGAGTAATAATGAGGAGGACAGCTAAAGTGGGATTCAATAGGAACACTGGAGGAGGGATTTAAAGCGGTAATGCAAAACATATTGTCTCCTGTAGCTTTAAATCAGGCACTCATCACCACTCCTTGTAAATACCCTACTGCCATGTTTTTGAATGAAAATTGTCTTTCACATTGAAACCATCTCCAAAATCATGTTTTTTGATTTTAGCACATTTCTCCACAAAAGACCCCTCAGTGACAATAGCAGCAGACAAGGACGGCTGACAGAAAAAAGAAGAACCTTCAAATTAAAAGCATTATGCAGTTTCAAACGTGTGCTCTGGATTGTGAAGAACATCGTGACTTTTGTGGCTGGCGAAAAAAACTAATCCAGACAAATCCTGTCACGATGCCTTGTGATAAAAAGAGTCTCGAGTCATTTCTGCAGTCTGAACCTTATAAAGCTTTATGGTCTTCAACATATGTAGACGATCAAAACACCCTCTAGTAAATTCAGTGTGATTGTTGCTATAGTAACTATCAGTCTGAAGAAAAGTGGAAATTTTTGGCAGCTGTTAAAAAACTAAACCTTTTTTAAACATGCGCTTCACTCACTAAATGTTGTCGATGGTTTTGTCTGGAGAATATGGTGGATGATTTCCGGTTGGTAATATTTCTTTATTTCCTCGACACCTCCCTCCTGGAGGAGAATACCTATCTTAAATGGTCCATCAGTCACGTTGAAGTGGGTTTTATTTTCCCAGCCCTCCCCGAAATGACTCGACTCCTTGTACGGAAAAACACGACATCTATAAAGAATCACGTGGGCCTCTTTATGGAAGATCCCTGCTTTTGATTACTGCTTGTTTTTTTATGTTGCACCTGATGTTTAACTGTGCTGCCCTGGAAGACAACTGTAATAATGTTTTGATGGATATTTGCCACGGCTCATTGATGTCAAACTACAAATCCCCCTTCTTCAATTGAGCATTCCTTAAATTCTGCTTTAAGCATATCCATGACAATCCTTTATCAGCTTCCAAACACTCCCGCTCCCCTTTCACCACCCACTTCGAGTGCCCTTAAAGCAGTGATTATCAACCACTGTGCTGCGAGGAACCATCAGGTTAAAGCACAACGAGTTGTGTTCTAAACACTAACTATAATTTCACTGTGAAAAAAATGAGTCCTGACCCCAAAGAGGTTAAAAAAAACCGCCTTAAAGCATTGCCAAAACTTCCCAAGTCAACCAGAGCGACATGACTCATTTACAGATCTGCCCTTTGGAAACATACTTCAGCTCGCAGGTGATAACAGGCCTTAAAAATGCGGAGTCTCTTTCAAAGCGCAGCGAGTTTTAACGCCGGGTCCTGATTGTGTGAAGGAAAAGCAATCGGTGGAGTGTGAGCAGGTGTAATTTGTTTTCAGCGAGGAATTCTTCGAAGAAGCTCTTTGAGTCATGACATAAGAGGTCAATTCCTGGGCTTTTACTTTTTAAACAATGCATATTAGCTGCTTCTCATTCTGACATCATGACATGTACGGGCTTGAAAGTTGTCCAAGTCAACTGATATTCAGGAGCCGCTGCAACAGAGAGGTATCACGTTCTAACAGCTAACACCTGGTCTGAAGTCATGTCTTCTTACAATAATGTCACTTGCATTTAATAGGATAAAAGCCACAGTCACTGGATCCAAAAACAATGCAAATTCATTCACAGAGGTGACTATTGTAGCCACCACATGAATCAGTGGTGGGCTTGTTTGTAGCACTTACAGATGACAAAACCAGAACCCAGATAACTTTACACAGGATTGGATGAGAAAACAAGCCTATTTTAAGTGCTCAAACAGTGTATTTCTCTTCCAATAAAGTCGATTCTAACTTATTTCTATCGTGTGTCACCCAGAGTTTCTTGAAGCTATCCAGTAATTGTTCATACAATGTATTTTGAATTGTACCCTCACTAAAAAAGTAGCTTTAAAAATGTCCTATTGTGTGAACTTTAGAAGATATTGGAACTTTAAAAGGATCTGAGACGGATCCATTAACACGGTGGCTCTCATCAACTTTTTCATGAAACTTTACAGTGAAGCGAAACATTGGTGGAGACGTACGCTCACTGGTGATCTTTCGAAATCACTTTGCTGAACGATCAGCCAATAAAAACATCAACCGCATTACCAAATTCTCCTCGTTTCAGGGTCAAAGAGTCACATGTGAGCACGTTCTCGTTTCAAGTGGCTAAAATGTTGGTAACGATTGCCACATTCCATCAATATTTACTATAACGTGTTGCCTAGTGCCCCGGACAACACACGGCGATTATACCATTACTGTGATGATTATTATCCCTTTATAACTCTGATGCCTAAAGCATACAATAAAACGGAAAGACACGACTCACAAAAACAGATACGTTGCAACATGCTTCTGCTGGTACAGGTACCACCTTTAACTCCGTGTCTTCCAGGTAATTTTCTCAGAGTGTCTACTTTAATGTCATAAATCAACAAAACCTTACAGGAGGAGTCGACAATGTTTTTTCTGTCCTAATAGAGACACAAAAGCCTCTATTCGAGCCTCAACACAGGAGAAGAAAAGCTGTCGGTTGAGCAATATTTTGTCCAACGGCAGATCCGGTGTGTTCGTTGAAGCCAGAATTTACTGTTCTTAAGCTGACAAGCTACGAAAAGTAGTTTGGCTGAGAAAAATCTGTCGCACCACTTCTTTTAGCACTAACGATAACGAGCATAAAATTAGAAACGCATTAGGAATCAGTATCATCGAGCACGATGCTGCCACCTCTCTCTCCAACCTGCTGAGGTTTACTGCCACTGCTCAGTTACTATTTCACTGAACATCTGTTTACTGCAAGTAAATCTGTAGCTTTTATAGGTTTTACTTGTGATTTATTAAGAGTCTTTAATAGGAATTAGATTCAATTTATGAGAGCTGTCTGCATGCTGACTGCTCACTCTTTCTTTGTTCCAGGAGCAGACAGCCAGATTACGGAGCCTCTTCCTCCAACTAACTGATCTAATTTAGCGCAGCTTTGTGAGTAAATCGGTCATCACAGACAGTCCTGACAGCTCGGCTAATGTGTCACAGTAACACTTCAATAATACGGATCTGTAAACACTATTAGGACAGATTAACTAGTTACTCCTTATTTGCAGTGACTTGCAAAGCTGCTAAACTGGTTTTCAAAGGGAGTTGTTGTAAATGTGCATGAAAATTTTGAATTAATGTCTCCACTATAACCTTTGATAGTAATTTTTCAGGTTTCCAGAAATGAATGGAGGGAGGAATGAGGTTTCTGTGGTATTAAGACCTTATATAGACCTGAAGTGTGTTCTGTGAAAGGGACTTTAGATTTGTGTGTAGCTGTCTCACAGTGTGCAAATCCCCCCTACATGACTTGAAAATACCAACAGAGCCACAAGGAGGAAGATGCTGGATGGGAAACAAATCTGACACCTGTGGAGGACCAGCAGGTTCCCAATGAGGAACAGATGCAGGACCGCAGCAAGGTATTTACAAGGTGTCGTTTTGCAAAGATGCGTTCAATAGATGCAGATAAACAGATCACAAAAACTCAGGTGTTTCATATTTCATCCATGCACTCATACTGAGAGAATGGAGCGGAAACAGCTTTGGAGCTTTTGTTCGTGTGATTGGGGATGTGGCAATGACCCAACACAAATATCATTAGACTGAATGTTTCCTCCGGTGTGTCGCAACCCACCTGTCATGTCTCCATCGCACACTGCTGGTGGGACCCACTGCCTGAGAGCCACCAATCCAGCACAGATCGATGTTTGGACTCTGCAAGAGAACCGAAGACCCCCCCCATGCTTATCTGGTGTAATTCTGCATCGTTACGGGTACTTTAGCCCAGAGTGATATGGAGGCTAACTGCAGGTCTATCACTTAAGTAGCATGATAAGCAACTCCCTGCAGTATCAGGTGGCTACACTCCAGCTTCCTCGTTGTCCCGCCCTCTATATATTCTGGACTGAACACACTCCAAATTCTCATCTAACATGAACAAAAATTAGTTTTTTTTTTCTAAAAATGGCAAGAATAAAGTTCTCCCAGGTCAGGACTCGTCGTACCTCCAGAGAATTTGTGGGAGGACCTCCTTTCTCACCTCCTCAGTCAGCGGTTCCCCAAAATGATACAATGCTGTAAAAAAACCAAAAAAAGGTACATCGACCACACCCATTCCAAAATTCTGACCAATCACACAACACTTGTTGGACACGGGAGGAAATAGTTATGCCCAGATGAGTGGAGAAGCCGCAAGAATGAAATGACATGATTGTCTTCTTGAAGAAGGAACAGATTTGTCTGTTCTTGTGTACAAAATCAAAATTAAATTAAAAAACAAACAGGTTAGCCCGATACACCTCATATTTCACCGGTACATCGAAGCAAAAGTTACATTTTGTGAAATGACAAAACCTTGAAGCCGTATCTAATGGGAAGTGTGACCAAAAAAAAGTAAATTTACAATTTAGGATAATTGCCTTACAAATATTTTAAACTGCAGGTTTAACACGCATTATTAAACTCACTGCACACCAGCCTGTGAGCTTCTCCTAAAGCTCCTCTCTCGCTCACATGGTGCGCTCGCTGCAGCAGATTAACGTTAAGATCAAGCTGTTCTTTTTAAATGACCAATGCAGAAGGTGGATCTTTCTGTTCATTCAGCAGTCAGTGAAATGAGGGAAGAAATTTCATTCACAATCGGCTAAATTTGTCAAAAAATAAATAAAAAGCATGTATTCGATACCATTAAAATTATTTGGAACAAATGTTGAACTTTTTTCAACTTTTCAGGCTTGGAAAAATGAGATACAACGACTTTTAGGGATCACAAATATTATTTTTGAACGGGATGCTCTGAAGTTAGTGTTTTAACGCTTTAAATTTAGGTTTTACCACCAGATCTGGTGGTGAAACATATGTTTCAGGAGGGGGGCAAAAAAAATTGCACTCAGTCCAAAAATGGTTTATTTTGTAAAGGGGGGGCAGTTGGAGGAGATGAGAAAACATGGTGCGCTACTAAATGATATATTTAAATGTACATGACATTCACAGGGTATTACAGTTATCACTCAAATTTTCCACACATGTTTATTCCAACATGATTTCCAAATGTAATGAATAAAAAGTTTGTCTATTTTCAACATAAAAATATGTATGAACACAATAAACCCTCGGGATGCTGAAAAGAAAAAAAATAAACAGTTACATGCAGAATGTAGACTGATGAGTTAATCCTCGGTTTGAAAAAAATAAAAAAAACGACAAGGTGAAGAAGAATACATCTTATTAATTTAGAAAAAAAATTGAGGTGAATCCATCTGCCCTTTTGTCCTCAAATCATTCACTCACATTTGCAGAAACCGCGTTGTTTCAGTCTTTTATTCACTATAATATAGGTCAATAGGAAATATAAGAAACTGCTATTAATGACAACTCGAGTGGTCTTGGCTAGCCATTACAAACAGCACATATGTGTTGAGATGCCTCATGAAAAATGACAGCCCAAAATAAATTACATTTGCCAAAACCTAACACACGGACTGGTTGGGATGAGGGGGGAGCAGGGAGGTTGGGTTTGATGTAAGAACAACCGACTTGAATGACTAGTCAAATACACCGTGAATGAAGCTCCTCTGGATGTGTGGCGTCCAGAGGCACATCTGTAGAGTGAGTATAAAGTTCCCAAAGTAGAAACTGCAGTCTTAACATGTGCCATACTTTAAAATGTAGAGGAAAACACCCTTACACTCATCAATATGATGAGCAGAAAAGTCCCAAACCAAAGCTTTGAAGTCTTTATTTTTGCTATCGGGGAGAGGAAAAAAGTACTCAAAAACAAAAATAAAACACAAAACAGGAGAGGGAGGGAAGAAACAACTCCAGATATTACGCTGAATGCAGAGAAGATGAACTGCACAAGTTGGGTGAGACACTCCGGCACAGGGGGTTATTTCCTGGAGCTAGACTTCTAATATCCAAAAGTACTGGTCTGGAGGACCCATGTTGGTCAAAGGGGGGTGTCCATGGAGATGCCTACAGCAAAATGCATCCACAACAGCATCTTGGCAGGCGGCCCAAGAGTGACGCTATGTGCTTCCTGCTGCTTGGCCCTCTCCTCCCTCTGAAGTACCTGCAGGGACAAAGTGGCAGCAGGTTGAAAAAGGTGGAGGGTCCAGAAACTTCCATACAAAAAGTGCAAAAAGAGCCTCTGCTGGGACATTTTGGTTGTTTTTCCAAGAAATTCTTGGTTTTAAACTGAGTGATTAAAAGAAAGTTACTGACTTGTAGCAGGAGTGGAGGCTGAAGCGGAGGCGGAGGCGTTGTCTTCCTCGTCGCTGTCCTCCTCATTGGACTGCGGTACCTCAGCTTCTGGGATGGTTGCTGCTGGGGTCTCAGGCTCCTGCTCCGCCCGGCTCTTCAGGGCTAGGATACGGTGATGTAGCGCTGCTGCCAGCTGACCTATGTCTTTAGAGCTACCCTAAAGAAACGAAAGCCAAGAGCAGGCACAGCTCAGCCATGTTACCATGACATAACCATCCGCAGATGCTTCACATTAAATGCTTGTCTGAAATTATCTGGATTCTGGCCTTTGAGGCATAGAGAGGGCTTTTAATGTGAAACATCTGCACAGGAAGTTATGGACTTTATTAACAGTAGCTTAGCACTATTAATAAGTGAATAAAAGTGGTACAGTTTGGTTAAAAAGGCTACCTGGGGGTGCCAGAGGGATTGTTTGACTGGAGTAATTTGCTGCAAGTGTGAGATTGCTGGTGTTAAAAAGCAATCAAATATGTTTATCGGGACAACACGTAGGAATTTTGCCAGAAATGACTCAACATTATAAATAAGAGCAGATGAGAGGACGAACAGGCGTGTTGGGAATTTATTTGGAAGTTTCAGCCAGGCCTGCAGTTGGTCAGCTCGCACGAACAAGCAGCTGCTTGTAACTATCAAGACTAATTGTCGAATCGCGATGGGATGTCAATGCCTTTCTTTATTGAAAAATCAGCTCAAAGTCATTTCTGTCCACAAGTAAAGTCTATGATGAGGACAGACCTAAAGAACAGCTTGATGTAGTGCGACCTCAAACCCTTGGACAAAACACTCACCGATATTAGGAAGACCTTGACCCCCTGGTCCTCTGTGTCCATGGCAGTGATTCGTACGCTCTTCTCGCTGGCCTTGTCCACCTGCATCTGGGGCCATAGTTTAGTGTTGAGGATCAACCGGAGGCTGCCCTGGGTCCTCATCACTGGAAGAATCACAGCACAATGTTCATGTAAAACTTAATACTACCAATTA
>JAUESE010000048.1:3124200-3136820 GCA_032274725.1 Malacoctenus triangulatus | reverse complement strand
AGTGAGTGCCATGAAAATGTTCTATCACAGGTTACACCAAGTCTTTTCTTTGTGCTTACATTTGAAATACTACTGTATTTCACTCATCCAGCGATCAAAACTCTAAATTCTCAATGTGTGCATATGGACTGATTGCCATTGTTTTAATAAAACATTGATACTGAATGTATAAAATGTAAAAAGTCACAGAAAACTTCAAATCCAGAAGAAAAAAGAAATTCAATTTCCTCATATTTTTACTGCTTGCTAAGTAATTTCATACAAACAGGAAATATATCTCATTAAGACCATTTTTACAACCAATTCTTTCCATGATAAAGATACTGATGGAGCTTTGACATCAGTACAGTTCGAGGAATCGGTTAGATTGGACCAAGTGGAGCAAACCGTCTGAACCAGAGTGTCAGACATGAACCCAGTAGGTCCAATCTGGCCCAGTTTTTTGTTGTTTTTTTTTTAAACATTTTTTAATGTGCTACCATGGATACATAGGTGCTCAGTGTAGACTTACTTCACTTGAGAGTCCGTTTTCCTTTCTGCAAGTTTTCAAGCAGACCAGAGCTCCTTCGACAGGTTTTAGATGAGCGTTCGCACCCACTAAAATGAGGCGAATGACCCGAGGAACCAAACAATGGTTCCTTTCCAATGAACCAAACACCACCCTTTTGTGAGTAAGTCACAATTTTTTCACACAACTTTTAATATGCATTACATGCCAACAAACATTAGAATGTTTGGAAAGATATATTTACAAACTATCGTCTCACAGATTTGAGCAAAAGACATCATGTTCAACGTTGTATCACGCTTTGTGTCAATCATGTTTTTGGTATTTCCCTTTTCCTCACAATTTACTGGAAGCTGGACCTTCTCACTCACAGTTTGCCAACATTGGAATTTTTTGTCATGCTCACTTGTTTTAAATAGCGCCCACCTTGTAAAAATGTTGGCTGTTATTTTAGTGAGAGTCGGAGTGCCAAAAACGGTCACCGAGTGTGTAGCAGTAGATTAGATTGCGTGAGACATTGTTGTTCACGGCCAGATTCGAACTTGAAACCGTGTTCTGTACTTCTGGCAGCCTCATGCGACAACAACACAGAGCTTACATAACACCCTCTCCTGAAAACCTGGAAATGGTTTTGATCATGCTGCTGTGTAAAGAGTGAACACACAACAATGTGCAGTCATTAATGTAGCATTAAAATGCTAGTCAGACTCAGTAAAAAGGGGGATAGATAGGAAAAATTTGCATGTTACAGGGTGGTCCGTTAATGGAGCCTGTCTGTGGGTCTCCAGGCTACACAAGCTAGTTGGATTTATTCCTTAATTAGCCTCACAGGTGTGTGACAAAACATTTCCCCCAAAAAAACCTGTTACATGATGATACAAACCACAGTTTGGTGTGTGTTCAGCCGGCCGTCGGAGCCGGCCCTCCATCCGGGTCTGTTCTGGGACTCGCCGGAGCAAGACTGGATGTACCCCACCGCCTCCACAGACCTCCTCTTCTGGATTCGGTGGAGCAAAATCCGGTAGGCCCCAGTGACGGGGCTCCTGAGGTCCAGGTTGTTGAGGAGATGGATCTCGGTGATGCCGAGGTCCTCCAGCACATCCTTCACTGTCAGCTCCTCCGAAGTGAAGACGTAGTTGGGTTCGATCAGATGGGAGGGCGTCGGTCTGCTCGTCGGGTAGGCCTGGGGGTAGTCGATGTTCCTCATCCAGTCGCTTGCCATGATCTGCGACATATTGAGGCGATCCACAGGCACTGGCCTCAGGAGGCCCTTAATGATCTCCTGGCATGACTGCGGTACGTACAGAGGAATGGAATAGGAGCCCTGCAGTATACAACACTTCAGCCTGCCTGTGTTGGACGCTCTGAACGGCATGGTGGCAGTCACCATGAAGTACAGCAGGATCCCCAACGCCCAAATGTCTGCATACTGACCAATGTAGCCTTTTTCTTTGAACAGCTCGGGGGCGGCATAAGGGGGGGAGCCGCAGAAGGTGTAAAGGACATCACTGGGAGGGCAACAGGTGCTGAAACCAAAATCACCCACTTTGATGCAGTAAGTGCTTGTGTAAAATACATTTTCAGCCTTCAAGTCCCTGTGGACAATATTACTATCGTGCTGGGAAAAGAGAAACACAAATGCAGTTGTTAGAGTTTATTTTCCAAAATAATGAATCTCTTGCAGAGTTCTTTCAATAAGCGAGAGGTGTGATCTTAAAAGCAGGTTTTTTTCCTTGCATTTTTTTTTGACACAAATTGAATGAATTTAAAAAAATCATTTTCAGTTTTCCATTCTCAACTTTCACTCTAGAGATCCTACGGTTCATTGTTACTCACCATGTATCTGACAGCTGACAGGACCTGAGAAAACACAATCTTGCTCTCCAGGTCAGAGAGGCGCCCCCTGGTGGTGATGCGGGAGAACAGCTCCCCTCCGCTGGCATACTCCATAACAAGATAAAGCCTCTTGAAGGTCTCCACCACCTCGTACAGGCGCACTATGTTGGGGTGGGTCAGCCTCTCCATGCAGGAGATCTCGGATGCAAAGAGAGCCTGCGACTGCTTGTCCAGACGCACCTTATCCAGGATTTTAACCGCCACTCTTTCTATCGGGCGAAGACAGACATGAGCAGAAATGGTGAGGCAACAAGTAAGACAGACGCTCTGCTTGTTTGTCTTCCTCTCACTGTTGAATCTCCCTTTCCAAGGATCTCTTTGATGTTTTGATTAAACTGAGCGTGTCAGCTTATTGAGATCCTCCTTACGATACACACAGGCGGGTGAGCCGAGAGGGCTAAAAGCAGCGTGGATTAGAGGGTGGCTGTCTGATGAGATTAGTCATGTCTTCTGACATCTGGAATGACCCAGACTGGACTTACATTCTGCAAAACGCTGAGTCACATATTTCCTATCAGCTGCATCTGATGTCTGCACATTCAATTCAGAACTGAGAACCTCCCTCTGACATGAGAACCAGGTCATCTTAACACTTCTACTTACAGCTTTCGGGACAGAACCCCCCCCCCCAAAAAAAAAAAAAAAAAAAAAACCTTTTCATTTTTTAAATAATTGAAGAAACACAGAGAGAGTTTGATTTAAACAGCATCTAGTTTTTAGTTTTTTTTATTTTTTAATTTGCAAATGAAAAGCATTTCAACTGCTATATATTACTCATTATTTATTACTCACTTATTCATATTAGAGTACAAATCTTGCATATCAATAAATTCTTTATTTCCACATGGTTTGCTGAGAATTTTCACATTATTACCACTTTTACAACAATGTGAAAAACATCTGTAGCCTGAATGATCAGCACATCCAAATTTATAATGCCAAACATGGTCTTTTTGATCATATTTAACTGTATTCATGACTGTATTCATGTGAAAAGTCATGGAAGCTACCGCCTTCTTTCTGTGACTGGGTCACAAAATTTGCATGTGCTCTCTGTCCCCTCTCCAGCCTTTGGTTTGCCAAAACATAACAATGAATCTACGACACACAAAAGCAAAAGCCGTCCAAATAAAAGCAGTGGGCAGTTTTCTAGGTCTGCTCTACTGTCTTTGAAATGGGCACTTCTAATTTCAACAAACTCAGAGCAGGCAAAGCCTCGGGCCATACCTGTGATCTCTGGTGACCCTCCCGGTGGGGTTTCAGAGCCCAGGCTGGGAACCACTGCCCTACTGTGACTAGCAGCGTTTGCAGCAGTGTTTCTGGTGTCTTACCTGGGAGGGAATCTGGACACATTGCTGTTTTTTGGCCAACTCTCTTGGATGTAGTTACGTCAGTAAATTAGGCACATGTGGACTGATCTTGCATCTACTGCACTGTCTTTTTAATGGAACTAAAGCGATGTATTAATTTTGTCATTGATCATACTTTCTTTTTCAAATTTGAGTTAAAAAGTACTGTACCAACACAAATTTTTACATGAAGCAGCAAAACATTTAATCAATGATCTCACAGCTGAATGACTGTATTCAAATCCTACCACTATGTGTCCTACCTGACTGACAGGCTGTGGAGGAAAAGGAGGTAACGAAGCGTCCAGTATCTCACCTTTTGTCAGGTCATGTATTCCCAATCTAACCTGGGAGAAATTGCCGGAGCCGATCTCCCCCCGCAGCTCGTAAAGCCCCACTCTCCGGCCGAACAACAGGTCGTCCATCACCTTCTCAGAATGAGTCAGATTGTACAAGGCCTTCTCGAAAACTGTGCGGTGTATCGCTTCATTGTCATCCGTCACGTTCTCCTTTGTCTCCGACTTTCGCCCCACGTTGCCTGAGGTCAATGTGAAGAGTTCGTCTTGGCGTGGGGTCGTCCTCAAGTGAGCCCCTGCGAAGGTTGGAAAAGTCAGGCATATCAAGGATGCATCCGAAGATTATATCAACTCCAATCTGAACTGAAGCTCAGAAATTCTTCTACTAAATTGTGCAAATATAATAATGCAATTTTACTCACATGTTTTCCCCTTGATGTGCTTCTTACTCCTCTCGTTGTTGACCGTATTGTTTTTGTTGTTGGAATACATCCTTCTTCTGTACGACACTGAAAGAATCCTCTTTTCTGTCTGTTCTCGCTCTTCTTTGAGATTTCACAAAATACAAAAGTGGTAAATTAACATGAAAGGAGAAAAATCCGCAGGAGAAAAAGCTTCTGAAGAAACACGAGGAGCATAACGTAAGGTGACAACCATCCGCATGCATCAGGAAGGTTTCTTAAAGTGGTTGCTTTCTTTGATAATCAGCTGCTGGCCCAGATGCTGCTGCTGCTGTACGAGTGTCCAGTATCACCGGCTCGCTGTCGCCTCTGCACAGCGTTGTCACCTGCAGCGTATAATCCCCAGCTACAAGACGACGCTCCATAATCCCTCGCCGTTGGACTCCTCCCATGCAGACACACGACAGACAGGCTGTACTTCTTTAACACCTAGACATGAACACCTGGATGCAGGTCCTTCAAAAGGACATTGATGAGATTACATATGCAACAGATATTATGACCCATCTGCAAAGAGGTCAGTGGATAGATTTGGGATTCAGTGCACGCCAGGGGCCTCGTGTACAATGGTCTCAAAGAAGACCAAGATTTTAATTACATTTTTACGACATAGATAAGAAAATAGATATTTCACTTATTTTTTGTTTTCATATTGCTTAGTCTCAAAAAAGAGAAAAATGACATTTCAGTTTTCACCAACTCCAAATAAAAATTCAAATTTCACTTTTTACTTTCCATCAGTTACAGAAAACGAGAAGACAATTCATTGCTGGTTAAGTGGGAGTCGTCTCCTGACTGGGCAACACACTGACCCAGACACTGACCGTGACACCAGACAGACACACAAACACACTGATGTCTGCTCACCACCAGTCTGGACACCCTCAGCCGCCCAGACTGGACAGAGGGACTATCTCACAGTCATCACGCATAAGCTGTCTGCTCCTGTTGCTGGTGACTCATTATAATCCAAACCACGAGCAGAGTGATCATCCCGGCACGTGTACTGGTGGAGTAAAGTCTCCCAGTGAGGATTAATGGCGAGGGACTGGAGACCTCATTCAAACAGGTTCGATGCTCAAGAACCTATTACAATGAGCTGTTTTCCTTCAACAATTCATTATTGGATATATTCACCTGCAATCTGTGTACTGAGAGATCATAAACAAAGCTTTACCTGCTCAAAGTAACCAGGGATCAGCTGATCTTGGTCTTAATTTTAATCAAACTAAGTATTTGACTGTGTTGCAGTCATTTACACAATAAAAAACACATATGAGACATATGGACATGATCATTGACCGGAATAAAACATTATTAGTTAAAAATAATGTTTCAGAGGATGTACAAGAAGGTGAGGATGGATCTTATTCTTGTGAAAGCAAACAAAAGTTGGAATACTGTTTGCTTTCAAAAGACAGAGTTGAATCAAAATGTATTTCTAGAAAAATGAAAAGACAATTTTAGGAATGAACTTTATAAATGAGCTGCCATTTTTTTCCTTCCCTGCATGCGTCTGGGGTCAGGAGGATTTCTCCCTCTTTGTATCCAATTCTCCTTCCTCCTCTTGTCTTACAGTGGAGACGACCTCATGCAGTACTAATTAACACTGCAATGGCTACATGAACACACTGCTGCCAAGAAGCCAAGACGACAGCTTGAGCATAAGAATGAGGGTACGTGGAGAAGGTGTCAGATTTGACCCCCTGTGGGTTAGGGTTAGCTGGCAGCTTTTACCCTGTGAAGCCTCCAGTGACCCCAAATTCCCTCAACACATAAACAGCTGAAGTCTCAAGTCAAAGAGTCCTGGAACTGGGTTTCTAAAAGTTGCGCAAAAACACTCAACAAATAATATCAGTGAAGTGAAGTTTATGCTCCACAATGGCAAGATGGGGGGGGGGGGGGGGATTCCTCTAACAGTTAATGTCACTTCTTTTCAGCACTTAGAAGTAAAGCAGCTGTTGCTGCACCTAAACTCACCTAAAACTTTGTGTCGTCCAATGTACTCTCAAGAAACTAACTTTGGCAAAACAGAAAGCGACATGTGTTTTGATAGCTTCAGACGTTTTCAAAGTTTCTTTTGTGTTTGAAGTCATTCATTTCACACGGCGTCAACGCCCAGAGCTTCTCCAGCCTCCTCTGCTGTCAGTGTGATTGGGGAACAACCACAATGAGCAGTCTGTTTGTTCTTGCACATCTTGACACGTTTTTGTTCTTCTTCAGTTAAATCCCTCGATGGATCATAAGTTGGGAATGAATCCACAACATTATCATTGCACCAGTTTTTTCATTTTCCACCCACTCATTGAGAAAACCAAGAAGGCTCACAAAGATGTGTTAGCTCATATCACAGGGTATTTGTTTTTATATGTGAGGAGTTATTTGTCACAAATCCTCAATCTCGTATGTCTCAGAACATGCTGTGGTTCTCTGTCTTTCCACTCTCCTCTCCTGAGAGAAAACAGCAGTGTTTTAAAAGGTAGCTCTGAGGAGTTTGGCCATTTGGTGCCATTTTGAAAAAACACAAAGGTGCTGAAGTGTTTTTGGAGGGGCGGGTGGGTGGGGGTGCTCAGACCCCCACGCTGATCTTGTTTATGTGTTTAGGCCAGGTCTTGTTTTAACCCAGAGGTGCTAAACACCTTCCCACTGAGATAAAAGATGATTAATGCCTTTGTATGAGCGACACTTTGACGGCTTGGGACTATTTAAGCCCTTCATTAGTGTGAGCTCGGGCCCAGTGGACACACTTGAGCCGCAGGGTTTCTTTGCAGGAGAAACAAAGGAGCTCCAGTCATTCCTTTTGAAGTGACCGAGGCCTGAAAGGGATTACACATGGAAATTTGATTAGCTCTCACTTTTTTTTCTTGACTTCCCACCACTCAGAGGCCTTGTTTGGGGTGACATTTGTGGCCGAAGTTTGTTCCTGTATAAATATCTGAAGCAGCAGTGAGCTGAGGGACACTCGGTATCTGGCAGCAGGGGAGCAGATTTGGACTAAAGCCATGGATCTTCCTCAACCTCTCCTTCTCTTCCTGTGTATCCTCCATTTAACCTGTAAGTACCGTTTGCTTATTCTATCTTCTGCAGCAGTGACACTCGGGCTTCTCATTGACTGATCTGACATCAGTTTGCAAACGTATAACTGGCCAACATGACAGCAAGCACATTGATGTGCAGTTTGACTTTGTTTTACCAGAAAATTGAGATCAGTTCACTTTACACTGAAGCTTCCACCTCCTGCTCATCAATTCACTGTAGCCCAGAACTTTATAAAACTTCATTCAGCCTGATTGAAGCACATTTACTTATCAAGTCCATGTTACTTTACTTGATTAAAAGATAGTTTCTCTTTGTCTTGGAAATTAAAAAAAGAAGAATGTTTTTCTCATGTGGAAATCGAAAAGTTAAGAAGTTTTAGGACTTTTTGGATGATCCATGAGAAATTAACTTAAATCACATTAAGTTTATTCCAAAAGTAAAAGTGGTTGAATCCAACCAAATGAAACGACTTCTAAATTTACTGATGCATTTGTTTATTACTTGTGTGTAAAAGGTGAAACAAAATGGACATTTCTTCATAACTTTAATCAGATATCTCAAGATAAACAGAATATTCAGTTATTCAGTAGCTGAGATCTGAGTGCTTTTTATTCTCAATCAGGACCCTCAGCACATTAAAACTGTGGGCTCCTGGTTGGATCATTTCCTGAATGCACCATTCCGAGCCCCTGATGTCACTGACTCACACTCTTCTTGTGTTTTCTAGTGACTGCGGTGTTGGGTAAATACACCGATCACAGAAACCTGTTCGCACAGAGACTGTGCTGCAGGAGACAGAGCCACTTTGTGTATGTTGGACAAGGTAAGGCAACACATTCCTGCACATGCTCACGAAAACCCTCCTCCAACAGAGGGTGGTTTTCATCCGTACCAACATGTTTGTTTGTCAAAGTTCTTATGAAAATGAAACATGAATTTCCCCCCTCACACAATATGACCATCGTAGATGGAAGTCTACCAGGCCTAATCTCCAAAGGATTTTGTACTTTCCTGCTTATACGTCTTTTTGTCTTATTTCAAAGTGAATTTTCTCTTGTTTGATCTGCAGATGTTTTTGCTGATTTAGAAACACATCAAAGACAAGCCAATATTCCCTCTCAATGTAAGATAAACAAGCTTTGAAATAGGCAGGAATATACTAAACTTTTAGGAGATTCAATTCATTTTTTTATGTGTGATGAGACTTTTTTGAGTTGCAAGAAATGAAAGCAAGCTGGTAAGATTTTGTTTTGTGCTAATACACAATATAATGTGAGTTCAAAACTAAATTGCCTTCTTCTTCCTCATTAGACATTTCTGGGAGTGCGGTGAGCATAGATGTGGGCATGTGCAGGTCACACTGTGGGAGGATGAGGACGAGACCCCCACAGGAAGCAGGCCAGGAGGATTACTCCACACACTCCTCCATTCTTGAGTTTCTCAGGAGCAAAAAAGTAAGTGCGGATTGCGACAGTTCTCTTTATTGCCGCTAGAGTGCAGTGTAGCTGTGCAATCGCCTGAAGTAATGCCTATTCTTGTTTTCAGTTGATGCTGTTGATTCAAGACAGATTGTGACTGTCTGATTTAAAATAAAATGCATGAATTGAGCTCTAAATCCGTCACAAAAATTGTATGTTTTAAATTAATTAGCACATGTAATTCATTCACATCAGACCAGCATGTTTTGACCCCAATAAAAAAACATTTTCTTACAAAAAGACGCGGACACACAGGCCCCCTGTTCCAGTGAGCTTGGAGCCGCTGAACCAGCTGCCGTCATGTGGGGCCGAACACGTGTGCGAGCCGACCGGCGTGCGCGTGGAGAGCGTGCTGCTGTTCGAGGGGCCCCGGGAGGTGGAGGTCATCCAGGACTGCCACTGCGGGATCAAGCTGAGCCAGTGCATCCGCGTGCCCGCGCTCAGGACGTACCACGCCAAGACACCATACGAGACGGTCATCGACGCGGGGGGGTGCTCCCGGTCCAAAGGGTCCCCAGGTCTGTAGGGGGACATCAAAAGCACCTGAATGAAAGATGCAAAGGGGAATGAACCTAAAGAGTGTTTGAAGTTTAGAATAATGTGGCCAATTTAAACCTTTACAACATAGGTTGAACTCTCTTGAATAAGGTAATGCAGGTTTAAATAAGATATCTCCATTGCACATCTATTAATCTGCTTTTTCAAATATAAGTGGTGAAATCCCAACAATGTGACTGTTGCAGGCCTGTATGCTCTTTGTGATGAAGTACTGTGTCTTTCATTTAGAGGGATTCTCCTGCGTCCCCACTAAGTTCGACTCGGCCTTGGTGCAAACCCCAAACAAAGTGGATCTCATTCCCACCGTCGTGGCCTGCGAGCTGAAGGAAAGCTGCTACAGGGTCAAACACGTGGACTACTACTACGAAACAGTGCAGCATGCAGACGGAGGCAAAGAGAGGAGACTCAAAGTGAGTGTGAGCTCCGTCGTGTTTCCAGCACAGCAACGTATGAATTCCTCCACACGTTCAGCCTCATTCTCTACTGCCAGCCTTTGGCAATAAACATCTTGCAATCAACGTTATTGACTGAGGGAGTCAGCTCACTTTCAAACTGAAGCTGGGTGCCAGACGGTAACGGAGCATTTTCATTCAGCAGACACATGTGTTAAAGGCTGCACCTCATCAAGCCAGGCCTCTGGCTGGCAGACAAAAACATGCTAAGCAACAACTTTAGGAGGTGCTGCATGTGGATTCACAATACATGCGCAGACTGGGAGAATCAGCAGAAATGCTGGCCCCTTTTAGACTTCTTACAGATGCATTAAATCTCACAAAATCAACTCTTACTTTGTTTCCATCACAACCTAAGTCTATCAATGAGAAAAATATTTGTTTGAAACCTCAGTTGTAGTTTTTGTTGCAGAAATCCTGTGTAAGTGCTTTAAAATGTATTGGTCTTTTGGATTATATCTGAAGCATATATGTCCATTTAAGTCATTCAACCCGATAAACGTTGTTCATAGAGAACAGTGGAGTCAATTTTGTTAAAGAGTACAAAAATAAGCCAGTTTGTGAGTTCTAAACAGGATTTCAACCCAAAATAAATAATAAGAGGGACAGATTTCTGTGGAATCTTCTCAGCAGAGTGTTGGACGTCTGCCGTGTCTCCACACCGAAGGTGCGAGATGAGCGCAATCCACAAATGGCACCTGCAGGTGTTAAATTAAAGCCGCTCACATGCCACATGCAGTGCCAGCTGCTCTGGTCTCAGGTGGGTCAATATTTGTGAGCAGCTGTGTGTTGATCGCCCCCCCCTCTCTCTCTTTCTCTCTGTGTTGCTAATTCTCCACAGGAAATAGATGTGGGCAGATGTGTGGGAGGATGCACTGCAGGAAACCGCTGCCTTCTCAGGTATGTATGAATACAGCTGCTCGACTGGACCCCCCCAACCCAACCCCCTCACTCGCACCCCACTCTGCACACCTCTTATAACAATTGCCTGTGAGCTTTGACACCAGCGGAAATCAGCATTTCAGCATTTCACTCCAAATGCTCTTTAGACGACCACTTTCTCCATTTTCACACTGCAGCCTCGGAAATCAGAGAGAAAATATCCAAGAAATGCTCTGCGAGGGCCAGATGTGAATATCTTAAAGTAAATTTTGAAGTAAATTTTTCTCATCAACATTTTTTTTACCACAGTGACTCACACCCTAAATATCAAGTCCATAATGTTTCTTTTAAAAGTGCTTTATCTTTATATTTAAGAAGCACATGCAATTACTAAAATGTCACAAAGGATCAGCTGTAACAGGACCAAACAACACTTTATCATCGTGAAATCTTATCAGTGAGCATGACATCTATAATGAACAGAGTACTGCTACCAACACAACTAAAATATGTAAACAATCGAAACAACATTTAGATTGCAGCAGACTCAGAGTACCCCCAAAATCAAATTACTCCCATGTATTTATTTAAACTTATTTTTTAAAATGTCTGTGCCTGTTATCTGATTTATTGTAAACTTCAATGTTGATGTTTCTTCCGTCTTGGACACAAAAGACCCATTCAGCTTGCTGCTCCAGTCACACAAATGACAATAAGCAAAAAATTGAGCTTTGAAACGTGATTGTGCAGGACTCGACTTTGTACTGATGGTACATTTTTCTTGCAGGAGTCCAAACAATCCGGAAATCTGCCATTTGTGGTCAGAGCGACAATCCAGCTCGTGCGTGCCTCAGGGCTTTGAGAGCCACAGCTTCCTGAACCAGCACGGGCAGAGCCGCACCATCCACTCCATCACGTCCTGCTCCTGCCAGGACTAAACACAGTGTCCTCTGCTGCTCCTTCACCTCCACCCACCACTGCCAAGAGCTCGCCTTACCCTCAAAGGTCTGATATATTGGATGTAATATATGTAAAAAGTATTATTTTGTAAATAAATGTAATTCAACACCCTGAGAGGACTGATGACTATGCCAGTGTGTGGAGCCATGCGAGTGAAACGTGTTATTGAGGTTTTGCTGGAAAGTGTGCAGACTTGAAGGTCTGTATGTGGCCTGTAAGTTACATGTAAAAAGTTTACATGTAGGCTACATCTAACTGTGCACATCAGCCCGCCATGGAACAGAATGAAATATTTCTGGCCTGTCCTCACCCATAATATTTGAATACACAAAAAAGAAAGTATAGAAAGCGCCGTGTCAAAACACGAATTCAATTACAATCCAAATACCTTTCATTGGCTCAGGGAGACGATCTGAAAACGCAATAAAGAGTCGGCAGGAAAGTAAATCAACTTGAAACGTGCCTTTGAAAAACACACGTGCAAGTCGTGAACTGCGCCCGCTTTTGATATCGACGTGTGAAACAACGTATTTCTGTCAGTTTTCTGTCATCTAAAAGGAGCGACGGCTTTATGGTCTACCAGTAAGGTGTCATGCCGGCCAAACTTTGATCCCTAAGAACCGTTTCGGCAACAGTTTGTCTTGGCCGGCCCGCGCGTCACCGCGCGCAAAGATCAAAGGCAGCAAATGGCACCGTGCGCGCCACAGTGTATCCGTAGAAAACAGCCAAGCCAGTTATGAA
>JAUESE010000048.1:3030892-3045305 GCA_032274725.1 Malacoctenus triangulatus | reverse complement strand
AAGTGTTTCATGTGTCAAAATAGGTGCTGTAAAAATAGAGTGTGAAAACATTTCCCCTGATGGATTAAAAATAGCCCAGATGTGTCGCTGCCGTCAGCCTTCACCGGCTCCTCTGTGTCTCCTGCAGGCTGCTGCTGCTGCTGCTGCTGCTGCCGCCGAGCGAGCGCCCACCTACGACGAGCGACTGGACCTCTGCAAGAAGCTGAAGGGTTTCCAGGTGCGCACCGTCTCCATCAACAGAGCCATCGCGTACATGAACTCCGGTGAACACATGAAGTAGACCGACCGCCATCTCGGACGACGAGACGCACCGAAACAGAGCAGATCACACCAGCTGTGCTATCACATCAATCAGGATCATCCAACTGTGACCAGGAACACTCCATGTTTATTTATATTTATTATATTTTAATCGCTAGGCAGTTTTTATTCATCATCTAAAAGATGGATAGTGGTACTTTTCTTTGTAAAAGTGTATTCACAGACTGTGTAATAGCCTATTTATTTATTTATTTATTTGTTCAGTTCTGGACTATTTATTCTCACCTATTTATTGTAATGGAATATAATTGATTCTGAGAATCATGAATAAACTTTTTTTCTTGCATGAAACTTGCTGTGTGATTGTTGGTTTTCATTTCATCGCTTTTGAAGGTCCATTTGAGTGTATTTTTTAAGTTATTGTTATTTTATCTATGTTGTTTTGTAAGATTTTTTAAATTATTATTATTATGAATATTTTTTTTCTATTTTCTTTTGAAAATGTGAATATTTTTTCTCCTGAAGGGTTCAAAAAACATTGAATTTTTCTTTGTAATACAAATCAAAAGCAAAACTTTAATTCTCCTGAATTGAGTGTACTGTAAATTTCTCTGTCACTTTGTCAATTTTACTTTCTCCTGCTGTTTTGCTCTCGTCTGTGTCTTTGTTTTCAGTTTGTGGGACAATCAGTGTTTTTGTTCCAGTTGATGGTTCCCACAAATGTGGTTCCCACCACGCAGGCATCCTGCTGCAGCACCAAGCTTCTGACTCGGGCGTGTTTTCCCGTAACCAGCTCAGCTCTGTAAAGGGAGACTTCGTGTGGAAAGTCCAGTTTACTAGTTTGGAGGGATATTTAACTTACCAGTCGACCACAACAATGTCAGGATAAACAAAGCTCACGTGCTCACGGGGAAGTAAAAGCCAGAAATCAGCGTGTTACTGAAAGACGATTTCAGTTTCGATCCCAGTCGTAAACAGCTCAATCAGTTTACGTCATAATTAAAATGTTTTATGGGAAATCTGGTTTGTAGCACGATTCCAGTCATTTTCAGGGAAAACACGTGAAGCTACACTGACTTTACACACGAAAAATGATGCTTTTGTTGACTTGAGATGTGTGTTGTTGGTCTGTGGGCTCATCGACCCGGCATAAAAAAAGTGAAACCCAGCTTTCTGTTTGTTTGCTCTCATTTCTGTCTTTGGTGGAAATGCTGCCAGCAGGTTTTGTGGCTGCTGAGGTTGAGAGAGAGCCGGGACGTCCTCTCCACCGGGGACAGCACAGACAGGACAGACGTCTCACTGAGAGCAAACAAAAACAATCTGGGTGTCAGAGTGCAAACTGAAAGCAGCCAAACGTACCATAAACTGTCTAAAAGGTCATTGTTTACAGACAAACTTTGTGTCGCCTGGACTCTGGACACTTCTCAGTTCATGATTGTAGAAATTACATTAATGTTACATCTTTATTTTATTGTGTAGGTAAACAAAAAGACCACAAACTGAAACATTAGAGATTAAAAAGACTGCAGATCAAACCCCTTCAACACAACATCAACAGAAAATGTTATTATAGTGTTGAATTTGGCTGAAATGTGTTCTTTTGTTTTTTTATATGATGTTATGTTATGTGATGTTATGTGATGTTATGTTATGTTTTGTTATGTTATGTTATGTTATGTTATGTTATGTTATGTTATGTTATGTTATGTTATGTTTTGTGCGTCGCCTCATGTATCAGCTGCAGTGATGCTGCTATACCGCCATCTAGTGGGTGATTCCTGGTGTAGCTTTTGCAAAAGTGTCCGTTTATTAGTCGAGGTGCTTTTTCTTTGGGCGAAAAAAAAGGTAATGTCATTAATTTGTTGACTTCCATGAGGAACAAAGTACATGAATTATCCTTTGGTTGATCTGTAAATTGTCACCTTTCGTCTATCTTTTTCGCTTTCTGATCAAAATTCAGATAAACTGGAATCAAACCAACTTCTTTGGCAGTTGAGTTTTGCGTAAAACACGCAGGATAAAGCGGCGCAATCAGTCGCGCCGCGCGCTCAGGTGCGTCCCAGGACGTCCAATCACTCCCGGGTGCGGAGAGATTTTCAGCCGTCGCGGGCGCAGCGTCGCTCCCTCCACGCCTGAGAATGGACCGCATCCTGCGACACATCGTTCCCTGCTGGCTCGCTTCGCTTTGCTTGGTCGCAGCGCTCCCACCGAGCCGCCTCGTGCACGGCGCCTCCAACGCTCACTTCCCGGCCTGGACTCACGGTGACCGCCGGCCTCAGCTGACGGTCAAACAGCAGCCGCAGGCCGGTGCGCAGCCGCGGCCGCGGCCCGTCACCGTCAAGTGCCACCCGGACTCCATGGAGGTCGTGGTGCAGGCCGACCTGTTCGACACCGAGCTGCGGGTGGACGGCCGGTACCTGAGCCTGGGCTCCGGCCCCGGGACGGAGGGCGGCCGGTGCGCAGCGGAGCCGTCAGGAGAGGCGGAATTCACCGTCAGGGCCAGTCTGATGTCCTGCGGGATGAAACTCTCGGTAAACACCACGAAGTGACAAATTACAATTATATTACTGCATTTGGAGTTTCTTATAGTATTTTTTTTTTTTACTCCTGAGTGTTTAATAGAACTTTTAAGCTACCTAAACTTTTTATGGTTTTGGAATCAGTCCACTTTCTTTTCCTTAACTGTTTAACTTTTATATTTTTCTTGCTATATGCATCTTTTATTCTCATTTAAATTCCAGGTTTTATTTAGAGCACATTGACTTGCCAGTGCATCATGTGCTGTACACATAAAGTTACCTTTACTTCCTTGTAAATGAAGTACATTTCAAGCAGAGGAAGATAAGTTCTACTTGAGTAAGTTTTCAGTGTGTCTTCTTGGGGTGACTGATCAGAGATCTGCGAAAGTTCGACTTTATGGTAAATATCCAAACTGTTGGGTGACCTTTTTATATTTTTTCAGTCGACGGAGGATAAAATCATCTACTCCTCTGTTCTGGTTTACTCGCCTGAGTCCAACTTTGATGGTTTACTGAGGCTGGATGAAGCGACGATCCCGGTCGAATGTCATTATGACAAGTGAGTCCTGCGCATTTTAACAGGTTTCTGCAGCAGAAACGAGACGGATCACCTGTTTGCTTGTGTGTGTCTTTCTCCAGGAAGTACTCTGTGGACGTGCTCCCCCTGCAGCCCACCTGGGTCCCTTCTGTCTCCACCATCTCAGCAGATAATCAGATAGAGTTTGATCTGCGCCTCATGTCGGGTAGAAACCACAAACATCTCTGCTTCCTGCGATCCTGACGTCTGGATGCTTTAACCTCAGTGTGTTTTTGCAGATGACTGGCAGACTGAGAGGGGCTTCTCCACCTACTTCCTGGGAGACCTCATGCATTTGGAGGTCTCTGCCGTCATGGCCAACCACAGGCCTCTGCGAGTTTACGTCGACAGCTGCGTCGCAACAGAGACTCCGAGTGAGCAATCAGAAATCCGATACGACTTCATCGAGAACCACGGGTGAGCTGAACCAGACCTTCCATCCTGCAACGAAAACCAGGAGGATTTCTGTCTTTTCCCACATTGAATGTTTGTTCTCTTCTTGCTGCAACACCAGATGTCTTTCAGATGCTTACAAGACGAACTCCAACTCGCGTTTCTTGCCGAGAGTCGAGGCCGAGAAGCTGAGGTTCCAGCTGGAAGCCTTCAGGTTCTACCAAGAACCGAGCCGTCAGGTCGATTCAACATTTCTCTGAGTTTGAACATCAGTGACGTCTGTTTATATCCAGTTTTTCTCTAAACCAGCCTTCATCAGAAGTTTTGACTCACACTGACAGTTATTTCATCTTTAGCTTCAAATAGTTGAACTGAAATATGCATTACTGCATTTCAAAGTGCCTGTTATTTGCTTGTTAAACCTGCTATATTTTTAACTTGACTACCTGTAGATTATGTGATGAAATTTTGTCAAACTTTTGGTTTTGGCTTCAGCTGCTTTGAAACTGCTTCTTCATGAAACGTGTCTTTATTTACCTTTTCCAAGTGATGCCTTGTTGCATTAAATTTATGGGAATTGCTATAAAATGTCGTCATGATGCTTCACTTTGACAGTTTCCTCCAAAAAAACCACGTATTTCCTGTGTCTGTCTCCTGCAGGTGTTTATAACCTGCCATGTTAAAGCTGTTCCAGTGACCGAGATCATCAGCTCTGAGAGCCGAGCCTGCTCTTTAATTGATAACAGGTATCAAACCTAAAACGCAGCAGTATTTCTATTCAGCTGTGTTGTCTTGATAACTGGTTTGTCCTGATCCAGTTGGCAGTCGGTGGATGGCAGTGACCACGCGTGCAGGAGCTGCCACGTGTCCCATCTCCACGAGGAGAGTCCCACCACAGAAGCTCCCCAAACGACCACGAGCGCCGCGGCGTGGCCCGGAAACGCCGACAGCTCGGGCTGGCACAAGGCCGAATACCTCCCGGCCACCTACGTCCGTTTCCGTCCGGGGCTGCAACAAAGCCAGCTGGACCAACCCGACGAGCAGTCGGCTCTGAAGGTGGCAAAGCGAGGAACCGGCCAGAAAACAGGCGAGTCCAACGGTTGTTTCATACTTAATCTTTTAATAATCTTCCTTAACTGCCCTCTCGGCAGGTTAAAACATCATAGATTGTCTTGTTAGGGGGGACAAATGCGCGCTGAAATGTGCCAAAGTCGTCCCCGCCCTTCAGAAAATCTGAGTCGCAGACTGGAGCGACGATTCGTTCACGCAGCTTCATGCAGAAGTTGAGCGTCTGAACTTTGATGTTGCAGAGGTCCGACTGGGTCCCGTCATCGTGCTGCCCTCCAGGACGTTTTCATCGAGGTCGACGGACCCCAAGACGGCGTCGGCGAAGAGGAAAAGCACCTGAGAAGCGAACACGTCTGACTGGAGAGTCATTATTCAAAGAAACGGCAGCCACTTCCACTCAAGTACCTGCAGGACTTTTTAGTTTAATTCTGCCGATACTGAACTTTTCTGGTTAATTTTCTTTCTTCGACAGCTTCAGAGAAACATCGTCTCCTTCCATCAGCTTGAAACGCATCTGGTTACTGTTGTGTAGACGACGAATATCTCCAGTAAATATTTTATAACATATTTTTGCTTTATCGTGTCTACTTCTCCACACACACTGCCGAGCAGCATCCTGTGTTTCACGAACCTGATATTGCCTCAGCAAACAATTTAATTAGCATTGAGGTTTTCAGGCACTCTGGCTCGTTTCACCAGGACGACGCACTGTTTGTGCACTTTAACACAAACCAACACTGCATCATTTTGACAATTCCCGGGATGAGATGAGCCTTTTACAGCTCTTTTCTTTCCAATTCTGGAGGTCCAGCAGACATGCTATTAGGCAGCACTTCCTTCCATTACAACCCACAGCCTACTCATGCAGTCCCATTATCGATCATGACTGCGAAGGGTAAAAAAACGCAGCATAAAACGTTGGATTTGCCAGTTAAAGGTATCGGATTACATCGAGAATTGTCGCGTTTTTGTGCATTTTTAAGCATATTTCATTGTATTTTCCCATTTCCACAGTGAAAGTACAACTTGTGTGTTCAGCTATTGTGTGATCGTCAGAAAAATCCATGACTGGCAGCACTCGGGGGCTCTGTGCATACTGATGTGCCTCGATGGACGTCAGCCAAGCCATCACCGCCTCTCAGAGTTTGACCCGACTTGACCCCTGAAAGTACACCAAGCAGTAATGCTGCAAATGGAAGCCGGAGTTGTGTTACTGCCAGCCGGAGCCTTTTTGAAGGCGTTGGTGCTGGGACGTGTCAGCACCTCGGACAGCGCCCCAACATTGTTGACCCCCCCCCAAACCTGAAGGCAGGGCCTCTTTATGGGATTAGACCCACATCATTCAGACAAAAAAAGTGTGTTTTGGATCCTCTGACGTTGCATTTTAGTTGAATCCATCAGGGTGCAAATGTTCAACCATCAATTTTTAACCTTTTCAGACGTTTCAGGCCTGAAGCTTTATGTTTTAGGGGGTGAAAGGGGGTCAAGAAAATAACATTTTCATAGATATTGTTGTTCCTTCCTTGACATTTCACAAACTGGTCTGACAGCTGCGTTCCTCGTGTTTCCCGGCAGAGTTGTCGATTTCTTGGGCGCCCTTTTACGCGCATGAACGATCTCTTTGCAAGACGTTTACGGCTCGTCGGAGCCCGTCGATACCGCCGCTAAGTGCATAATAAATCAGCAACACGCTTAAGTACATTCCATGCGAGTTTATTTGCATACTCATGTTGCAGAGGACCTGCACGTCAAACTCTGTTGACGACTGATCGTTTGGACGCGCGGTGGTTCGTCCGTCCGCAGCTTTGATTCGTCCTCTGGGCGTGACCGGCGCGCCGTTCAGCCTCCCGTCCACACGTGAACCGGCCCGCCTCGTGTCCGTTCGTCTCCATCGACTTTTTCACCGGATTGTTTCCCCCTCTGGCTCGTCGGCGATGTTTTCCTCCAGATGCCAGGCGCTGACGACCTTCACGCTTTGCCTGCTCGTCCGGACGGTGGTTCACTCCAGATGTGGCCAGGAGTTTTGCCGGGGCAACCAGCCCTGCTGCGCGCAGGCCAACACCACCACCGCCGCCACCACCTACTACAACATCGCCATGGTCACCCGCAAACTTTCCGGCATCCTCATCATGCTGCTGCTCTTCGCGGTGGGCTACTTCGTCCAGAGGATGCTGTGCACCCGCTCCCGGCAGCTGGCGCCGCCGCAGGACGGCCAGCCGGACGTCACCGCGTCCCAGGAGATGCTCATGGAGAGCTGCACGCCGGACAGCCTGGGCGAGCCTCTGCCCATCGCCCGGTTGCCCTCATACGAGGCGTGCAAGCACCTGCCCACGTACGAGGAAACCATCCGGGAAGACAACCGGTGCCGACATGAGGACATGTTTGGACGAGCGACATGACGAGGATGAAACGGACCCACTTATGTACTTGGATTACAACTCGTTTCGACTACTTTTAAAGACTACTTTTCCCCGGGCCCTCCAGCCAGGAAGCGTCGGCTTCTGCCGGACGACTCCATCGACTTTCTTCGGCCACTGTTGGAGGATTTCGTGGCCGAGCGAGAGACCAAAGTTTTGTTCCTCTTTGGCAAAGTCACCTTGTATCTATGGCTTTGCATTGTTAATCACCCGAGCTGATGAATTATAGATTAGCTGAGGAAAAATCAATATCAGAGGGCGACTTTTGTAGTTCTGGAGTTACAATACGACCTTTGCTTCGTCTTTTATTTTCCCTTTTACAGTCTCCAAACAATCTTGTGTCCACATTAAACAGACTTATACAACTGGCCTAAAAGTTTGTGACATCTAGTTTCTATGACGCTTCAGAGTGGTTAAAGAAGCAGTTTGTCAGTGTTTTGGCATTGAGACCTTTGACCAAACTGAAGTTAAATGTCTGAGAGATAAGTTGCAAAGCTGCAGCTGTGTCGCCCACATTCTTCATCCAAACACCTGCGTTGGTTGCTTTTATTTGCTGAGATTGAAGGTGTTATCAGCGACGTTGCAGGCTCAACCCAAAGGTTTTATTGTACTCAGGCTGTTCACGGCCTACGAAGTAATCTAGTCTTAGAAAGACGTGCTAAAAATAGAAATAACGAGTGTGTTTTATTGCACAAGATTAACAGGTTAGTGACTTTATCACAAAATAATCTTCGTATTTTCCGATCGTTTCAAATGCAACTTTTTTGTTGGATTAAATACATTCAAATATTGAACATTTCAGAATGATTCATTCTGTCGATGACCTAAAAACGACGCATCTCCATCAATAAATCTTAATGTTTCCTATTGGCTTTTATGTTGTGCACTTTGTCCTTGATGTTTTCCTTCATGGCTCCGGGCTCCGCCGGCAGTTTGACCATCTGGACCACCTGCTTGAAGGTCTCCTCCACCCCGACGCCCGTGGACGCCGAGCACGGCTGGACGAACCAGTCCCGGTCCGAGCAGGTCTTCCTCAGGTTGAAGCGCTCCTTGATCTCGGTGACGGTCAGCGCGCCGTTGACGTCCTGCTTGTTGGCCAGCAGGATGAGCGGGCGGCCGCGCAGAGGCTCGCTCCGCAGCGTGGCCTCCAGCTCCCGCCGCGCCTCGCCCATGCGCTTCTTGTCGGCGCTGTCCACCACGAACACCACGGCGCCCGCGTTGGGGTGGTAGCTCGGCCAGTGCTCCCTCATCTTCCCCTGGCCCCCGACGTCCCACACGGTCAGCGCGATGCTCTTGCCGTTCTTCCGGGCCTCCATCATCTCCACGTTGAAGCCGATGGTCGGGACGGTGCTCACCCGGGCGTTGTGCTTCAGCTTGTAGAGGAAGGTGGACTTGCCGGCGTTGTCCAGGCCCAGGAGCAGGACCTGGGCCTGGGGTTGCTTGGCCAGCAGCTGACCCATCGGGAGCAGGACGGACAGCCGGGTGGAAGTGGACAGTCGAGACGGTCTCTCGTTTCAGACTGTACCTGCGAGGCGCAGTGTTTGTTCAACGCGTTGGCTGCTGTTTAATGGATGAGCCATTACCTCCATGTGGACAATCATCGCACTGTGTGCCGATAAGGTGCCGCAGAGTTTGGACCTGAGGATCTCCCAGAGAGACACTTTTATCACCACGTTTGATGCTCCCACCAATCTTATCATAAACAGAGTGATATATTCTGGTACTGTACGTTTATGATTCATGGTTTCAAAACTCACTAAAACCATATTTAAATAGTGACTGTTTGTCTCAGGATTCATGAAACTAAACCTAATTTGAGAAGTGTGAAAGATTTCTTGATATCACAGAGATGCAAAGACTCAAACTCCATTCTAAGTCTGGGAATTTTAATGACATTCACTTGTTTACAAACGTTTCAAAGGTCATTTTGTGTGCGAAAGTCATCCAACAAAATGCACAATTAGAAACATCAAGGAAATAAATACAGTTTCTCCCTCTACAGAATTCATCTCCACCCACAATCCTCCACAAAATAAAGACGGTCTGACGATCAGGGTTTTAAATCATGAGCTAAAGCAGCAACGAGGTAGCGTTGGAACCCACCGATCACAGCAAGACTATTTCTGCTCTCGCTCTTCGCGCTGGTGTTTTGGCCCGCGGTTGCATGTTGACGCCCCTGCTGCTGGAGTGTTGTTTAAGCAGACGGTCTCTCACAAAGCAGCAGCTTTTCTCCTGCATCACAGAACTATGAAATGTCCTTTGTGTCCTCTTGATGCAGTAACTCCTTTGAAGTCCTCCAAACGTTCCTGATGCTTCCTTCTGGCTGATCACCTGCTGATTCATTCTGCATAAATCTGAGTCACCTCTGACCCCCCCAGTTCTTCACATTCAATCCACCGTCACTATACGCATGTTTATCTTACACTCATGGCATTTTAAGACATGTTTGCACTATTAATGTCACTTTGTTTAAATAAATCTCTCCTTAAAGAAGAGTCACAGAGAAGAGACGTCAATAAATAAATGAAAGATTGTGGAAAAGTGTTTTACAGACATAAAGTTACACAAAAGTTTCAGACTGTTACAGCATCAAATCCAAGCTCCTCTCTTGTTTTTACTTCACATTATCAAAAAATAAACTTTGGAAACGAGACATTTCCAACGCTCTCAAAGAAAACAACACTTTGCTGCGCGCCGTGTCCGCCTCCCGGCTCCGAGTCCGTCCCACTCTGAACACTGAACACTTGAACCTCTCTGACAGAAGAGGTGAAATTAGGTTACGTGTCAGCGACAGAGTCCAGCCAACTTCTTCACTTCGTTGCGATCTTCAAAATCCACTCCGGCTCCAGACGCGCCGGTGCGGCTGCGTCCCGGACGCGCTCCTCAGCGCAGTAACCCAGTTCAGGCGACATTTGCTGCTCTAAAGACGCCAAAGGTCAAAGGCGCACCAGTCAGCCTGCCACGGGAAACCGGCTGGACTCAAATGATTAAACCGTGAACCGTGTTTCTCTCCTCTGTGCATCAAGATCTGCTCCACTTCTCCTCCGGCTTCACCCACACGCCGCCGGTCGGGTTGTCCATCACGTACACCAGTCCTCCGGCGTCACAGCGGCTCTGCGGCCAAGTGAGGGGCGTCGACTTGTCCGGGGTCCGGACGGTGGCGTGACTGAGCACCCTCTTCTGGATGTGGACCACCGAGGCTGAGGCGGAACACGGATCCGTCTTCGGGAACATTTCCCCGGCGCCAACGCGCTGGAAGATCACCCGGGCTTCGATGGAGGACTTGGAGCCGTGCTGTCCCATGTTGTTTCGTAAACGAACTTCCAAAATGTTCCTTAAAAAGAATTGTAAAGCTCTTTATTCTTGCTCGACTCTGAGTTGGCGGGTAGCAGCTTTCTTCTGCGGCCGCCTGCACGCACCTGTCGCCTTTTTAAAGCGCCAAATCGATGTGAAAACAGAGGGAAGCGTTCCCGTAAAGCTGCGCCGTGACGCACTGGATTGTATGGTTATCAGACTCTGAAAATGTTGCAACGCTGGCTTCAGGTATTTGGATCAGCTCGTGTTCCGGCTATTTTGAGTCTGTGCAGCTGCTGCGGACCGTCACCGAGCTCGGCGTCACTGAGCGCCGCGGCGCGGAGGCTGGAGCGACGTGAGACGCGTCCTGCAGCCTGCAGAAAAGTTAGATGCGCCCCCCCCCCCTCCTCCCTGCACACGCGTCTCAGAAACACTCACAGCCACGTGCCCCCGCCTCCCCCCCACATGTATGACGTCACCTCAGCGCTCCAGCTGGTGGGATTGTTGATAGCCGAGATGATTTACAATGAGTGTGTTCAGAGGCGCTCGTACAGGAACACAAGTGAGTCACATTTCTGGAGAGGTGATAAAAAAGAGAGGGGGGGGGGGGGGGGGACCCGCGCGGCCGCCGACCCCTTTTTCCTGACGTCTATTTTTTGCTTTGTCCTTCAGTGAGGCACTTAAGGCCAGAGCAGCGCGGTAAAGCCTTATTAAGTAATGCATTGCATCTGCTGCAGAGCTGCTGTCTCTCTCTGTCCCGGTGGCTGAGCTGCCGGCAAGCTTCCAGTAAGCAGCAGCTCTACGGACAGAACTACCGAGTGCATCATTGTTCCCGGACTAACTCGGTCTTCCTGACTGCAGCATGAAGTATGTCGGTGGCTTTAGCAGCAGTCTGTGTGGAGATCAGCTGTAAGCCTTCATTGTTGTTCGCCTCTTTTAATAGGAGCTGCTTTCTGCATGTCGGCTGTGCAGCTCAGCTTTCTCTTCTTTGTCATCTTACAAATCCATGATCATAGAGCATCTTCCTCCCACTGACTGATGTCACTGGAACCAAGTGCGAAAAGTGAGTCAGACGCTGGAACGATCCCACAGTGCTGAAAGCTTCAACTGTCTCACAGACACGTGAGAGGAGTCGAGTAAACATCTCGACTTTTCATCTTTCTGTCTCACTTCCTGCTTGAATTCACGATAATTAGTGATTTCATTTGCTGCTTTGGAGGCTTTTTAGCTTTGCGAGGAGACAGTCCTGCAAAAAACGTGAATATTTTTGCATTAATGTAAGACAATAGTGCAGTGAAACCGATGACAGAATCGAATTTATCGTCCCACATAAAGCAGAAGTTGTGAAATAAAATATCAGAGCAGCTTCATGTAGGTTGACTCAGTTGGTTTCTGTGATAATAAAGAATAAAAGAAGGATATAAAGTTCAGATTGAAGCATTTGTTTAATTCGTAGAGTTCACATACAGCAAGATTGTTCTTTTTATTTTATACACCGAGCGTCTGCTCAGCCTGCATGAATCATGGAGAGGATCTGACGATGAAGTCATGAGTGTTTCTTTTATTGTAAACTTCTGCTCATGTACAGAAGGACAGAAAAAAAAAACAAGCTTACTGATTCGGCGATCTGCCAGGAAACATCCAAAAACTCAATAAATAAGGCATTAAGGTCAGCTGTTCAAACAAAAACAACATTTCTCTCGGCTCTTCGTGGGACACGGTGATGACAGCGGGACGTAAAACGGTTGTAACTCAAGCAGGCTTTGCCGTAACGCTCTTTGACATGTTGCCGCCGCCGCCCGTGACGCCGGTCGTATCGCTTCGTATCGGGTTTCGGGGCGACTCGCTTGCGGCCGTGCAGTTAGTGACGCGTCACCGCTCAGTCCGTCTCTGCCGCCCTGCGTCGGTCTCGTGTGCAGCCACCATAGAGACACCGGCGCGCTCCCGACGAGCCGCTTCGACGGATTAAAAACAAACAAGTTTGCGGATGACGCCGTTAAAAAAAGCCGCGATGAAGGTGAATGTCAGTTTCTAAACGAAGTTCTACATACATGAGAAGCCTCCTGCAGAGGGTGGACGGTGTTTACATTTGCTGATATGTCAGGATTTACCATTCCAAAAAAATAAACATTTCAAAAGTGCATTTTTTTCTTTATCATACCTGTGTGTGTTTTCGTGTGCGGTAACATTATGGCCACCCGGCTGACGTGTGAGTTTTCCTTTAAACAAGGAACTTCAACTTCTGACATCAATTTTGAAGACATAACCTGCCTCTTTAGTTCCCTCCCTGTGGTCATAATGTTATGGTTGATCAGTGTATATATGGTGCTGCAGGTTTAAAGAGGCGTCCCACCCTTTATCTAATAATCCCCCACTGGAGTCTTTTTGTTTTCGTCTAATTTTGTCGCTCAGAAACGTAATGAGATGCAAACATTACTTTTCAGCGTCGATTAAAAACACAATGCATTTTTTTTCCGTCGCGTTCCCGTGGTAACTCTGTGTAGGCACTGGCTGAAGCCTCCGGTGGGGCTGTACCATTTGTGTGCATGTACAGTAAACAGTAGTAAAGCAGTCACAGTCTAAAGTGTGCTGGCTGAGAGAGAGAGAAACCCCCCCCTGCTAGTGTGTGGAGGGTCCTGAGGTGCGTTCCAGTTGCCTCCGAACTCGGAATTCCCATTTTTAGTTTCAAATATCTGACGTAACTCAACAGAACAGATGTTTTTGTGAGAGAAATCAAACTTGTTCATGATGTAGCCTGTTGGAAACCAGACTTCCTGGTGATCACATGACGTCAGTAGCTTCGCCTGTTAGCTTGAAATGGCGATGTCTCAGTGAATTTACCAAAAATCAGTAGTAGCATGTTGAGTATAAATAAAAACAAGCTTTAAAAGTCATTAAAATGATCAAAATACACACAATAAAGTCAGAATTGGTTCAAATTCAGAAATTCTCACCTAAAGTGGGCGGAGCTTACATAACTGCTTTCCAAACTCTTAGAAATTCGAGTTAGGAGTCCAACTGGAACACACGGACAGGACAGTAAGTTTGAGTTTCTCCATTGTTTTCTGCAGGAATACCTGCACTGTGTTTAAATGCTCCCGGTCTTTAATAAATACAACAAACCTTTAGTTCTACTTGTGTCAGCGTGTGTGTGTGTGTTTGCACGTGTTTGTGTGTGTGTGTGTGTGTGTGTGTGTGTGTGTGTGTGTCTGCACAAAGTCCAAACTTAAGCTTCCCCCCGGTCGTCCTGTGATATCGTGCTTGCTTCTATATCCAGGAGACGAGTGGGGGGACACCACCGCGCGCGGACCCCGACCTACTCCCCCGCCTTGCTGCTGCCCCCGCCGCCGCTCTTGAACTTCACCACCATGACGGTGATGTTGTCGGGGCAACCGCGGTAGAACGACTGCAGCACGATGCTCTTGGCGCCGAAGTGCGGCTCGTCCAGGCGCTCGCGCACGAAGCGCACCGCCTCCTCGTTGCTGAAGGCGTCCCACAGGCCGTCGGACGCCAGGATCATGAACTCGGGCTGCAGCTTGTCCAGGTCAAAGGTCATGATGTCCGGGTCGGGGATGACCACGTTGAGGTGCTTCAGCGGGTAGTCTCCCAGAGAGCGGGACATGGCCAGGATGCCCTGGACCCTCCAGGACCCGTTGAAGCTGATGAAACCTCCTGGAGGTGGAAAAGGGGAAAAAATATATAAGATGAGTGAAACGCAAACCACCGCCGTTTCTTATTTTGTCCACTAGATGGCAGTCTGTACTGTTAAAATGGTTAAAAAGGTTAAAATCTTTTAAAAACATACAGTTAACCCTCCTGTTGTGTTGATGTGTCAGCAGCAGCAATGCTTCTCCTGGATTATTTTGACCCGGTCCATGTTTAAT
>JAUESE010000048.1:3013328-3023762 GCA_032274725.1 Malacoctenus triangulatus | reverse complement strand
GCCCCCCCCCCCCCCCCCCCCTTATAGACCCTCTTTAATGTGAAGGAAGGGCTTTAACTTCACACGGAGATCTCTGAAGTCACCGCACAAAACGCTCAAACTGCACCAAGTTGGACGCGAATTCACGAAATTCACGCAAACACAATAATTGTGTTTTAAACTCAAACTGGTGCGTCACAATAACATGAAGCCACCGTGAGAAACAGGTTCACTGATGCAGAGTAATGATTGACAAACTGAACTCTGGCTCACAGCAGCCAATGCAGATGGTGAATGCTGCCCTCTGGTGGCACGTTGGATTATTACACCAAAGCGAAACCGAAGAATAGAACTGCTCCTGGGTCAGTTTGACCTGTGATACAACAACAACATCTTTTCTCCAATCTGGCAATGTTGAATTATGTTTGTTTACTGTAAAAATATCTATTTACTCACTTGTATTGTTAGTTTTTTGCTGTTAAACAGTCAGAACTGACAGCCAATTATTTTCTTTTGTACTTGCAGCACAAATTAGGTTTGTTTGAGGTACTGAACACACATTCCAAAGTGTTTATTAAATATTGTGTAGCATATAATTGTGATGGCACCTCACACTTTTGATGATATGCCAACATTAGGATGTTTAAATTATTCAAATAATGACTATAAACTATAGAATTGAATATTGCAGTAAAATATCCTAAAAAAACTCAACTTTTCCAAGTTTTCACCCTTTTTTTCCCTCTAAATCTTGATCTGCTGAGAAGTTTCAATCGTATTATCTGTGAAATCTCACGGTGAATTTGTGAGGCTGCTCGCTCGCGCGGAGACGTGTGAAGTTTGCTCCTCTGGTGCCAGGTTTCCAGCGCCTTTCTGGGTTCAGTTAGATCAAGGAGGGAAAACGTTTGGATCCCAGCCGCCGCGCCGCCCGTTTCAAGACATCGATCCCGTTCTTTTTCTTTTTTTTTCTTCTTTTTTTTCCTCTCCACCCCCCGCCGGGTGGATGCTGATCCCTTCCCTGGCTTTGAGGTTGCTGCCAGGTGGCGTGATCGCAACAAGGTTTTCGGTAACTCTTATGAGACACGATTCATTACTGCGGTGCGAGTTTGTGTGTACAAACACTTGGTGTATGTACACATGTTCTCAGCATGTGTCCCAGACTTTGAAACTTCAGCTAGTTTTTTTTGGGGGGGGGCCTGTTTTTTGTGTACAAAGCGAGCATGTGTGTGAACAACAGCTCGGCGCTGGCCGGTCCTCCCGGGCCCTGGATTCATATCCCATATCACAGAGAATCAAGTCTCGCCTTGTATGCGACCTGCTTGATTTCGTCTCCCCCAGGAGTCACGTAATCTGTTTCTGCCGGCCCACCCGGCTCCCGATAATGCCCACTGTTTTCTGTCCCTTGTTCTGTCATCGGCTTAAAGGTGCAGAAGTTGGACGGGCCGGGGACATAAAAAGGCAGGAAGTGGCCGGCGTCCCCTCACTCCTGGAAGGGGGATGGAGTGAAGCGGCTGCGCCTTTCTCCTGCAGCAGGTAAGACGCTGCGCTCGGTGCTGGAAAGTGAGCAGAAGCTGCAGCCGTCGAGTCGTTTTCTCTCTCCTCGTCCGGCCCCCAGCGAGCGTTCAGCATGCCGTCGCGTCACGTCGTCGTCCTGACCGCCCTCCTGGTGGCCCTGATGGCCGCGGTGGCGCTCGGCGTCCGGACCACGCGCTGGCCCAAACCGCAGAACACCAAGAAGCCACCGCGAGCCGGGAGCGGTGGAGGAGGAGGTGGACGGACCACCACCACGACCTCGCCGCCTTCCAGCAGCCCGCACACGGAGGAGACCACCGAGCTGATGATGGACGCGTACACCATGTCCTCCACCGACAGCACCACCTTCTCCAGCGACTCCTACTCCACCGAGTTCCACGCCGACGCCGTCGCGCCGCCCGGGAACGCTCACGGGAACTACACGCTCGACTACAACGAGTGCTTCTTCAATTTCTGCGAATGCTGCCCCCCAGAGCGAGGCCCCGTCGGGCCCCCGGGGGAGAGGGGGCCCCCTGGGCCGGCAGGAGACAGAGGCCCTGAAGGTAGGAACCTCTCTGCGTCGGGTGACTCGGTGATTTTCAACCTCAGATCAGGATGAAAGACCACTAAAGTTCCTCTAAGAAAGGCTCTGGTTCTCCTCTTTGATCTCTGATTCATCCAACATTACAGTGAAGCCAAACAACCCCAGCAAGCATAACCCTGAGCCTTTAAAATAAGAGAGTACTTCTTCTCTTGATGGTTAAAACTCATCCAGGTTGTGAAATGTTGAGCTAAATCACTGAGAGATTCTTTACTTCCTCTTTTCAGGTTTTCCTGGGGAGAAAGGTGACACGGGGGCCAGGGGACCCCCGGGACCAGCAGGCTTACCGGGGGCCAATGGTCTGAATGGCGACATAGGTACAACGCGGCTCATCGGCAGGACGGCCCTCGAATGTCTCTCGGTTTCTGTCTCCGTGTCCCTCGCGCCGTTCTTGCAAAACGCTCTCTTGTATAAGCTCCTCGTGGAGATCATTTTCTACGCTTTATTTATCCAAACTGCTGCAGGTGAAAAAGGTGATCCAGGACCCGCGGGTCCCCCCGGTACCCCTGGGGTCCCCGGGAAACCCGGAGACAAAGGTGCGGACAAGTAGATTGGACTTCTTTTAAATCTAGTTTACTTCCATGTGTCCAATTTCAGCTGACGTGATGTTTCTAATCTGTGCAGGTGATCCGGGTCCCAGAGGAGAGAGAGGTGAGCGTGGCTTCAGTGGTCTGAAAGGAGACCCAGGAGAAAGAGGAGAGCCTGGCCTGAATGGGACGAAGGGGAACCCTGGGCGGGAGGGGCCGATGGGCCCCCCGGGGGCGGCGGGGACAAAGGGTCCGAAAGGGGAACAGGGTCTTACAGGCGAGTGTTCGCCCAGCGAGAAGGGAGCGCGAGGGGACGTGGGCGAGCGCGGGCCCCCCGGTCCGAGGGGCGAGACGGGCCCCCCGGGGGCGAACGGGACCGAAGGCGCCAGGGGAGAGCCGGGGCCCCCGGGAGGGAAGGGGGACGCCGGGGCCAGGGGGCCCCCGGGACCGCCGGGCGGGCGTGGCATGGCGGGGCTGCGGGGAGAGAGGGGGGCGAAGGGTGGGCGCGGGCCCCGGGGCCCCAAGGGCTCGCCGGGGGAGAGCGCGGAGCCGCTGCGCTCGGCGTTCAGCGTGGGGCTGTTCCCCAGCCGCTCGTTCCCCCCGCCCAGCCTGCCCGTCAAGTTCGACAAGGTGTTCTACAACGGCGAGGGCCACTGGGACCCCGTGCTCAACAAGTTCAACGTCACCTACTCGGGGGTCTACCTCTTCAGCTACCACATCACCGTGCGCAACCGGCCCGTGCGCGCCGCCCTGGTGGTCAACGGCGTGCGCAAGCTGCGCACGCGCGACTCCCTGTACGGCCAGGACATCGACCAGGCGTCCAACCTGGCGCTGCTGCCGCTCGCCGAGGGCGACCAGGTGTGGCTGGAGACGCTGCGGGACTGGAACGGGGTCTACTCCAGCAGCGAGGACGACAGCACCTTCTCGGGCTTCCTGCTCTACCCGGACTCAAACACCAACCCCCCGGCGCCGGAGAACCTGTGAGGGCGACCTCTGCCCCCCCCGGACCCCCCGGACCCCCCCCCCCCCCACCCCCACCTGGCCCTCTAGGTCTCGTAGACTGCGCTCAGCCTTCAGCCTCTCGCACTGCTCTGCCAGACTGACGTGATCCTGCCGGACGCCACTGCCTCAATCCGCTCGCCAATCAATCGAATGCTTCGCTTGCTCTGCTGCGTCCGGAGACGGAGTCGATGCGACTCTTCACTTCTTTGCATTAAAAAAAAATCTTTTCTGCTTGAGTCACGTGATGCTTGGATTTCATTTACTGAGCGTTAGAGCAATAAAGTCATGCTAAAAAACGTTTGTCATAGAACCAGAAAGCTTGGAAACAGTCGGTGTAGTTACATGCATTAACCACAAGAAGGCGTGAGACGTTCATGTTTTGCAGTCAAACTCGAGCAATAGAGAGAAATATTAATCTTCATCATGCAGGAAACTGAGTGAGAAAGGGATATTTTATCCCTCCGCTTCATCGGCTGAAGAAATATGTTGCTGGCAGACACTTAAATGCACAAAAATGCTGCACAATTTAACATGTTTTTTTTTTTGCTCGCTTTTTGAGTGCAAAACATGAAACAACATGAGAACACTGGAATCTAACGCAGACCACAAAGCAGAACGAGAGAAACACTGTCGGTAAAAACAGCATGCAGAAAGCCTGAGAAAACTACACCCAAAGTTACACTGCCGCAAAACGTCAATGATGCATCTTTGTCAGGGCAAGAAAACTGCAGAGTGAGCAGGAGCAAAACCTCCGCTGTTCCCGCTGCCGATCGGCGACGCAGAGAGCTGATTTAATTTCAGCTTTTAAAATCACCAAAGCTGCCACAAAGCTGCAAATAATGCCCCATTGATAGCACATACTCACGACAACAGATTAGCTGCATTAGCCCAGAACAGGCAGGATAACCCTCTGCAGCAGAGCAAGGTGCAACATAAATTACACTCCGGAGTCTCTCCACGTTGCGCGGTGAAAAATCGCATTGACTTTTACGGACGCTATATCTCATTAGACTCTAAACAGTCAGGACCTCTGCGCAGATTACAAGTGATAATAACTCATCTTCCTCTCACACGGCCGGCGATCCATTCACAAGACGGATGACTCTCAGTGTTTATTGTGCTGAAAAGCAGCTCAGGCACTTTGACATCATGAGACATATTTGGTAAATTAGGAATGAAGAAGTGAATTAGAAACCTCAGAAAGAGGTTTTCTTTCATGACAGCAACATTCAAGGTGAAATGAATTACTTTTATGTATATTTTTTCCCAAGATGTGAAACCTTTTTATTGTTCTTTTTCTTAAAATTACTCTTTCACTACTGCTGTAATCTGCATTTTTAGTAGCTATGAAGCAGTAACTTGCTATTGGGTGGATTTTGTGATATATTTACCAAATTTTTTTCACTTTTCATGTTTTCAAAAGTCTCCTGTTTTCCCACTCTGTTTGGATTTTTGTTCATTTTTTTTTTTCTAAAATATCCTTAATTTTAGTTGACTGAGCTGAAGTGGTTGAACACATGAATACACTTCATTATGCTTATCAACTAATGGGTTGTACTTCATAAAAAAATGTATAATTCATATCAAAGTGTCACTTTTGTACTGGAAAATCACGTCACCCTCCTAAACTGGCCTGTTTATGTATTTCCTAATGACAGCTTCTTTACATTACAGCGTAAAATATCACAGCATTCATATTCTAACTTGAATATTATTTACACAAAACATGAATAACCTGTGTTTTTGTCAGATAGTTTGGAGTTCATTGTTCTTCACGACACGCTGAGGAGAATCGAGGCTCTAAAGCAGCAGTAATGATTCATTTTACACCTTAAAACTTGGACGTTTTCCACGTTTGTTTCACACATTATGCAAATCCATCGCTGCTTTCTTGAGGGCAAACATAGTTTTCGGGTAACCAACACTGTTGCCAGCAGCAACAGAAACGTGAACAAGCACCACAAGGTAAAATACTGTGACATAATGCAAAGTGGGGCTTCTCTTAATGAACTGTTTTGTATGACACTCGTGTTTGTTTGTCGTGAAAACAGACAAACAGGTGATAGTTTGACTCTAATATCAGTCAAAGAGAATGAAAACGAAGCTGATGACTGAATGTAAATTTTCCGTCCTACTGTTTTTACATTACAATACGTTGGACTGATTTCCTCACCACTGACATTTTCTGACTTTGTTGCTGAAACATTGCAGCAACTCGTCCAGGTTTCATCTTTCATGGGGGGGGGAAAAAAGGGATCCCCATTTATTTAATGAACAATTGATTGGAGCATTAAGAATTAATTAAAAGTTAAGTAATTAAGGAAAAGAGAGGGGAGGAAAAAAAAAAACATGAATAATGTATGGAAATAGTTACAGAAACAATGAGACCTGTTCTGAGAGGGGGGAACAGCACATCTCTATCTGCTGCTGAAGGACATACATTTCTGTCAAACTTCCACCTGATTTATGCTGCTGTTCATGGTGATGGTGGCACGTGTGCGCGCGCGCGTGCGCGCGTGTGTGTGTGTAAAATGTTATTTTGCTTGTTTGTTTATAGGACTATCTGCGTGTCCGTGTGTACGTGTATGAGTGTGTGCGTGCATTTATGTGTTTTCTGCGACTCTGTGTGAAAATATAAATAACTACCTTGGCGGTGTGTGCAGTGTAATCTGCTCCCAGCAGGCTGGATTCCCACTGTGAGAAAGACAGTATATTGTTCCTGCAGCACCACAGATAACAACTCATTAGCATACTGAATCATTTGGCTGCAAGAGCCACTCTGCCACCCATCTGCACTGAGCTGATAAACACACACACATGCCAGCCCTCTCTCGCTCCCTCACACACACACACACGGATCTATGCAGAACGCACACACAAACATGTACACTCACACATACACACCCTTGCACAGCCACAATCTTCCTCCCTCTCCCTCTCTTTCAATCCCTACTACACACACACACACACGCGCGTGCTCCCCTGTACCCCCCCTCTTCTCCTTTGTGAGTCTGCGTCGTTCTGGAGAGTCGGGAACACTGAAGCAGGTAAATGTTTGGCAGGCATTAACCCGGCGAGCCCCTCGCTGGAGTCCAGGCTCAGCCGGAGCGCGGCGCAGGAGAGGTCTCCAAACACCTGGAAGTCTCTGATGCTCCCTGGAAGCAATTATAGCCTTCACAAACGTCTAAGTGCTGATTCTCTTCTGGTGGTGCCATTAACGCTCAAGTCCTCCGAGGAAAGTAAACTCAGCGAGCAAAGTATTTACTCTCGAACCACGATCAATTTCTGAACTTTATTCGATCGATAGGTTTCGGAGCGCCACCTTTTGATTAGTGAACAACACGCGGGTGGAGGAGGCTCGATCAGCGCGGCCGCGTCGCCGTGTGTACAGACACAACAGTGGGCGAGCGAGTGCGAGTGGAGGCTGTCAAAACCACTTTCACAATGGCAGGAAATCCTGCAGGTCACCGAGCCATGCTAACCTCCACAGGAAGTTGTCACTTGTTGGGAGGAAGTGAGGATTCCAGCCTCCATCGGAGGAGTTTCTCTGAGGACGTTGCGGTTTTTACGGCTACAAGAACACTCTGTGCCGGCGAGGTCGAGGGGGGGGGCAAGGTTTGTGGCGCGTCCGTCTGTCCCAACGAGCTCGTGTCTTCAGGTTATGCAACAGCATATAGAGGCCTATATTAGCAGTTATATGGAAGATATGTAAGTTCAAATGTAAAACATTGTGTAACAAGGAAATGAATTGAAATGAAATGAAAAGTGTAGATTTGGACCCAAATTTTAAGGGATAAACTCAATAGAATGAAATAGCTAAAAAGGAAAGAATAGACTAAAAATGACAAGACTAGAATTTTCAATTGACTGAATTGAATTGTGTTGATTTGAATTGACAAATGCGCAATAGAGACTTGACTGGAGGAGACTTGACCAGACAGTAGACTAAATTTTACACGACTGGAATTCAACTAACTGGAAATTGAGTTGAAGTAGAATGAAGAATTCACAATACATGAAGAGAAATTAAAAGATTTGAACAGGAGAGAATAAAATGGAGCAGACAAGATGAGAGTAGAGTCGAATAGACAAGAAAACTGCGTAGCCGAATTGAACTGATCTGACCTTTAAAGGAATAGATGGACTGCAGTGGCAGCGACACATGAAAAAGTGAACAGATGAAATAGACGAGAGAATATTTGATGTACGTGAACAACACTGAAGCCAGCTGGAGCGACATGGAACATACCAGACGTTTCCTCTTGGTTTTATTCAGGAGTTTTGTATAAAATTCAGCAATTTTAACACTGGATATATTTATAGATACAGCTATCATACAACAAATATGTCATTACCAAACGTACAATGTCCCTTTACTGCAAGTCATAAAATACCATAGTTACCAAAGGTACCAATATAGGCTACTATAGATCCTGCTGAAAAACCAACAACAGTTAGCAATACTTATCTGTCGTCATCAGAAAAAACTGCTGGTGTTCTTATGATATTAACACTGTCTGGTTGTGTGTGTGGGCGTGTGTGTGTGTGTGTGTGCGTCAGTGTGTGTGTGCCACGTTGGTCAAAGTGTGTATGCGTGCATGTAAGAATGTGGCAATGAAGGGATTTATTTGTGTACCTTACTAAACTACAACTGCATTACAGTTAAAAATAAAACAAAAAAAACAGAAACACAGAAACATTCATATCAAAAGGACGGCGCGAGTCGTTTTCATGATTTCATCAGACCCACGTTTTTGTACACGTTAAAGAACACGGCATGTCTTGTACCTCCACAGCGATTTTCAAATAGATAAAAGTCATTCCAGGCAGTGAAACTGTCTGTCGCAATATTTGGTGTCGTTTTTTTTTTCTTTTCTTCTCTTTCCACCAAGCAAACGGTACCACGTTTGATGCACCTTCGAGCTGATTCGCTCGCTCTTTGTTTTTTGGGTTTGATCCGTCTTCCTCCTCTTCCTCCTCCTCCTCCTCCTCCTCCAATCTCTCTGTAAACCCATTGACAAACACACTATGGTACATCTTAAACCACACGACTTGAATCGGAGTCACTGTGTTTTTTTTTTTTGTTTTTGTTTTTTACATTGTGCAGTGGAAATATAATGCTATTTACAATACATACGTAATTGCTCGGGTTAAAATCAGGGTCCGGTCCGTTCGTTTACGGCCTCAGATGGAGGCGAACTTTCTTTTGTGTCGTTTTTTTTCCCTAATGCATCAAATTTGCTTGGCACTTAATTTGTGGATTTACTGGTATTTCAGGACCACTCGCTCGCAGCGCTGTTGCAGCAACACTATATTGTGATTAATAGTGTCATTAGAGAAGCATGACTCCTCTGTGTTTGGATGCTCGAGCTGCGTGTCTCTCGGGTCGTCGCTGAATCCTATTATTAAGGGTTGGTGTGTGTTTTTTTGCTCGTGTGTGTTGCTTTTTTCTGTCATTTTTCGGAGGAAAACATCCAGTCTTTGGAACTTTCCGCACGCAGAAAGTTATAATCCGCTGTTCAATCAAGGACATGAGACATGCAGAATTTACAAGTCTTTTGTGAGGTCGAATTCAACCAAGCTTCTCGTCAGGTGAAGTGCGAAGACCGGACTGCACTCGTGACCCATTTTGGACGCCTCGTTTCTCCCGTGGTGGAGCCTGATTTTCCTCCCTTACACGGACGACTCGAAGCTGTCGGGGGTCCTGAGCATATCCATCGTTTCCTCCAGTGGTCCTGTTCCGTCTCGGGTCTCGTTTTTTAAAAGTCAGTCGGGCATCATCGGCGATTGGAGCCGTCCAACGGGCGGCCGTTGCGCCTCAGATCCCTGGAAGCGAGGTGCAGCGGCGGGCCGCGCGACGCCGTCAGAGTCCTCGGCGCCGGGGGCGAGTCCTGGTCCTCCATAAAGCTCTCAGGGCTGCCCTCGGCGTCCCCGTCGGGTAAGCTCCCGCAGCTGGATCCGGGGGACATGGTCTCCAGCAGGTCGTCCCTGGCCAGGCCCACCACCGTGTCCTGCCGCGCGCCGCCCTGCGGGCCCCCCTCGTGGGCCGCCACCCCCACCAGCAGCCCGGTCTCGCCGTCGGCGGCGCCGCCCACGTTCCGGCCCCCGTCCTGGTCCTCCAGCAGGTTGGACAGGAAGCTGATGTACTTCATGGCCAGCCGCAGGATCTCGTTCTTGCTCAGCTTCTTGTCCGGAGGGTGGGTGGGGATGAGCTTGCGGAGCTCGGCGAAGGCTCCGTTCACGTTCTGCTGCCGCCAACGCTCGCGGCTGTTGGTGAAGATGCGGCGCACGATCTTCGGCTGGCCGGCTGGGGGCGAGACGGAGAGAGAGGAAGGAAAGGAGACAGAGGTGGAGAACGTGAGCAGACACGAACCGACGACGGAGACAGAAAAACTCTTAAGTTGTGTTTGCAAAGCTGAAACAAGAAAATGTCGTTTGTGAGAAGGGCCAAGCCATTCAAGCGCAAAAAAAAAGAGTGAATAAAGCAGCAGTGGGTGAAGAAATGTGCAACTTTGTCTGGAAAAAATATACATTATACTGAGAAAATTGTTAAAAAAACAACAAAACAACGTTAAACTACGATGTCCTCCATTCGATCATGGATTTTTTTGATGATGACGCACATGTGGAGGATACGAGTTTAGAGACTGAGTGTTTTTTCTATTTTACATTATGAAATTTTATTTTGGCGTGATGAAATGCTCCAATGCAGGTAGTAACCCCCCCCCCCCTCCACCCCCACCACCACCACCACCCCGGGCTCCGCTCTCTCCTCCCGCATTCACCAAACCCACCCGCCCGCCCCGTCGGCGT
>JAUESE010000048.1:2867353-2892218 GCA_032274725.1 Malacoctenus triangulatus | reverse complement strand
TACTCTGGTGGAAATATCAGCATCAAATATATGCTGACACAGTGAATAATTTAAGTTTTATTTTTTTGAGAAGGATTGAAAGTGTTGTTAGATGGATACTGACGGTGCAAGTCCCCGGAGGCATCGTGTAGCAGTGAGGGCACTTAGCTGGAGTAAACAGGGAGGGAGGGGAATGTGCGCAGGGCTTTGGAAACAGCCATGCACGCAGTCGCTCCACCACTGCAAAGTGTTCGAGCGCGGGACAGAGCAACGGCTTCAGCCCACTCCACTTCAGCCGCTGTCCAGGAGAAGACCCCCCCAACCCTTCCCTGCGTTCACGCGCACCCCCCCCACACCCAATAATGTGAGAATAAGACGGACCGGTTTGTCAGATGGTTAAACTAATCGTCGCTCCTCTTCACTTGTGCGTCGTTCATTTCCAACAGTGCCAATCAGTTTACGGGCAGGGCGAGCGGGCAGGCTATCCACGGGGATACCTGGTGTGAGATGCGGCAATGTCCCGAGGAGTATGCCCACGCGTGAACTCTTGCATCGGCTCCCTTTGGGTTTTGTCGCTGGTCGTTCTGGCGGCGAAGGTAATCCGGGTGGACGCGCACAGCTGTCATGAAGTGAGGACCGCTTTCCAGCTGCGGCAGGTCGGTCCGCTCAACCGCGTACCGGAGACACCTGGCACAGGTGAGCGACGTCACTCACAGTTTTCTGATGGGATCAACACATTTTGAACACATTTTGACAAAACCTTGACAAAACCTTGTGATTTTGCTTCACATGCTGGCGAATACATTAATAATCACCCTAACTTTTCATTTAAACGTTTGTTAGTACTTTAAATTGTTTTAATATTTATTGCTTGGTACTATCAACTCCTTTCAAGATAACAATAATTTAAAAAAAACGGTGTCAGTGCACACATTGAATAGCTTGTTGAGTTCAAGGCTTTGACAGACATTGTTTTCTGTCTTCACTTCTGTCCCTGGAGTCCTAATGACTTTGTTCACTGAAGAGCTTCTCAACATGTTTTGAGAAAAAAAGTTTGTGTATTCCCAGAAACTTTATCTTATCCTGCCAATATTGAATGACATTCAAAAGGGGGATTAAGTTTGTCTTGTGTTTGTCCACACTTTTTCATCAAATGGATAGATAGATGGATAGATCGATACTTATTGGATTCTCAAGGGAACAATATTCATTCAGCAAGCAATAATTTCTCACATTTAGTATAAATAGCATAATGAGTGCACCCAGGTTAGTAGGGAAAAAGTTAAGCAGCATAGAAAGAAAGTTTTTTGTTTGTTGTATCCCCCCAAAATTAAAATACCTATACAATAGTTTATCATATGACATGTTGACTCTGTTCATATTGGTCCCATGTGTTCAGTTTGGGTCAAACCTCAGTGCTTCACGGTTGCCTCCACAATCCGCAGCATCATGTGCAACACAGCTGCTAATCATGTGTGTGTGGGTTGTTCATAGAGGTTATGCAATTATTGAGCAAATTAATTTTGTCAGACAACCAACCCCAGCACATTTGTAAGCCACAAAAGCAGCGCTTTGGAGCGTGAAACAGGTTCAACCGGCGCTGAGATGTCATGGGATTTTTGTGAATGAACAGTGTGGTGGCCGGTGTATGTGGAGTCACTGAGGTCAGCCACCTGTAAAGCTTTGACGCAACTCTTTACATTCACAAGAAGTGAAGCTCGCCAATCTGCACGCACAAACTTTAGCTCAGAAGTCCCATTTTTTGACAGTGATTCTCTTGAAACAACTACATCGTGTGGATAGAATGATGTTCATACTTTATTGTAACTTGTTCATGGGATTTTGGTCAGCACTGATGTGGTAGCATTGAGGTCAAAGGTCATCTTTCCTCTGCTCCTGCGTAGAAAGTGCTTCCCCTTGTTTATGTGTGGCTTCATAATTTTCTCTCAGGTACATTTTTCATGCCTTTTCTTGAGAGAAATCTAATTGCAAGTTTGATGATGTAAAGATCCTTAAATTGTTTCCACAGGCATCAGTTAACAGCATTTTTACAACCAGTTTGTTCTATAAAGGAGCCTTTTTTTTGGGGAGACTCAGAACTGACCTTCACTTGATCCATTATAATTTGATATGTCCTAATCACAGTTCTCAGCCTGCTATAAAACCTTGAAGCTGACTGAATTATGAAACGCAATTAAAATCCCTGATTTCCCGAGTAGTGAGGGCCAAACATGAGCTGTGATAACGATGTTTTCCAAGTTTCTAAGTTTCTAGAATAAAATTTGACATTTTCTTGAAATTTGAGCAGTTTTATTGCTGTGCGTTTAATATTGTAGTTTTCAGTTTGTGTTGACTTGAGCTATGTGATTTACTGTATGGTGACCGAACTTGCAGCTGTATGCAGCCACAGACTGGAAAGCTCTCTTACTCACATGCAGGTCTGTGGCAGCTTAAGTGTCACCCAGTTTGATTCTGCAAGCTGTAACTGGGAGAGGAGCAACAGATAGCTGAGTGAGAAACATACCTCGAAGTGCATCCAAACCACTTGATATGTTTGTTTAGCAGGGTGTCACTACTAGCAACAGAGAATATCAATTCCCTTGCAAGCAGGAGTAGCAGCAGTTTACTCCTGAAGACAAGGGAAGGACCTTGATCCTTCGGGGGCGACAGCAGTCTGGGCTAAGCTTTTACAGTCTGTGAGGCCTTGGAGGAAGCCTCCTCAGTGTCGTCCCCTGAAACATCAGCTGCTGATGAGCATTTCATCAGAAAAAAATGAAGTGCAGACCTTTGATAAGGTGTGGCAGGCCAGAAAAGATAGCCAGATCATTTACATATTACCTCCACCAAGGAGGTTATCTTTTCATTCCCATTTGTTTTCCCGTTTGACTGTTGACAGGACAACTCCAAAACTTAAAAACTACTTGGCATATTTTGTTAGATGATTAGTTTTAGCCCCAGGGCTCTGATTTAAACATCGAGCTGAAACAGATCATACCGTGATCTTACCATCTTCAGGAGAACAGCACAGGTATGCATTCCACTGAGTGCTCCTTGAAATGTAAACATATTAACTTCAAAATAAATACAACTTAAGATACATTTTCACTTCTTTTATCTGATTACAAATGTTGCTTTACCCTCACCACTACATTTATAGCTCATGGCTTAAGTTGCCTTTTATTTGTGCTTACTCGTGTTTGGTGTTTTTTTTCATGTGTTTTTCAAACTGCTGACCAATGTAAGAAGCTGTTAGGGTATTTGGTGTGTATTGGTGTGTGTGTATGTGTGTGTGTGTGTGTGTGTTTGTGCATGTGTGTACACAATTATGCTACTCTGCTTCAGCTCTCAGATCAAATGCCAACAAAAGCAAGTCTTGAAATTTGAAGTGGCAAGTCTTCAGCCGCCTTTTCGCAGCCTGATATTTGTTTTAGGATACAGTGCCGCGTTTCATGTGTGGCGCAGTGGATTCTCACTTAAGTGGCAGGAGTGTGGCAGCCAGTTGAAGGATCCTGGTTGAAAATGATCACACTTTGATGGTAGGGGTATTTTATGAAGTAATTCTTTGTGGTTATTTCTTGTTTCCAAAGAAGACATGACACACTGTGTGTAGTTATACTGCAGTGTGATCATGTAGGGAACTTATTTTATGCCAGCAAGCAGAAGGTTGACATTAAAGCACATAAATGTGGCAATGACTCAGTGTGAAACCAAAGTAAATAAACACAGATTTTTTCAATTACCATTTTGCACTTTTCCTATTTACTGTTATATACTTTGAAAATAATTGCAATTGCACATGCTGTGTTAATCAAACGTGCTTGAGTGATGCTAAACTGATAATAACCCCTTTGCAGACATTTGATTTTGGGATGGTATCTCCATGCCAGCTCCATCATTAGGAGAATCAGTGACACAAGGTTGTTTACCTCAGATATATGGCCTCTCTGGTGCAGCAGGGCCGAGCCAAACGCTCCATATTGTGATTACCAACGCGTGCTGAAATGGCTCTTTTTGGGGGGTTGGGGGGATTATTTGGAAAGAGGTGCTGTCTCCAGAATCATAACTTGTCCCAATCGCTTCTTTGGATAACATCCTTAGATATCATCAATGTGTTTGATAGTCCAGTAAAAGTACATTTAATAATCTGATTGAACAGTGTGTATCTGCTTTATTTCTGTATCAGATTTATATATATATATTTTTGTCACTCTGCTCTGCCACTGCTCTCTGATTTATCGCATCATTAACAGCTATTTTAGAGTTTAAGGGAAAGTGTCTAGTATCTTTAATACAACACGAGCAGGGCCCGTGTGTTAATAGCGAAGGAATGAGAACACAGTGTGTTATCGCATGTCGCCACATCCTTAACCAGTTACAGCGTCAAAGATTTGGCAGGCTCTCAAAGCTCGGCGTAGTCTTTGATTGGCCGAGGTTATTTTGGTTCCCTTTTTAACTCGACCTCGCTCTCTCACGGAGGAAAACACACACACATGGAGCACACCTTCTCCACACACACACTTGCTGAGCATCTGTTGACACACCATTTAGAGAAACACAAACTTCAACTCAATACTAGTCCACGTGTGAGCACCCCGAGGTAGTTTGAGAACGAAGTAGTTTAGAAAAATAGTGGTTTGTGCCTTTAAAATTCCTGGGGACATTATTGAGTGAGTGAGGATTTCTTTCTGCCCACCCAAATACTCCGATCTTGCCATTGCTTGCCAATCCGAAGCTTATTACTCCATCTGGTTTCTCTCCACATAGCATCTTATTGGATTTTAGCCTAAGCTTATCCTGTGTTTTAGTTAATTGTATGCTGCTTTTTTCCCTGGAAACAAATAACCTATTTCTCCAGTCACACCATAGCCCTCCTCTATAAAGCTGGGTATCAGTAGCTTCAAATGCAACAATAAGTTGGTTGTACTCACAAAGTTAGTCAACTTTTCTTCAACATTCTTTGCTACATTATATAAAATGTCTCACCTGTCAAATTGAGGTTCTTGAAATTGCAAAATAAAAAGCACAATTTGAAGGGCAAGCATTTGAAATCCCACTTTATAGGATAGAGCTTAGATGTAGATATTATTGTTGTGTGTGTGGTATAGAAGTGGGTAATGAGAAGAGATTGTATTTCTGAGTTTTGTTGTCCATTCAGCAGTTTCCAATTTGTGGCTGAATGCCCCTCTGATATAATGCTGCTGCACCAAAGATCGTATCTGTTTGCCCACCGGGCTTACGCTTCTCTTCATGCACGGTCCGTCCAACCTCTGCCCTCTGGTGTGGCTTTGGACTCAGTGCCAATCACTGTAGACAGTTCCAGCTTGGGGTCTGGGAAAGCTAAACATTCCAGTTGAGTTTCAAGGTAGGCCAAAAAATGCAGGTATGTGGCAAAGACCCTTTTTGAGACGTGTTTTCATTCAACACGGTCTGTCCAAAGCACAGCAAATCTGCACCGAGTAAATATCCTGTATGTTCAGAGGATGGTGGGATTTCAAAGGGAGCGGGCTTCCTGAGGCAGGCAGAGGGTCACTGCATCAATCGCGTACTTTCTTACAACGTTATTCTTGTTCTTGGAAAATATATGAAAACAGCAGAATTAAGAAACCTCAAGTCTCCCACTCATCACTGCGTAGCAAAAGAAAACAGTGTTTTTTTTTCCTTCACAACATATCAAGGAGGTGTGAGCTGAGTTTAAATCGTTTAATCAGTGCCAGAACTGATGCATGCATGTTTGAAAAACTGTGGTAATAACACAAGTATTTTCTCAGCAGTACTCTGGCTACGGCTCTGCTTGTAGAGTCCTACATATTGTGAATGGCATGTGAGTTAGCGGGGCAATTATACAGTGGTCGAGTTTCTTCACTCCAAAGTTTTGACTTGTGCAGCGAAGGGCAGCAGGGTGTTGCAGAGGGGATTGTGACTAACAAGTCAAGACCCCCAAGCCGTGGCTTTAATACGGCAAATTACTTCCGAGGTATTTGTCACCTGAGGACAATTAAGGGAATTAGGATTCAATGTTGACATCTAGTCTGGAGTGTGTTAGGGTTTAGCCAGGCAGAAGGAGTAGCACGTAATGTTGGGCACTAATTACTCAGGGCCAGCTGAGTTCACCGCTCTTGACCAATTGAAGTCCACTTTGATAATCATAACAGTGACGGAAAAAGGAAATCAAAATATGTATCTTCAGGATTTAGACAAAACAATAATGAATTAGATAAAAAAAATGCTAATTTTTCTGTAAATGGGTTGTATCACACTGCGTGCGACCACAGCTTACATAAAATAACAATCGTCACTCAAGCAAAAATGGCTTCATGTTCATTTTATACAGTTAGCCTATAGAAACCGAGCCGTATCCAAGATATGATGTCAGTGACTGAGTCTGTAAGGTCAAGCAAACACTGCAAGCTTTATAACAAGCTTATTTGAATGTATTAGCATATATATACAACTATACACGAGGTTGTTCAAGGACATAAAAGGTCACAAGCAGCCTGTATGCGTCTGGAAAACACTTCTCATTGAGTTTTACAAAGACAGCTTATGTTGAAATAGATCCCAAAAAATAGAAACGTGATATCTTGTGTGAAGTAACAGGACACATGTAGATGGAGATACTGAAGGCAACATGTTGACAATGTGTTGTAATGAAATCACAAACTGTCCTTCTGTCTCTGATGATACTTTTGCAAGGACAAATGTATGGACATGCATGATATACACACATACAGACAATTTAGAGTCATCAATCGACCTCACATGTTTTTTGAGTGTGGGAGGAAACTGTTGTACCTGGATAAAGTTCATGCACACATGAAGGGAGAACATTTAAATTGTGCACAGAAAGGCCTCACTCAGATGCAATCTCAGGAGCGTTGGTGTGTGAGGCGACAAAAATTAGGTAACAAAGCCTGTTCATATGTCTCATACATATAGCATAGTTTAATGACTTGAAATACTTGTACAGGGTTATCAAAACACTAGTCGCTTGTTTTCCCTTCAGACAGAAGTATGTAATATATTTATGATTTACTCAATTGAAAAAATATTCAATGATTAAAAAAGTGAAAAACAAACTCAGCAGTTTGTTTGCTGTTGCAGAGACCAGCAATGACATGGCCTTTAATGACTGCAGAAAATGGCTCGGTATATTTTGGACACAGTCAGTCTACCCTGACTGCTGGGGTGGCTTTAACAGCCAAAGTCTCTTCGAGTATCACTTACTCTGTGCAGCTACTCACAAGGGACGGAGAGGCCAGGCCAGATTCCACTGTGAGTCCCTGGATATTACTTTCATATCACAGATAACACACAAACACAAAGGAGAGAAGGAGCCAGCCAGCCAAAAGAACAGGGTCAGGGGCAGGAGAGGGGGAGATAACTGACACTACATATGGGGAAATTAGAACCTTAAAATAGATTTGAAGCAACATCTCATGCTCAATTCTGAACAGAGGGTCGCCTTTCTGATGTGGACGACAGCATGAGGTGTAGAAGTTCCATTCAAACACTTTGTTCAAGCCCTACTTAGAGCTACTTTAGTCAGTTAATGTGATGAACTTCAAAATGTACAGGTTGGGCTTGTTTTTCCAACCCTTTCTTATTTATGGAGGTTCTGTTTGTGTATATTTATTCAATGGAGCAGTTCAAAAACATTCCTTTTGCTCCTCATTCATTTGTATGTTGGCTGAGACTGTGTTTGGCTCCACTGTAACATTTTGGCAAATCACAGGTTGAAGACTGGGTTCACAGCCCCTTTTTAGGTGCAATTTGGGGAGGCCCAGGGAAAAAAGGCCAAGTACACACAGCTATAATTAGGCTGAAACTTAAAGAAAGAAAGGCCTCCTGTTTGAATTGGTAATTGGCCATGATGGCACAGGTGATAAGCTCAGTGATATCCCTCAGGATGATAATGATTTTAACATAAAATAAACCAAAAAATAAACAAAACATGGACTTTGCAGTTCTGTTGTCGACAAGGAAACCGCGTCAACATAAAATGAGCAGACTGCTACAGAGATGGAGATAATGAGCTGGAAGTGGCACGAAAGCCAGTTATGACTTCACTCATCTGGCTCTGGGATGGGAACAAATGGAGCCTCGCTGGGTAATTAAGAGACACCCAGGCCTCACAAGGATATGCCAGGCAAATGGGAGCGAGGGAGCAGAGAGGGAAAGAGGGATTGAGAATGCAACCCTATTGTGTTTCATGGTGGGATTTGGACAGCGGGGCACTGGTCTTGCAGTCTGTCCTAAGGCCATGCTTTAGGCTCTGGTTACAACACCTGCCTCCAGCCGCCACCGTCCAGCCCTTTCCCCAACAAAAATGAGTTATCATATCGGGTTCGTACTTTATGAAAAATACCTCCTGTGAAGGAAAGACACATTTTAATAGCACGTGCTAAATGTGACCAGTTTTAGTGATGTCATGGCAGTGTTTATATATACAGGCATGGTGAGAATAAGGGGACACTGCTTGCATGGGACAGAGTTTCAGCTGATGTAACTGTGTATGTATGATTGGGCTGTACTTTGGATCAGGCCGTTCGCAGATAGGTCATTGCCGTCATGTTGTTGTTATGACCTAGAGCATTACAGCTAATCACAGTCAAGTCATAAAGGCGAGTTACTCCGTCCACGCAGAATCAATCAAAAATTTGTGTGTTTCCGCAGCTAAATTATTTGAGATGCTTTTATTTTTTTCTTCCAGACATGCAGGTCACATGTACAAATGTATAGCCTGATGGCCTGAGCTATTGGATCAAATGCTGCAAAGATCTTTAGCAGAGACAGTATTTATAGCAGGAAATGTGGATGAATTCTTGGTCTGCTTTCTCACCCTCCCATGGTGCCTCTTCTGTCTCCCAGTGGAGTCATGGCTCGTCTATGCGTGTGCATACTCAGGACTGTATACGTATGAATACTTGTGGAGTGAAGAATCAAAAATAGGTGTTTGCAACTTCACCTTTTTGGTGATTTCAGAAAAAAAGATATCAAACCCTCATTCCTCCTGTTATTCACAAAACAATATAACTATTAAAAACGATTTAAAAAAATATATGTATAAATTTGGGAGGGGGAAAGAAACCCTGATTAATACCCTACGTACACTGCTGTGAGTGGATATTCTCACTACCCTGTTAAGGGGTCTATTTATCACAGATTATCACCCACTTATTGATGCTGATGCACTGGAAAAGCTATAAAAAGAGATTCAAGTCGATGCTATTTATATTTGCAGCAAACTCTCAGACTCGTGACAAATCTCTCTGAACAGAAAATACACATTTTTCTGTTTTTTTTTTTATATAAAGCAAGATTATTAAAAACAACTGCTTAGAAAATATGTTGATATTTATTCAACATGCAAACCAATCAGCTGTCAGTAAGGGCCAAAGAAAGCTATTTTCTCATTTGGCCCTGAGGTTGCACAGTCGACGGGGATCAACGGTGGCGCCTGGCTCTAAAAATTGCAGCCGCCTTGATCATGTGAAGTTGTTGTTGCTGTTTGCATGATGTCAAAGCAAGTTGGGATCATGTTGGACATAAAGTTACCTGGCATGTGTCATGAAAAAGTACGTAATGACGGATTGTCAACAAGTCTACTTTAGTTCGAAAGTTTCCAGAATTAATGTGAGGCCTTTTTTGTTTGTTACAACAATCAAATATATACTACTATAATACTTTCATCTTTTACAACTTGCAAAATGTCCACAAAAATCATTAAAATTATACTAAACATTGTGGTATTCCCTCTTTCCAGATGTGGATCTATTGGTTTGTAAGCACCAGGGTCCTTCCTGCTGCACCCGGAAGATGGAGGAGAGCTACCAAGTTGCGGTTAAACGGGAAACAGTCCACAACATTCACTCCTACAGCTACGAGCTGGAGAGCCTCATCTCTGGACACTCGGATGCCTTCCAGGGTGAGTTTCTGACAAGAGGGGGTCAATCAGGGGTCAGCGGATTTGACCTGAGATGCGGGGTCGTTGTTAACTAATGAGAAGTTGTCATTTAGCATCCGTCTCACAGCAGGGATGCCTTGAGAGTGGTAGTTTCTGCAAAGTATCTGATTTGAAGGCTGGATTCAGCTTTAGGCGAATGTCTACCTGAACCTGTTTCATTCATTTGAAGCAAATCGCACATATGTCTTCCAACTTGCAGAAAATATTTGCTTATACTTACGTGATTTATAGTCAAGTATGACTCAGAAAAAGTCTACACCCCTCCCCTCTTCTTCCTCTGTGGGTTTGGCAAAGCAGTGGTGGCAATGGATCTCTGTGGACAAAAAACTGCCTGGATGAGAATTAAGAGGCCTGTTTTGTAGAAGATGGTCTGCTTTGTTATTATCTGATCCTGTTCTCAGGGCATCTAAAGAATGACTGGAACCTCAAGGAAATTATAGTAGATTCAGAGTATGTTATTTTGTGTCTTTGTTGTTTCGTTTATAGGTATATTTTGATTGCTGTTTTATGGTTCGGTCAGTTCAGATTCCACGAGAACAAAGCCCGGCTTTAGATAAAAATCCTGTTTTGGCCAAGTCATGCTTGTTAAAGGGCTTTGCGCTACGCCCAACTGAATCAAGCGCTCGCCCCAGTTGCCCAAGTTTGTCCTTCTTCTTCCTCTAATTGCAGTGTCATTTCAAATGTCAAAATTTCCGAAAACAGGCCGAGTTTTTTATTCCCTGCAACCTCCGGCCTAATCCCACAGGAGAGGAAGCATGCACTGGATGTTTTTACTGTTGCAGGAATTTCAGTAACATTCAATTACTTTTTTAAGACAATGGACTTCTTACAGGTTGTGTCAGCCAAGTTTTATTTATGACAGATGCAGGAATGCCACTGCTTCTTATGTCCAATCCAACTGATGTAATAAAAAGTGAAAGTGGCTCAGGGAGCAGTCACGGAGAATTGATTTCCAGACACTGGTGTCATGGAAATTACCACTGCAATGTTTAACTTATAAATGTCATCTGGATAAAGCACAGTAGTGTCACACAAAGTTACTTGGACTGTAGCAAAACTGACTTCAATATCTGGACCTCTCACACTCATAAGTGTTCAGAAAAGCATTGTGGACATGAGCCTCTCTCACAGCTGTTTCGCTAAAAGGTTAGAGAGAAACTAGTTCAGAGTTCCTGGTGTTTTTCCTCTTCATCATCATTAAGATCCTTCTCTCCTTACCTCATGTCTGAGAGTTGACTGGAGAATGAGGATCAGGTGTTGTACATCTCCAGAAAAGGCCAAGATGGAAAAATAACAATTGAATCTGGGGGTATGATGGTGCTGAACGTTATGATGTCAGTGGCCCTCCATTTTCAAGGCCTTCTAAGGACAGTCTCTGCACTGTCTGAGAGCCATGAGTGGAATGTAAAGTAGCAAGTGGCTCATATACTGCATGAAGTAATGAGAATATGACTTTGGCTGATAACATTGGTACACAGTTAGTCACACATCACATGGTTTGAAGTTGTGCCTGAGTTTTTGTTTATCCTTGTGCTTGTACTGTGCAGAGGGGTTCAGGTTTATAGTCACTTGAGAGAGCACAAGAGTTTGATGTGGCTTCAAGAGTGCAAGTTAGTCGACTCCTGATCCAGCAGCACTGTGTCATAATTTCTCACTCTGATACTGCTGTGTTTATTCGGTTATCATACCAAAACACGGCCCAAGTTTCTGTCCAGTTTTCCATTTATTTTGCATTTAAGTTTTGAATGTTATGGTCCGTCCTGTTTGTGCTTTTTATGTGGCTTATAACTCCGATCACTCCCGCTGATCAGTGAGTTCAGCCCAAAGGAAAGGCCCAACGTGTAGGAGATGATGTGTAAGAAGAGTGTGTCTGCATGTATGTGTGTTTATGCTGGCTTGCCTTTGTTTTGACAGCCTCAAAGGCCCTACTGTGCTTTGTCTCATGTGGGCGTGAACATGTCAAGTACACGACCCCATAAACACAGGGCACATTTATGCTGAACTCCTTTTTCTGATACTTGATATCAAGAAAGAAGTTAAAATCTTTTCTGCAAAAACATGCTGGAGTGGATAAAGTACCAATTATCTCTTGGGGTTCTCCAAATATTGTCATTTTTTTTTAACCATGCTTCCTCCACACCCTAAATCCCACAGGCAGGTTACGTGTTTTTTACATAACAACCTTTTTCCCCTCTTCTATTTTCCTTCATTCCTCCAAATGTTTAACAACAGATACAACCAGACCGTGCAGTCCCCCCGGTCTCCCCTTCTTAACCCGAACACAGACAGACTCTTCTAATCCGTGTCGCGGTTAATAGGTAATGAGTTCTGGGGCCTGATTGTGGGGTAGGTGTCAACCAGAGAGCCCAGTCTAAGCTGGGCCAGCTTAGAGCTGCCATCAAGAGCTTTGCCCTGTCAACCTGTTGTAGCCAATCAGATCTGGCATCATTTGATTCATGCTGGAAACCGCCATGTGGCCACCTGATTGGCTGAGGGAAAGTGGAGCAGATGGGTTGACCAGGAGAGTGTTTGTGTTCATTAAATGTTGGATTTGGTCTGATTAGAGGCTGTCTTTGAATTAATTATTGTAAGCTTCAAAATGAGTTGTTTATAGTGTGCAGCAAACTTTTTCCCAACGGCTTGTGAGTTTGTCCCTTATAAGTCTTATATGTGCCTCTTCCTATAATAAAGTTTGTTGTTTAGTTTCATAATGGGGATTTTGAAATGTTTATCCACATCTCCTGCAGAAAAAGTCTATCGTACCTGCTTTTGAGTGTTTATTGGAAGTTGTGTTGCTTTCCATGCTGACATGTGATCATATCAAAGCAGGAGAACTTCTTAATTCATAATTTAGTGCTCCTGACATCAACTTGAACGATCAGCCTGTGTCCACAATACCTGCAAAAGCCCAGGACAAGTTACAGCTTCAGTGTCACTGCATCACTACAGTAATACAACTTGTGACTTGGACTGAACAGTGAAAAGACCATATCTCTCTGTTGATTGGACCCTCTAAAGTTGGCACTTGCCTCGAGATTCCTGTAGCTCTAAGTATATGTGCATCAGGCACCTAGTTGCTTTAAGGCCATTGGTTTAGTGTTGGTTTATATATCATGTCGGAGGATGTCAATAAAATGCCACTCCTGTGCTTGAAAATTTACCTCATGCCTCTCTGTGGAAGATTTAAAGTCACTGCCAGACAACTGACAAGCAGTCATTTCATTCTGTGTGTGTGTCAGGGTGGGAGTGAACGACAGGTGGGAAAGATGAGCGAGAGAGTGAGTGTCTGGATATATAGTCGCACCGCTGAGAGGCAAACGCGGAGAAAATGCTGACACTTTTGATCACGAGTGTCACTGATACGAGGGGTCGTCCTGGCTCACAGCTAAAGGCCATGACATCTTCGTCCCCCTGCGCGCGTGTGGAATAAGGGCGCTTGAAAATTTTATACATGCGCGTCTCAGTGATTGTGTGCGTCTTTGTGGGACGTTGCATGTGCCCAAAAGACATGTGAGCATGTACAATATTTACCACCCCTGCCAGTCACCACATCAAGGCTTGAGTTGTCCTCACAAGAGTTGATAAATACTTTGCAGAGAAATGTATTCCTCCTGGCCTAAATGCCCCTCTGTCATGAGTAAAAGTTCATCACTTTTAATTTGTGTCCTTTAGTGACAGGAAACAATTTCTCTGGAACACACAGAGAGCTTGATGGAAACGAAAGCAGGCCACAGTGAGCAAGAGGCCTTTCCCACTTTCTCTATCAATTTTGAGAAATCGATCGTGACTCATCTGCTCCTTGAAAATGATGAGCTGGATGTTAAAAGGTTAAAGATCTTCCTGTGTGGCTCACACAGCGCAGCCTCGAGGCAACCGTCTCCTCTCCTGAACCAGCACTGATTTATACATGTTTGGTATCACAGTTTGTTTTGACACGTCTCTATCTGCACCCCAACGTTCAGTGCGTGCGTGTGCAGTCGACGGGAATGAGGAATCGCTCCGATCTTCGGTCTTTCGTCGGATTCTGACGCTTCTATCTTTATTGCGATCTCTGCATTAGTCTGGAAGTCCTCCGCAGCCAGTTTGCCTGTGATCTCGTCAGCCGGCCCCTCTCTCACATCATCATTTTTGTTCTCTCACTTCATGTCTGCGCGTAGTTTTTCTCCTGCAGATGTTTTGACCGACAGGGTTATTGCTCTGGAGGCTGATGCTTGGACGACATTGCACGGCACTATGAGCTCATGCTCAAATTAGGGAGGATATCCGGAATCCATCCCTACACGTCCCGTTTAATCACACAGGGCGGAGGGAAGATGTGTTTATGGACTTATTAGCAGAGCAAATGCATTGCGTACTCCTGTGTGTGAAGCCTGTTTGTGTTGTAACTATGCCTTTCGCGTCTCCCGAGACGACATGACACACAAGGGCAGGATGCTTTTCCCTCAGTCTGGGGAAAACTTGGAAAGAACAAAGGAAGTGAGGGAGGAGAGAAAGAGAAGCTCAAAGCCTCATAAAATCACACTCAAAGCTTCCCTAATTACCCCTGCTTTTCATCTGCCCCTCTCACCTCAGCATAAACGTGTGAGTATGCGAAGATCAGGGGCTCAGAGCTTAGCCCAGTCAGAAAACAACTCAGATGAAGGGAGTGTTTGTGGCCAAAGTGGAGGTACAGTGGAAGTGTGCACAGGTGTGTTTGCTTTATCAGCTACGTGTGTGTAAATTGTGGCATTTCTTCCTGTTAAATCAACAGGTTGTTGCCCTGTAAGGTTCTTCGTGCTGTTTCGTTCTGATAAATCCTCTTTCTCCGTGGGTGACTCTCAGCGTCTGTGGCCCCGATACTTTGTCAGTTCTGGATGTTCAACAAGAGCACGCTGTGTCCGGGCAGGCAGCATGCCAGCATATTGCGAGCTGGCATGTGTGCTGCAGGGAGCTCTTGCATCTCAAAGATAACCTGGCTGCCAACAGTGCACTCCACAGAATGAAACCATAAACACATATCCATCTTCTCCACCTCATAAGTCTTGTTTCATTTCGTCCTCAGCAGCCACAGTTTTACTTACCAACCATTCATGCTTTCCAGTATTAAATCTAATGCCTAAACAAATACACAGTCTGTGTAGATTAGCCTCGTGCCAGACATCGCTGCAATAATTTAACATAAATACCCGTTTTTCCTATCACAACATCACTGACACCACTTCAAACATAGTTTTTTCCTGACACCGCCCCTCTTCCTGCTTCGACAAACGCCTGTTGACAATGCCTCATTAGTTTTACTCTAAAGTGAACACAATGAGGTTCACTTCCAAAAAGTTTTTGGAGTTGGTCAGACAAAGTCACATTTCCCAGGGCTTGTTTTCTTGTCCAAAAGAATTTGGCTTTTCTGCATCCCCGTCTGTCTGGCTAGCTGCTGGGATTTCTGCTCGCTGATGCTGATTGGTCTGCTCCGGCTTTTTTCCTGTGTCTTGTCTGACTCTGCTGCACCCGCGCTTCGCTGACTGATCCCAAAAGCCATAAACTGTGTGTGTGTGGGAGTGTACATATATATGAGATATACATGTAGATATGTCTGGTCTGCACACACTCGCTCTTGTGTACCAGCTGTGAATCAACCTCTGAGTCACCGAATTCCTGACAAATAACAACATTTCCTGATAATTACAATTTATCTTTGATTTAATACCAGCAGATATGAAGCGAAATTTCAGTGGATTTGACCGCAGTAATGTCATGGTATGAGACATAAGGGAGTGTTGTTAGCATGAAGCTTGAGGGAGGGAAGGGCTGACTTTTTCTGGACTATAAGCAAGGAGTGTTTCCATCTAATGGCTGGGGGGAAATCAAGGTCTGCATATACTGTTAATGCATAAGTGGATGAGCATTGTCACATTTCTCCACTGTAATGACTCACTCCTATTCTTCCAGTCTGAAGCAGGTTGAAGTTGGCTGTCTCTCTCCTTCCCTCATCTCTCACTACCAGCTCACTTCATCACTCCCACGTTCAAGTCAAATCTCTTTTTCTCATTACATCCTGCGACGGACACTCCTCTGCTCCTTACTCTTTTGTTCACGTCTCTTTGGATCCTTGTGGACCTCTGAGGAGTCCCCACGGCACTCTTTAGTCATGGATCATCTCGTCCTCCGTCCATTGTGCACGAAGAAAAGGAGACGCAATAAATGACAAAAAGGAATAAAAGCAAAACAAAAATTATGGTGCTCTGACTTGAGCTGGTCTTGTCCAGCTTGTATGATTCATGACCCATTATATCTGCAGGATTGTCAGCCAAAGTAAAAAACGGGTCCTTTCTTGGATATACCAAAATGTGGTCCGTCTTAGGTGTGAGTCATATGATGGAATTCACTCCCCAAATCTTGTTTTTCATTTATCTTAATTATTTAGTCGTTCTCTTTGATTAATTTAAGTTTGCAAAGTACAGAAATGCTGCACTGCTTCTCATCGCACAGGGGCAGTTTTATTCCCTAATTCAAACAGCGCCTAACTGACCCTGTGTGTACTTGATTGGTAATGAAGCTGATAAATGAAAGCAGTGGCCACACCTGTTAAGAAAAAGTGGAAAATTCTTCATTAGAGTCCCTTTCATCTTGGATTCGTTCCACACCTCGGAGTCCCTTCAAACGTCTGTTTCATGTTAATCCCATGTTAGCCTAAATGTTTCCTTTCCTTCTCCATCAAAGTCGGGAGTCTCGTGTCGATTTCTAGCCGTCTGTACTTCAATCATCATCAGTTTTCACTTACATTATGTGTTATTGCCTCAATTTACATTTTTCCAACCATCAAAAAAATACAGCTATGACAAATTATTCCAGTTTTAAGGATCATTTTTTAAACGTTTATGTGTAAACCCACATTTTCATTGGTTTTTATATGTTTTCGCTTCACAATCTGCCAGTCCAATCCTTTTACAACCAAGACATCTTAATGGGATGCAAAGAGGATCCCACTGTCTTTACATTGTTGGGTGCAATGGACAGTCATCTCTTTCCTTTATTTAGGGATATATTCTTGTAAACCAATATATTGCCTGATAATCTTTAACCCCCCCTTAGACCAAACGCCAACTGAGTTAACAGAAAAAGTAATTTGTTCACTTGAGATGTGACTGCATTTTGAATTCAGTACAGCTGACGTGCTTTTTTGTCAGGATTATGGTCAAATATTCTACAAGGCAAGACAGCTGTATTATAAAATTTTATACAAGGGGAAACTTGACTTGTTTAAACAAACAAAATAATAAAGCTGCAACTAAAAAATTGAGGCACAGACCATCACGACGCTTGCTAAAATCTTTATCATGTATTTTACGACTTTGGTTAATCACAGTGAGACAAAGGACGAGCATAGAGTGCAGGAGAGCGCCATGTCATTGACATGCAAAGCATGAACATGCAGTCCATGGCTTTCTATCCATCCCAGTTCAGTCAGTCTTTTGGTATCTGAAAAGTGCACACATTTATTTTGGGATAATGAATAATTTGAGGTGCACCGTGGAGCCTTCACTGTGAAAATCATTTAAACGTCACACTGTCGATTTGAGTGGTCTGTTGTCACCCTATATTTCAAATGAACAAAAGAGAAACAAGGTGCCGCTCTCAACCTGTGGCCCCATTATTGCTCTGCACCAGAGGTGCTGTCGATCAGCCTGTCGGCAGTCAGCACCCGGGTTGGCCCGCTACATTTCCCCTTTATGGTATTAGCCATCTGAACAACCCTCCCCCCCCTCCCCCTCCTCCTCCTCCTCCTCCTCCTCCTTCCCCCTTCTCCCTCAGCCCCTCACCCATTGCCCCTGCGCTCTGTCTCCTCTGTCCCAGTCATTCTCTCATCTGCTCATTCCCCTGCCTTCGATCATATTTCCCCACTTTGGCCAGAGCACAGAGCACCGTCCCTCCGCCCCCCCCTAATTCAGTCTCCACATCCACATTACAGCCTAAAGTGCCTTGAATGCAGCTGGTGTTTGGGAAATTACTAGTATTTTACTGTTTGGATACGAGCAATGTCCGTGGAAAAACGAGAAGCTCTTCCTTGCGACCTTCGCCAATCCTCTTTCTCAGGCCCATTATCCCACCTGTTAGCCTTTTGATAGGACATGACAGGCAAATTGGGACTTGGGAATTCATGTGCTCACAGTTTACATCGATGACAGTGAATGGAGGTCTTCCATGGGGCTTGTGAACTTGCAGCATCTTTGACTGGAGTGCAACTTCACAGGTTTTCTAGGTCAAACTTGTGTGAACAGAAAGACTGCGCCTGTTGTATGACAAATGACTCATGTTCCCACTTTAGACTTCAGATGTGTGATTTCGCCAGGCAAGTGTGATGAATCAACAGATTGATTCAAGGACTTATTAATAGTTTATTACCATTAAACTAGGAGATTGTATGACACCGCAGCGCTCCCTTGTAACCCAAGATGACCAGTTCTGCGTGGGAGAGGATGGCCCTATATACAGTATTTCTTCTAATTAAAACCAGGATATGTAATCTACACACGTGTCACTATGTCACATATCTGTATGGTGACCTGCCTGAAACCCAAGTCAGTGGTGGGATTAAAATGCTTAGCCTGAGAAGATGGTTGGTCAGGTTCATTCAGGACTCATTGCAAAGACAGGAATGGCCCACAGCTTTATGGTATGAGAACAGTGTCTCCTGTCTAATTATCACAATATTACCGCATCTGCAAACACATTCGAGCGCAAGTACATCCACAGTGGCATGTAAGCACATATCTGAAGAGATAGTAGATAGTAGAGAAAATTATCACTTACTCTTGGACTCGCAACAACTACCATTGTAGAACGTCTGCCTTCATTTTAACATGATATAATCCAACAACCTTGTGGTTAGAAGTGCACAATGACTAAATACAGGACCACTGCCTAGCAAATAGCAAAGGCAAGGGACACTATAGCTGTGACTTAAAACCCTACAGTTGGCATTGTGTTCATTTTGACTCTGTAATTATGGCAGCTCGGCCATAGAGACACTCTGGCTTTAATTGTGCCAGTTAAACACTGGGTTGCCATGCAGAATGTGAAGTTGAAATAGCTTCTTATGATTTAAGCCCTGTGATCTCACAGACTGACCTTGGCATAGCGTTGGAGAAAAGATATGGAATAATGTCCCGCTCCAGAGTCGTAAATACATGCTCAGTTCGAGCCGCTGCAGGACGACAGCCCCCTCTGCACCACCACTGCTGCTTTTCATCTCATTAATAAACAGAGAACATGCCAGATTGACTCCACATTCCAACCAAGCCAGATTATTTCTTTCAGTGTATTCACTTTGACAGTCATGTGTGGGAAATTGAGTGACGCAGAATTCTCTAGAAAATTAAAGATAATAACCTCATGCAAACAAGCTTCCGACTGTTTCCTGAGAGGATGACAGACGGGCATTTGGGACATGATAACGATAGCCACCCACGAGTCCGTGTCTGAATTCGTCATGGTCAAATCCACATTTAGGCACAGCGGTCAGACAGAACAATCAAACCCAACTGTCTCTCACAGAATGGTAGTTACAACCTAGAAAGCTGTGTTTAGTTCCTGGGTTTGTGTTCTCACCCTGTTTCCCAGCACTGGAGAGCAGAGCACAGCCCACAACAACGAGACCAAGTCTGTCACACAGAGAGGAGATATTGTAAAGCAGGGAAGAGACAGTTTGATTTTTGTCTTTTGTATTATTTCAATGCGTAGGTTATCTTCGTATGATACATATGGCCTGATTTAACCAAGAGTGGTATACTGAGTTAACCAACAAAAATAGAACAATAAGTAATATTATATGCTCATATTTCAAGAGGAAGGAACGAGAGGAAGGATGATATATATTTCTCAGCTTGACAAAGGGTCACCACTGGATTCAGGGTGAATGTTAGGTGATAGTTTGTTTGTGGAGCCACATGTTACAACAGGTTGTCGGCCTCAAAGAAATGAGCTGAAGCATCTTCAGCGAGAAAACACAATGGAGTGATTTCTTGCTGCAGAGTGGGTGGCACATTCTTCCTGTCTTCCATAGAGAAGAAGGTAATCATAACCTCTTATTTCTTTGTCTGAGAGTGGGAGTGTTGAAAGGGAGAAAGGTGGACGCATGTCCCACTTCTGTATACCCAGAGAAGGACATGTTTGAAGTAACAGCCACAGAGACACAGGGAAGTGCTCCGGGCCTGGGGGCCAAATGAATCCAGATGTCGGACCATGTTCTCGAGGTGGAGCCGACTTGTACAGTAGTTGTTTTTCCTTGTTAAAAAGTTCAGTCGCTTCTTTTTCCTCCATTTTTTTTCCTGGCAGTCTCCCACTCTCTTTTCCCCCTTTCACTTCTTTCATGTTCTTTCTCCGTGTCACTCTCTTGGCAAAAGAAAGTGAGCTTTTTTAACCAGTACGGAATGTCTCAGGGAATCAATGATCCTGTCATAAACCCTCACAAAGATTTGGATCCAGTTTTGGGACTGTTGAGACTTATCAGGCAGATTTTTTTCCAGTTCACGTCCTGTCATCCGAAAACTAGCCTTGATGTCTAGAAGAGACTCTACGCCTTTGCAGAGAGAAAGATTAAACCACGGTATTTCTGAGCATGATAATTTTATAATAACATTATGTAATGCTGTGTAACCCAAGCCTGTGGTTACATCTTGTGGTGTAAATGTCCTGTGGGTATTGAGCATTGCGGCCTTTACTGGCAGGCAAGCCCGGAGACCTCACACTGCTATCAATTCTGCAGCACCAAGAGCTTTGGAAACACTGAATCGCAACCAAAACAGGGTCTTTACATCTACTCCGCAAATTTAAGCTTTCATGCTTTACCTTATTTCTTTATTCTGTTTCCCATTTAGCGTTTTTCCTGTCTATGGTGTTCTTGATATCTCCAGAGAGCTTTCAGAGACACTCTAGACCTGCAGTCAGACTACTTGTCACCCGTTACCGAGTCGATGTAATCCTCAACAGACCATTTTTTCCCCTTGCGTGTCTGCTTTATTCCTCTCGTGCACTTTCAGGCTTTTTTAAAAAAAACCTTTTTTATCTGGCGGGAGCAGCCCTGATGATGGTATGTCATCGTGAACTCCAAACGAGATGTGCCTTTTAGTAGCTAGTGGGGAGTCCCCCCTGTGTCACAGACAGCGGTCATATTAGTGCAGCTGTTGAAGAGTCCGTGGCTGTTATTATCCTTCTGTCTGTGAGCTGGGAGGGGCCGGACACGCACAAGCAAACACAACAAGACACACACACTAATTTGGTAACAGCCTCCATACTGAAATAGATTCATTACAGTGTTGACGTTAGGCATTATAATTACAAAGCACATCCACTGTACATGATTACTGCTGGTTAATTTGTTGTCATGCAGTATTGATATGCACTTGAGGCCTTTATTCCTTTGTACGGTGTGTGTCTGTGTGTGCGTGCGTGTGCATGTGCGTGTCTCTATTTGTGAATGTGGTGGCAGTGGGCCTGTGTAAGTTGGCACCATCTTCTTCCTGTCTAAGTTTTTGTACAGTTGCTATTGCCCCTTCATGTCCTGTCATGCTTTCAAGCTGACATCACATCCCACAGAAGTATTGCATCCAGCATACACAAACTCTCACACTTATATATACACCGTTACATACTGGAGGGAATGTATGGAAGGGTTTCAGGAAGGGGGGATCAAGCAGACATTTAAGGAAGTGCTACATGACTTTGGAAGAAGATAATTAAAGATGAGATTTAGGTTTAGCAAAATTGAACATCATGAAAATCTAATGATTTAACATTTATGTATATTTTTAGGTGTAAAAAATACGTAAAAGAGATTAGTTAAAAAATATTTCTATCCTAACAAAATTGATGCAAAATAAACCCTGTTTTCTGTCTGTTTTTCTCTGGTTGTCTAGGAGAGAAATTATCCCTCTAAAGTACTGAACATCTCATATATCTTTGCCTGATCTTCAGGAAATAAAGCGAGAAGGAGATAACCGAGCACTAATCTAGAATATGCTGTCATTTCCACAGAAAAGCAAAACTAATTGTGGTTATCAGTGAGCTATTAAATCGCTCTCTTTGTCTCTTCTGTGTGCAGACGAGCAGAGACAGCCTCCTTAAGATTCGCTTTTTGTGGTCATGACTTCATACAGAATGATATCCAACTGCATTCATCAACCCAGCCAGCTGATATACTTATGCCAAGTGTTGCAGGCCAGGGTTTGGATGGGCGTTTTCCGTTCAGACCTTCCTGTCAAACTTGTTACTCATCTCTTTATTGATCACGTTTCAGTCGGGACATTAATTTGGCTTTTGTTTTATTTTTTGCAGATATGTTCCAGTACCTTCTGTCATTCTCTCAAGGCCACCTGAGCTCCCTGTTGGAGGGAACCTACTCATCCCTGTCTCGCCAAGCCCTTCCCCACGTAAACCAGCTCTTTTCCTCTCTTTCCCTCTACCTCCGTGGAGCCAACGTATCAGTGGAGGCGTCAGTGCACCACTTCTTCAACAATATCTTCCCGTTGGCCTACACCCGGCTCATCAATCCAGGCATTGAAGCCAGCATGATGGCGGGAAGCGAGATGAGTGACTGCCTGCGCATGATCCGGCAGGACGTCAACCCTTTTGGGCCTCATCCAGCTGTCATGGCCCAGGAGCTGGCCGGGGCACTGGGGGCTGGGCGACAACTGGGTCTGGCCCTGGAGGAAGGTCTGGAGGTCATGAATGCCACCGAATACACCAGCCTGAGCAAAGAGTGCACGAAAGGCCTGGTGAAGATGGTGTACTGCTCACACTGCAGAGGCCTGACGCTGATCAAGCCCTGCGTTGGCTACTGTCTGAACGTGATGCGTGGCTGCTTGGCCAGCGTGTCGGAGCTGGATCAGCCTTGGAGGAGGTACACCAGCCTGTTGGAGCAACTGACCCACGCCATGGCGGGACACCACAGCCTGGAGCTGGCCCTGCTCGGGGTCAGGGGACACGTTAACGAGGCCTTGCTGTACGCACAACTCCACGGTCCAATCATTACCGCCACAGTGAGTACACACGGGTGAAACATCCATCCCAAGCTTTAATGACACATGCAAAAGCCTCCAATTCCTTTTTTTGTCCATTGTTTCACACATATATCTTGGCAATGTTGAATGTATTGATTGGAAAGCCCTGTGCAGATTGCTTGTGGCTCATGAGCTGTTTTTTCCAGCAGTTCAACAAAGAACTCCACACACTACATTAATGTTTGTGCAATAGTGAAACTATTCACAGAAAAATAATGTTTATACAGAGAAGAACTGCAGCTTTCTCCTGCAGGCTGAGGCTGCAGGAGCGGTTTTCCAAAGTGGCGAGACCGCTTAAAAATCACTATTGTTGTTTGTGTTCAGACTGCAGGACAGTGAAACTTGTAAAAGTAGGAGATGAAATGTGTAGTTGGTGAACGTGTGTAGTTTGAAAGTTAAGACGATGCCTCATGTTATGTGTGGTTTTTAGAATAATATTGTTTTTTACATAATGACAGCTCTATGGAAAAACTGCCAGACAGTTCCTGAAGCAGAATGCTGGAGGTGAATTGTATTTTTGTTGAACAGTATATTTTGGATTTGCACTCTTACATTCAGAGTAAATTGTGCTTGGGTTGCTGGCACTTATCGGTAATAACTCACCCGCCCATACACCCTCCATACATGCACTCTACCCGAGACCTACAATAACCCTACAATCCCTTAGAGTTTGGGTTTGCACCAACTGTTTCTTATTGTATATATATTTTTATTCCATTTATTATCATACTTCCAGTGTTTATCTGCTTGTTCAAACACCACCGATAAATGTATTTTCCCATTTAAATCTATAAACCAACAATTAGTGGCCGTCATATGTGGCAGACATGGCACAATGCCGAACCAGGCTATGCTGTGCCACACATCTTTCTGCACTAAACCACGGCAAAGCCATGCGACATCACACAAAATCATTTCTCGCCATGTCATACAAAGCTGCCACGCAAGACTACACAATGCAGTGTCGTGACACTCCACACTTTGCCACACTTTGGCCCCATTGAACCATGCAACGTATTGCCATTCCACAGCAGGCTACACACGCACGCACGCACGCACACACACCACGCAGTACAATGCAATGGCAAGCAATGCCATATCATGTAATGCAGTGCCACACTGTATAACACCCTGCAATATCATACTGTACCTGCAGTAGTCTGACTGTAAAGTGCATGTTCTTATTGAAAATCATCTCTCAACTTTCACAATATCAGGAATACAAAGTTGAAGGCATGCTCGTGGGCGTTAGGTGGTGTGAGTCATGCACTAAGCAGCAGAGGGTGATAGCAGAGATTTATGTACATCATCAAGAGAGACATAACTCAAGTCTCCCCTGAAACTCTGTCAAGATGCATTCACTGTTATTAATGTGTAAGAGCACTCAAATGTGCCTCCCCATCGGCATGAGTGGGGAATTTTTTGGACGTCATGTCTCCACAAATTCAGCCCAATATTTCTGTAGGTGCCGTTGTTCCAAGTTATCTTCAGTCAGAACACTTTGCACTCATTGCAACCATATTCACAACTGGATCCGACACCTTGATGGAGAGCACGCTGTATAAGCTGTTGGTGGGTCCAGTTACAACTTGGCTATGGTGTTTGACTCAATTGTCGCATTCCACCCATGAACTATTGTTATTTTTAGCGATTAGTGGTCATTGTGGTGGAGGAGAGAAAAGTTCACTGACCAGGTTTACTTAAACGGCCATTTTAGTTTGTTTTGGCTCTCTGAACTGGATTCCTTCATAAACTGACAAGTCCAAAAGAGCCGCAACAATTAATGCGCAATGACAAAGCTTTATCATATAACCTGAGCAATCGTGGTTATCTGGTGGGTGGAAAATGCTGAAGTGCTCCAAGTTTAGTTTTGGGGTAAAAGTGGACT
>JAUESE010000048.1:2852074-2865324 GCA_032274725.1 Malacoctenus triangulatus | reverse complement strand
AGTATTTAGGACTTTAAGATGTTCAAATTTCCAGGCTTTCATATCTACAAACTTGTTCCTGCATGTAATATTTCAGACTGTGAGCAGAATGGCTGCAAAATGCACTCATTGCCATTTTAAACGGTAAACCCATCTTTTTAAGCTGTGTGCGCCTTTGGCAGTGACTCTAACCCTGGAGCTGACTGACTTACTCAGCAGTCCATTAGCTAATGATGGTTGGTGCAGCGTATTTTCTCCTCAGTCACCCTCACCCACATTTTTCCCGTGCTGGTCTTTTCCAGTCTTCATCTGATATTATGCAGCAAGCCTCAATGCCACAGAAAAATTCCCCGAGTTCTTTTCCTCCTCATAAAAATGTAGTTACAACCGAGAGGAACTGCTGTGTGATTGATTGCAAATACAAACCAGTTTGCTTTTAGTGTGTGTTTTTTTCAGTGACCCGCGATTTTGGAGCGGAGGAGATGTATAATTTGAGACATCGTATAATTTTCAAAATATGCATTTGATTATAAGTTGATAAAATGTTCAGAGAGGGGAAACAACATAATGTGGGGGTTTCCTTCAGAGACTGCTTTTTGGTTGATACTTTTGTCAGTCCTAACAAAAAAGTTGGAAAACTGCAGAGCTGCAGACTATTAGCAGTATCATTCCCAATATCGGAGCAGACTAAAGGTCTGTTTACTGGAGGAGTTGCCCTTTATTATTACTGTTTTTGAAGCCATTTCAAGTAAAATTGTCACTTTTAATGAGTCGTAACAAATAAAGCAGTTTCAGTTCAGATAAAAAAGAGCAGTTAATTCAGTTTATTGCCGTCCATTTATTCCCTTATGTACATGTGATTCACTCTGTCCGGGAGTACTGTTAGCTGACAGCATTATGCACAACTTAAACTACATACATGTAGAGGAAAACTTTTGCTAACAGCTGAAGATATATAGAATTTGATAAATGTTTCTAACACTGTTTTCTACTAACTGTTTTCTACACCAGTACGTGTGTTTTCAAAGCTGTTCAGTAAAAAGTCTGTTTTTCAGGTGTGTGGTTGGCCACTGAGAGCACCTTTAATCCTGTACCAGCTTTCATGATAATATCGCGCAGCAGCTGGTGTGAAGTTAACACAAATGGCCACTGCATCTGTGTTATGATTTTAGTGGTGAGCACTGGTTCATTGGACGGCTTCAAATGAACACATGGACCCTCAAAATGTTTTATCCGCAAGCTTATTTTCTTTTCCTCTGCTTTTATATTCCACCATATTGCAGACACAGACAAGATGAACCCACTTGACCTTCCTCCGTCTCTTCCTCTTGCTCTCTTTTTTTTGTCTCTACAAGTACCACAAGTCCAATCCACTGAGGCGACTTGGCACACTCTGTGTCTGTAACTCTCTTAAATGTATTTACAACAAATTTCACAGTAACACCCATATTTAGTGGGAAACGAAATAGAATGAAAGTTTTTCGTTTTTAGATCATCTGTGAGCAATTTAATCAGGGTAAACAAGCGTCAACGTGGAGACGCAAACTCAGTCTCGGCGTGCTCTTTGCTGATTGCAATCTGAAGGACATTTTGCTGTGATATACGAGCGACTGCATCTCTTTAATTACCACTGACATCATTGGGATTAAAGGGGGAAATCGGCGGGGAGGGGAGAACTGACTGACGGAGACAGGGAAGGATGCACACAACATGATTTAGACAGAATGGAGACAGACGGCAGTGAGGAGCTGTCAGAGGCGGAAGAGGGTGCAAAGAGAGATGGGTAACATTAATAGTCTTTAAGCAAAGACGTTTTCAGTGGGCGGCTGTCATGGTTAACCCGTCCGTTTGAGTTGTAGTTGATTCATTGTTTCAAGCCAAGTAGACTGACTGTGTGAAATCACAGGAAAAGTGTCTTATAACTTTGAGCTGAGGTTGAAACAAAGTGTTTGATAAACAAAGTGAAAAAAACTCCAATTCTTGCCTCCTTTTTCTTTTTTTGGATTTTAATCCTTGGTACTTGGTCTGAAGCGAGGACTTTTAAATTGGAAAGACACTGGAAGTAGTGGCACAAAGCCAGTTAAAGCCAACAGTGTGAGTCACTGAAGCTTTCTCTTCTCAAAGAGTATATTATTCTATTAAAAAAAAGTGATTTTCACCATATTATTCCATAAACTTTTTTCCCCCTCAAAATTCTCCTTCAAATTCCCTCCAAATAAAAATCACAATAATACCCATTGGCCATTTAGTGAAATGAGAGATATATTAATCCTTTAACCCACCCAGATTTTCCCAGATGGTCCCCGGTTTGAACTGGCAGCCATCCAGCCGCAGTCCTGCTTCTTTACCCTCCAGGCCCCCCCACCACAACATTACTAGTCCTGCAAAGTCAAGTCGTCTGGCTGGATATTTGCTCCACGTATGTTTATATGTTATTTTTGGATGGCAGTATATTGTGATTGCAAACTGTTACACGTCATATTGAATGTTGGTCGTCACCAGCTCATGTAATTCTGCCCTCCTTTTGCCCTTTCGGAGGCATAAAAGCAGATTTACCTGAAAGACTCCTTGTCTCATATAGTATATTAGTCCCGGTTGCTGTATCGCTGAAACGTGTGTCTCGCAAATATAGTCAACTTTCCTTTTCTACTTTCATATTTGTCACTATTAGAGTTGGAAGTGGTTTGTTTGAACACAGTTATCATGATACTCAATGAAAGAAAAAAAAGCCCTTGATTTTAAACATATTTGATACTTTAAAATCAATTCGGGGAAATATTTCATAAACAACCATGTTGCCAGAGTAACGATGGAAAAGAGAGCCAACCAGGATTCTCTTATTCTCATGCCAGTATTTGACTAATGTCTGTATTTTTCTAATTTGTTTTTCCTTCAGTACAACCACAATGAAGCAAATGCCAGATAAATACACAAACTATGATTTGCTTCACTATTCCCTTGCCATTTTCTCAGCCTGGTTGCTGGTTGCATAACTGTCATTGGGGCGTTTATCTTGAATGGCATTCCTGCTTCCAAATGAACTGAGGTTTCTATTGTGGCAGTTGTTCAGTTTTTTTCTCTTCTCTAACTGCATGTTTGTGTGTTGTGTTAAAAGAATGAGGCCTCTGCCTGCTTGTGCCTCTGCAAGAGCTTCGAGTTTTACCGTCACTCACAGGAATTTGTTTTTATTTGGTGATTTTCTCCAACTCATGTAATATTTATAGTTATGACAAAATTGTGCATGAATTGGGGACTGGAATGGGTTGCATAATGGATGTAAGTAACAGACTTATAAGGATTTAGAGCTTCTCAGTGTGAATGAGACAGATAAAACCTATTTGCACGCTGTATGCAAACATATATCTTTTTAGACGATGCAACGCATTAGAAATACATATGAATGATGATGACCACTTAAATTTAGGAACATAATTAATATTGTGAAAGTTTTGGTGACTTATTGCTTTCAAAGTCAAAGCCTTGAACCAGTAGCCATCAACAAATCTGATTTATTGCCATGTATGATGTATTTTATTTTGAAAAATACGGGCTTTCACCGATTAATCCTAAATTTCAGTTGGTGTGGAGGTAAGGAGTAAGGAGTAAGGAGTAAGGAGTGCAAGTGTGCATTTAGAGTTAAGAGTGAAAACGTAACTTTAATAGAGTGGTTCTATAAGAGAGTTAAATTATTTCACATGTTTTGAAAAACCTTCAACTTCGGGGACTGAGCTCTTCTGGACTCATTCAGCTCAATGATGGTTGTGTTGAATCAGTCCAATGCTCTAAGGCTGGTTATAAACTGGACAAAGCTGTTGTTCAGAAACTGGCATTGTACCAGTTTTTCCTTTTTTTTTTAACACGCTCACCCCGGTGAGATGAAAACAATCCTCCACCCAGCCACTGTAACCATCAAAAGCCGCCTCAGGAAGGATCTTTGTTTACCTTTGTTGCAAATGGCAAGAAGTTCAGAACGCCACCAGGGCGCGCATTTAACAGTTGTTCACTTTGGCCAAGCTGACAATCACGATTGTTACGAGAGTTAAACAGTTGGTTGCATTACACAAACAACACTCCCCTGTGTTTGTGTGTGCACATTTAGCACACAAAGCACAAAAGTGGAACGTGGGGTTGACTGAGTGATCATCCCATAATGCGGCGCGCTCGGGGTGAGAGGGGGGCTGAGAAAGTTCCCTTGGCTTTACTGGGTAATCCCTTGATAAATAAACTGGGAAGAAAGACCACCGCTGCTATCTGTAAGCCAATACTCCCCGAGAGGAGGGATGGCCCTGGGCTCGGCTCGCATGAAGCCGACTCTCTTGCTGTGCTCTTTTCACATTCTTGCTTCAGGAAGATATGTTCATACACACATTCAGTCGGATCTACAGGGAACACACAGATCTTTGCAAACATCCACTGTCGGGTAAAAATAACCCTATTTGTTATTTTGATTGGAGTTATTCCGTTGGCGTGCAAAATGATAAATCTGAATCCTGTGAAGCACGTGAATGTGCCATAGCTGTAAAAACACTGAGCCATCCTGTGCACAGCAGCAGAAATCAGATTTCATTGGGCAGCTCAGATGCACATAGAACACATGCCTTGTGTTTCCCCAAAGTCTTCCCACGTGGAGAACATGCATCCCGTCAATCCCGCCGCCAACCCTCCTCCATCGGTCTCTGTCCTCAGGCAATCATACGAGGAATGCTTCACAAAATAGCTGAAATTGTGAAGGTATAACAAGGACAAACAGGTGGTCCCAAACACACACGAACACACACACAGACACACACACACACTCAAAACCAAGTAGTCATGCTGTGCCCAAATGGGATTTTCATTCTCACGCCATCATCAGGTCAGGAGATAATTGATTTATGACCATGTTTTAGCACATGTCGTTTTTCAGCCTGTCATCTGATTGGCCCTCAGGATTATATGGTCATAAGATCCAGCCTATAAGAACAGCATGTCTTTATTCCTCAAGAGGATCCTGGAGAGGATACTGTTTATTTTCTCTACAATGACTTTGTGTTCTGTTTACATTGTTGTGTGTTTACTAAGGCATAAGATTGATTTGTGAGTTCCTGCTTTGTTTTGAATTGCAGGCCAGTTTCCCCGATTCGCCTTTTTGCTGGGCCTCCTCAGAAGTACTTTGTTTCCCGACCTTTTTCTCTGTGGCTTGGTTGTAAAAATAACAGGGAAATGCAAACAGAACTGTGTGTGACCTCCTCTTGATGTCGGTATTTTTCACGGATGTTTACATATTTTTGCCTGGAAGAATAGCAAAGTGTCACACAAAAGCAGGTGAGAAATGGCGAAAGGATTCAAAACCTCCCTGTGCCTCTTTGAAAAGTTCACAGTGACATTTTAACACCCTGCCTTTATCATCCCTTTATTGCCTTTAGGGAAGGAAAAAAAACAAGCTTTATCTTCTAGTTTTTATAAAATCTCTGGACGTGTGCGGTGTATCATATGTCATTTAATCTTAAAACTTTTATAAAGGTTCAAAACTAACCTCTGAAAGTTTGTGAAAGATCGTCCCCTGTGTTTGCCCTGTGATGGACTGGCAACCTCTGTGTATCCTGCCTTCATCCAATGTAAGCTGGGATCACAGCCAGCTGATGGAGTTGCACTGAGGAGAATTGGATGGATCAATTGTGTCCCAATCAATCAAAGTGTAGCTGATAAAGTAACCTTTGGGTGTATAGCACATATAGGATAACGTACGATCGGTCATAAAACTTGTCCAGCTTTTTCTTCAGACTGTCTTCGTCAATGCGCACACACACACACGTGTGCACACATGCTCGCGGGCACGCACGCACAGCTGTACTTTCATCTCTTCAGGCAACTCAACGTTGACTTGCAAGAAAGTCCTGCACACCTTCGCCACAACTACTACTCGCCTAACCCCAACGTTAACCTCAGTTTAACCTTAGTGTAACTTTAAAAACGTGTCATCATCCCAACTTCAGATATTAAGGTTAGTGCAACCTTATTTCTGTCCCCATAATTCATTCAGGTCCCCATAATGTCAGTGTGGTAACAGATTTAGGTACCCACTGTGCAGTTAAAACACATGCACTCATGCACACACAAATATACACACATTACTCGATGACATAATGCATTCCTTTGCCCTTGCCCTGACATTAACCCTCGCATGTACGTTTTCTTGCCCTTATCCTGATAGTAAACCCAAAGCTAACCCCCAACTTCAGTCCTTAAGCCACATTTTAAATGGTACAGCATATTCCCTTTTTCTGGGATCAACCATAAAGGTCCCCACTAGGTAGGTAAATCAGATGACACACACTGCCTCATTCACATTGCTGCGGACCTCCCAGGCGCTGCAGTCTGGACATGATGTCATGGGGCTTTATATTGTCTTACGTGTGTGTTATGAAACACAGTAAGCTAAATGAGGAACAAACGTATGATTTACTTGAACATTATCCAACAAGCATTCATACATATAAGTGTCCATGTGTGTGTATATATATATGTAGATATATTTACAATTTCAGCAAGCTTTTGTGGTGAAGTTGGACTCTCTTCTAGCCGTTTCCCAGCATTGCTTTGTGACATTTATGCAAATACACATAAACAGCGATAAAGTGTGTCTTCCAATAAATGTCTGGGAACATGATGCAGCTATAGACGCTATGCAAATCAAACAGGCCATGAACAGCCGCTGAAGCATTTCAGTGCATGCAAAGGGCATTTGGCTTATTGTGTTGACAGCACTACATGGACAAAACAGTTGCTACGTTCTATCTTTTCTCACCAGCCACAATGTAATGTGTATGCATGTGTGTGTGTGTCCCATGTTTGCATGTGGACGTGGGCCCATGTGCATGTGTGGCTGTGGGTCGCTCTACCACATGTGAGCATGTTTTATGGGTCTGGAGGGAGTTAAGGTTAATGCAGTAAAACAACCTTCCGCGTGCCCAGCGTCTGCCTTCGGAGACGATTTAAGACCCGGAGAAGTTTGGAAAGAAAGGCCACAGTGAAGGGTGAAGTGCAGGGGTAAAAAAAATACAGCATTGCGGCAAAGACGCTAAAAAATGAGCAGGTAGTTCGTTAGGAAGCGATCTCTCATATTGTGACAGTCTAATTGCTTTGAGAAAACTAGCTTTTAAGCAAGAAAAACCTTACGAGAGATGACTGATCCGCTCGCCTCACCCTGTGGGTAAAGCGTATTTTTAGCAGGATGGCAAGACACATTTTGCGACTGTTAACACGTTTTTCAGCTGCTTCCAGACTAATCTAAAGTCTTCCCAGCATGTGGACACACCCCTGCAAGCAGCAATTTAATCACACAATCTTCTTTGCTTCTTCCCAGATGAAGTTTATGTGTTTGTTTGTGCAACAGCTTTAAACACAGATGGTTCTGCCCACTCGCTTCACAGACATGCTTTTCCCTTCATCCATATTCTTTACGTCTTTTTTAACTCGGGGTCACAGGGTGCTGGATCTAATCTGAGCTGACATTGAGTGAAGGCAGGGGGTATCCTGGTCCGGACCGGCTATCAGTCTATCACAGGGCCGCCACAGACACACAAGGACAATGGAAATTCATTAATTGACCTCGTATGCATGTTTTTGGTTTGTGGAAAGAAACCAGAGTTTGGAAAAAGCCAAACCAACAGGTAAAACATGCAAACTCTGCATAGAAGCTGAGGAAACCCGATCAGCAAAACTTGAATTCATGTTTTTGAATGCATAAATCGGAAGAAGTGAATGTCATCACTGTGTTATTGTGCAGTATCGTCACAGTTTTATCTTTCAGTCATTGGATCTACAAAACACTCAAGATGATCTGGACCCCAAACTCTTTAATCTTCCTCACACAGGAACAAGCATCATTTACACTTCCGTGCCTTTATTGTCATTTGCCCAGCAGTACAACAGAATTATGTGTTCTTTGGGGTAAATACACACAAGGACGGTAGGAGACTACAGGTAATAAATAACTAGCAATAATGTTGGAGAAGCTGCCCTATACAAACATAATAACAGAATCCACAGAGAGTAAGACAATGCATACAAATGAACCGCCATATTTTAAAGGCCTGGGGGGGATTTTTCACCCTTCAATGACCATGACTGATTTAGCGAGGATCGCTTTATATGGTGTTTGCATGTTTCGTCTGTGCATACTGTGTGTGCACTTTCCAAGTACTTCTACCACTATCCCAAAGCTTTGCACGCGAGACCAGCTGTAAATCCTCAATTACCCTTATGAGAGAATGTGTGGGTGATTGTGTGTTTCTTTTTGTTGGTTCTGTCCAACGTCAGCAGCATTTAGTTAAATAAGGCAAGTAAAAAAAAAAAGGGAATGGATAAAATTAAGCCTAATTTGCCTGAAAAGTAAATAACAGAAAGGAAATCAAAGTCAGAGAGACACTGTTGTTCACTTGTTCTGGTAAAAGTATAAATGTGCTTTAATGTGTGTTGGGATTGCATTGATTTCCAAGAATGAGATGGCGACTGATGAAAACCAGAATAATTACCACTGCTTATTACTGTAAGACTTCCATTTCTGAATCCAAGGGGAATAAATTACGCTGCTAAATATCGCCTCGTCTCTTCTGGATGGTCCTCCACTATAGAATGACTCATCCCCCCCAGACAAAGCCGTGTGTGTGCACCAATCACTGTAAGGAGTAACTCAGTCCTGCATGCATTACATTCTGTCTCTCTGGCTAATTGAGAACCACTTAATAACGCTGCCCGGAGGCTTTTAAGCCAATGAGATGTCATTGATTTTGACTCTCGGTTTGAAGCACACGCCCCTTCATTCTCATGACCCGGCTCTCTCCTCCTCGCCGCTACCGGCTTTAATGGCCCACAAGAGATACTTGCCACAGTTGCCAACTGTGCGCACGTGCACTCACCTCCATGAGGTAGTGGAATGTTCTACATTTACTGTCAGCCCTCCTCGCAGTAACTCACTCATCGCACCATTTTCTTTCATCACATCCGTCACTTCACACCCACCCTTTTCCCATGTTGTCCCTCGCCGTGAGCTCTGCAGCTCCATAACTCTTTAACCTTTCTTCGCTCTGATCACTCAACACGAATGTAGGCGAAGATGCCATCAATCTGACAGAAGCAGTTCATTTTCCAATAACTGATCCGCTTTCTCTTGTGTGGGTGTCATCTGGTGGGTTTGGAAGCTGCCGCGGCAGCAGCAGCTCCACCCAAACTTTTACAAGCTCCCTGAGCCTAACAGGTGTCTGTTTGCTCTATTCTCTCCCACAGGTGGACAAAGTGTGTGGCCTGTCTACTGGAGAACCTACAGGCATGCAACCTACGAGCACAGAGGTTGCAACCTCCACCGTGACCTCATCCTCTCCACTTCCATCTGCCGCCCCCTCCCGAGCTCTACCCGAGCAGTGGCTGGGGCAGCTGGCCCACTTGAGGAGGTAAAACAAAGCTTCCAACACAGCCGTGATCATTTCAATAATATTTAAACTTTTTTTCTAGTGCCTGCTGTCGTCTTGCATATTTCTTTCAGTAAGTTTTGTCTACTTACTTAGCTAATCTGCCAGACTGTCAGTAAAAAGGAAAGTTTAATGAAAACTGAGCAGGTATTTTCTCCGTTAAAGTCAAAAAAAGGTCATCATGCATAAAATACGACTTATTCAACTGAATTGGGCTTTTCCCAGCTTATTTTTTAAGCAAAAAACCCTTAACAAGCTGTTTTGTAAGCAATGATGAAACCAGTAAAAAATATTCTATATAGGATATATAGAGAGGAGTCAAGTTGACTTTAAAATAGGCTGAAAAACGTTCAGCCTTTCGTGATAAGATTTTTTGGAGTGCAAATAAGAAAACTCAACTCAGTAAGATTTACATTTTTTGCAGCGTGGTTAGCGCCTCACTGCTGCCATCACTTTGCACTTTCTTTCAATGGTTCGTTAGACAGACCACGTATCCACACACACAGTGAACGCAGCGCCTGGCGCTACAGTCCATGCCCTCCACCTGGCCTCCTCAGGCAGCCACCCCGTGCCCACAGCAGCTGGTAAAGAGGGGGAGTGTGGGTAAGATTAATCTTGATGGACCAACAATTTCCTGTTTACCCAGACGGGGCCATACCACCAACTTTGCACACCACCAGCCGGTCCCCGGCTTAAATAGCACCACAGACAGAAACACACACACAGACACTCTCATGCAGGTTTTTTTTTTTCTTCTTTTTTTTTTTTTTGTTTGCCTGACCTCGTCCCAAACCATGAATCACTGAACTGATGCCAGTCTAGCTGACAGGTCTGGCCTGGCACTGCCACCGCCATTCATGGCTACACAATCCGCTCACTGCTCGCTGCCAACGCTGACCGGAGCACATGTGAGCGCCGACCACTTCAGAGGCATGGCAACGCTGAGCGCAGTGAAGGGAGAATAGTGTAGTCCTGAAAAATATGAAACCTGATAGAGTAGAGCAACGTTTATATTTTGTTTAACGACGGAAAAGACGAACTTCTCTGGCTTCCTTGTGAATATTTAACTGTTTGCACATGTGGGGATGTTTGCTTGTCTCTGTTTACCATTTTAATGTACTCATTACATACCATTATCTGATTCAGTGTTTGAAGTGGTGTGGGGGTAAAATGGTGGGCATTGATTTATCTGTGGTGTTTCTGCATGTGCATGATTAATCACTCTCTTCCAGGGTCAATTGACTGTCTTCTCTCCCTCTTCCCTTCGTGTCCTGTCATGTCGTCCTTTTTTTCTTTCTCTCAATCCCCGTTTCACCTTCCTGCATCCTCCTTGCTTGCAACAATCTCCCCTGGACTCCAACTCCCAAAACTCCCAGCTCATTCCCCCTGAAACCCTCCAAGAACAATAAACATAGTCTGAGAACGCTCTCTAGGTAAGCATGCACCCAGGGGACTCATTTATCTCAATCCCTCTCACAGCACCTCTCACTCAGTACGTTTACATGAACGAAGTCGTCGAACTGTAGTCTCAAAGCTCCACTAACCAGTCAAGTTGGATTTCTCGTCTAGTCTGAAGACACATGCAGAAGAGAAAAATCACACGTCCGACTCCGTCTCCATAGATGGCGCTGTGTCCTTCACAGTTCAGCGTGTGTTATGTTTTGAACTAATTCTGGTTGACCTGAAGATATGAGAAACAATAAATAAAAATGACAGAGAGAGATGTTGCTGTCACAGCGTAAATATGCATACCTCGTCCGTCCAAAAGCACGTCTCTTGCTTCTTGGCGCCGTGTCGTTTTTTTTCCCCGCCAGTTTCCAAATCGCTATATATCAGCTTGCTCAATTTGAGATATAGTCATCTCTGTCTGACAAAGTGGTGCATGCACAAAATGCAGATTCCCATCTATGCATGGAAATGCGCAGCAATAGCTTGACTATCAGCAACATTATGTAGGTGTTGTTGTCTAGCTATTGATTTTCAAATGTTAGCTGAGCTAAGCTGTTCACATGCATTTAAAAAGTCCAGTTTCAGGTCTCAAAAATTCATATTACATTCTACTCTTCAAGTGTTGTTTTTTATCACTTCCTGCATCAGCACACGACTTATCACAACCTTCGCTTGGCTCAGCTGGGCCTCATGGGTGGCCACAATATGTGCCCGATCAAAATTCAATGCTATTGTTCTGCTGGAGATGACAGTGTCTGTATTGACAACATGTGTTAGATCTGATGAGGCAAGCTCTTCACCACACTGCATAATTGAGAAAAATGTGCTGATGCAGTGAAGTGGTCACATTCAAATGCATTCATTTTCTGCCACTATCAATATCATCATCTGTATTCATTACATGCACGAATTGTGGAAAAGAATGCACATTCTGTTTGTTGTTAGGCAAAATATCATATTGCAAAGTGTGCCCACACCAACCACATTAAGATGTGGTTCTGAATGCCACAATTACACAGTGCATTCTTCACTTGTGTGCGTTCTAACATCGTGATTGATTCAAAAAGATATGCCGTGCGTGTTTCAAATCCACTCAGTGTTTTTCTGTCCTTGTTTTTCCGACAGGGAGTTCTTGATGCACCTACAGCGCTACAAGTCCTTCTTTGCGGCCTTGCCGGAGATGTTGTGTGAAGGCGAGAACGTCGTGGAAGACGCCACATGTTGGAGCGGAGATAATGTGGTGGAGAGGTAAGAGAAATTTCATGATTTCGTCGGACCACCGAACACAATATTTCAGGATCAGTTCGATGTTAAGACTCAGATCTTTCATACAACATTTAGTTTCTGCCGTTGCTACTTAACTATAGTTGGTTGTGGCATAAGGAATTCAAAATCAGGGGTCTCTCTGGTTGCTTTCACCATGATTTAACATTTCGGTAATTTTTCCTGAGGTTTACTGCACTGGTGAGGCCCTGAGCTGTTGACTGCCTGGTTGTAAATGACTAAAATTGAGTAGAGCTGTGTCCAGAATGCAGTTTTGGATGATTTTGTGCACAGGAGTGATCATGCAAACAATTTTAGGACTAAATATGCTGATATAGATTTCATTTTCAAAGCTCACTTTGCAAAAACTTTTCTGTGTATTTGTTTGAGTGCTTGTTTTGGATGATATTAAGCTGTGTGTCAGCGTGTCTGCCTGTTCTTAATCAGTCTGGCAATAAGGAAATCATTAAATCCATCCCCTCACTCAGTGAATGCAGGCAGAAGAAATAGTCGCATGGAATTCTCCTCCATTGTATAAAAGTCATTTAAAGAATTATCTGTTGCTATTCCCTCTGTTGCTGCTCCATTCCTTTTCTTTTCCATATTTATGAGGTTTTATCTTGTGCTGATTTACAGGCGCAGCCTTGAAACCCCTTTTTCCTGCTTATGGTTTTGGGGCCATCTTTCAGAGACTGAATTACTTACTGTCTGCATGTGTGTGGTTATGCAGATTGTTGTAAAACGATTCCCACCGCTGTATCTGTGTCTTCGTCGCTCTAGAAACTCAGTCCGCAATTATGACAAGGTCACGCTCTCTCCCCTCGTCTGTGGTGGCCTCAGACTGGCAACCTCCGCCGCTTGGCACCGCCAGTATTAGCTTAGGCAGAGAGAAACCGGTTTACGGGACTTCTTTTACCCGTGATTCTCAGATCACTCAGCCCTTATGATGCAAATGATGGGAAGACATGACGCATAGGAGCAGAAATCTTGGATTTGGCGAAGTTTTTTTTTATTATTCTCAGTGGTCGGCAATATGGATTTTGTCAAAGATCTTTAGGAGGGAGTTGGGCATCTTTCCAGATTGTTTGACTTGTTGGAGTTTGACTTTTT
>JAUESE010000048.1:2832943-2845254 GCA_032274725.1 Malacoctenus triangulatus | reverse complement strand
GAGGAAAAGCTAACAAAACCAACTCTGTACAAACAACAAAAGTACAGTACACTACTGTGGAGGCCGTTGTGCGTGTGCATGTGTGTGTGTGTGAGCCTGTGATCCGTGTTCAGGCTGCGTGTGTGTGTGTGTGTGTGTGTGTGTGTGTGTGTGTGTGTGTGTGGTAACCTGAAACCACAGGGAAAACGTTCCTAGAATTCCGGGTGGGTTTGGTGTCGTGGCTCGCTCACTGGAGCCCCCTGAGTGGTGCCGGGAATGCGGCCTCTGCACGGAAGAGCTACAGAATGAAGGGGAAAGTCCCGCCCTATTTTCATACATCCATATACACTTTAACCTCCTGACAAACACACACACACACACACACACACACACACGCACGCACGCACATACATATTCTTTACCATTTTAACAAATAAAGCATACACATTGGAAAATCTGGAAAAGAAGCAGTTATACTCATTATTCAAATAAGATGTGATAAATCTTTACTTCTGCTTTGATCCTGCATCATTTTCTATATGATAAAATACATTTGACTTGAAACAAGAAAAATCTACTTGGTAAACATTACGTTTTCAAGTGTATAGATACAGTTTGGCATCAGAGTAGCACTTTTTAATACATTGGATTCTTCTTTATTTTCTCAAACTTGTATATGCATATCTTGCCCACTATTTCAACACAGAAGGGTTTGAAAATGTCCATATTCCAGCAGAGAATGGCTGTCTTGTTGAGAGCCGTGAGTGATGATGACAAGAATAACCAAATGTCAACTGGATCTGGTTCATATTTGGCTGCCGGGTTGGAGGGTGAGGACTTGGCTGCCGTGAGTGAGGAGAACCGGCTCCGTTGAGCGGCGCCCTGGCTTTTTGGCTGAAAAAAAAAAGGTGGCGCAACCGTTTTCCCATGCGGTCATTGTTGCTGGATTGTTTATCAGGTAACAGCCCATCAGGCATTCTTCAACCTCATATTGGAGCCAGGGCAGCTTAGCACCTCAACAAAACTGATTATATTCAAATGGCTCGTCTCCTGCAGAGGAGATCGTCTGACGAAGCATGAAAACATGTTGAAAAAAGCAGCAGATAAGAATGTGGGAGAGACACACTTGTTATTTTGATGATTTTTTTCTTGGCAGAAATCACTTTAACATGACTCATCCACCCAAAAGATACACCATGTCATGTCAAAAGGTTTAACTGTTTTCCAGCTTTTTTGAAAGTTCTGACCTGTTCCCGAACTCTGTGAAACGCCCCCCAAAAAATAACTCTCAAATGCAAAAGTTTTGTGGCTGCAGAAAAAGGGGCTTTACTGAGATATTAGCAGTCGTCCAAACACTGCATGCTTGTTATTTGAATCATTGCAACTCCACTATTTAAGCACAACACAAAGTTCAGGTTGAGGACATGAGAGAAGCAATGCGAGGCAGCTTTGACTCAGTGGTGTTGTGCTGCATAACATCAGAAAAACAACCACAAACCGATTGGAATCGAGTACGCAACCCAAAAAATATATAATGAAATAAATGTGATGAAATACGTGTGAAATACAAACAGACTAAAAGCCTGTAGAGCAGTAAAGTTATACAGCAGGTCTTTTTTTTTCTAATTGGACCCTGAACTGGGGTCTCAGACCCCCTGGGGAGGGTGCCAGAGATCCTTGATTGGACCCTCTCTGTGCCAACGATTAATGGGAGGACCCTCGGCTTTGCCCAAACTTAGTTTGTCAAGTAAACTAACAAGGCAGTCGGTTTGTTTATATGTCCGAGGGTTTTGATTCACTGCAACGTTTTCATGAATTGGAGATCACAAAGGTGTTTGACAGGCAGTCAGAAGGGCGCTCCAGGGAAAAGAGGTTGGGACCCCCTGCTCTTAAAGGCCAGTATTAGCCTGCCAGCCATATGTTTGACACCCCTAAATGAATTGATGCTGAACGTGTCCCGGTGTGCATTCAAGATCATCAGCTGCTCGATGCCATCTGTGTGCTGCCAAGAAGCTGAAAGCAGCTTCACCTTCTCAGGACCTGGCTAAAGGCACCACTGCATTTTTGAAAAAGCTCTTACTGAGTTCATTATTTTTTTAGATATTTTTTCAAGGAAATCAGAGATGGATTTTGGCCCCGTGTTTATTGAGTGATTTATAAACTGCCAGCAGCACTTTAGAATATATTCAGAATGTAAACAGACGCCAATATAAAGATTCAACAGCGGAGCAATGTGTGCAAGTCTCCTGGTTCCTGTCAGGACTCTGGCACGACTCGCGCAGTTTTTTTTGATGACATCTGAAAGAGGTGATTTCAAGGCCAAACTGAAGGCAAGTATCTCCCAAAAAGTTGAAGATTGTAACTTCCCTCAAGCTTGGACGTTCCTAAAATATTTGATACAGATCACAACCACTCAAAACAAAGTTACGTTCAATATCGAAGGTCATTTATTGAACCGTATTCAATCTGTAGAAAAGTTTGAAGAACGCCAGAGAGACAAATCCAATAAAAATGATGCAGAACGTAACTCTTTGGGATGCATTCAGTCAGATCGTTTCCCAAACCTTCTCAAATGTAACTTCCAGAGTGACTTTTGATGATGTGTACAGTTTCCAACCTGTGGCTGATTGACAGATAAGCCTGCTCATGACAAACATGGTAGTTATGGCTGGGATTTCTGCCAAGAAAGCCATTTTGTCCATGTGTTTGTCAATGCTACCATCTGCCTGACTTCATTTGGATAACAGCTCCGCGACCTTTGCCCTTCTTCTCCTCGCCTGCGGTACAGTCACTCTCCCCCACACTCCTTGACCTTAACAGCAAGTTTGCACAACATCGCAGCAGATAATCCCATATATGTTATTCTGGTGTCAGATAGCTGCAGTTAGAGCTGACTCATTATCTCGCCCATCCACAATATGATCTCAAATGTCCATCTCACCGGGTGTCTGGGGACCGTTTCTGCTTGTCTCTGACTGTGTGTGTGTGTCTTCATGCTGCATATAGGCATATTGAATGTACTTTGCGGTTGTCTGTGTGTGCCCTGAGTGTGTTATGTGTGTGTTCTTGGCAAAGGGTGGGTGTGTAGTGGTGCTCCCACGTGCCCTTCGCAGCAGCGGAGAATCTGAACTTTGACCTCCCTCACTCAACACCCTCATAAACCCTCTCCACTGTGTATCTGGGTATGTCTGAGTATACTTGTCTATGTTTGATGCCTTGAGTTGAAGCTTGCATAAGCAGAACATGCAGTGCGTTTCAGACGCAGCAACTTTAACTGCTCTCTCTCTCGTTTGTCCCCATATGTGCGGTCATGCAGTCAGCGAGTGCACAACTTTGCGGCCACATAACGTAAAATAAACCCATAAAAAACAGAACATGTACATCCAGCTTCTGTGTGTTTCAAGGCTGCACATGTTTTTGAAGTTTACACTGGAGCTGTCAAACTTAAGCACGAGATCATGCCATCCTGACCTGGATTAGACGGACAGACAGACAGACAGACAGACAGGTGGTCGTACCACACCAGAGGATCACGGCCCACTCCGCCCGTCTGCGCTCCGGGGCATAGTTTACTCTCCTGGCTCTGCCCCTGCCTGCCCTTGTCTGCCTTCCAAACACCAACTGCCCCACCGACTCCCCCCAGCCCACCCTCCCCAGACCTCTAACCTCAGTCATCCATGCCCTCCTCGGCATGTAGGCACCATGTGGCTGGATGATAGATTCATCACGCTGTTCTCTCTTTCTCAGTTATTTACTTACTCACTAAGTTATTTACTTTTCACTTCCACCACTCATTCTCTGACAACTGTTTTTGTTTTTACTCTCTGAAACATAACAGATCAATCCACTCTTTATCTCTTTTCTTTTCTATCACTTTCACTTCCATGTATCCTTCATCTTTGTCACTTGCTCTCCTGCCTTGAAAAGTTATCCGATCCTGTCTTGTGAAATATAAAGTGGACAGTGCCTCCACCTACTGGTAAACTAGTGTAATTAGAGTAGATACAAGCTGCATTCTTCTGCCAGGAGCTCAAAAGTTTGTGGATCTTTTACCTCTGAAAAAGAAAGAACAAAAAGATATTTTATGTAGATGTCTCTGACTTGTCTTCCCTCTGCAATCATGTTATTTCATAAAATTTCAAATGAAAGACAAGAAAGGGCCATTAAGGCCATCGTGTGCCTAATTTTCGGAGCCTATTCCCGTTGAATCCAATCTGTGTCATGCCTGCAGTAGCTTTTGAGACAGCTCATGTCCAAAAATATGTTGTCTTTGTTGGGAAATGATGCTTGTCTGCATGTGATTTTCTTCTGTGGGCATCATGGACATGACGTCCTCCAGTCTAATGGGGCAGTGCAGCCTTTTTCCCAGAAATCTGTGTGGTCCGTTGAGTCAGCCAGAAGCACGTCTGCTGGTACATCTCGGCAGGCGACACATTGAGGTGGGGAGCAGTTACACCCACTGACAGACACAGTCGGGACAGTCGGGCCTGGGAATGTCCTCAAAGCGAAACCACCAGCCAATTATAGTTGTAATCTATGTAATTGCCACCAGAGGCTATTAAAGCTTTGAGTGGTATAGCTGTAATGTATGTTTCCATTTGTCTGTCCCCACCATTAGAGAAAGACTTTGACAAATGCTCGCTCCTCATTTTGTAATTTGTTTGACTTTTATGTAACCGAGGAGTCCCATAAATTAGTAGTTGGAGAAGCAGAACAGCTTTCGCTCTCAGCTGCAAATAAATGATGTCAGTTTGAATTTAATTGGTTTGCTGAATTTGCTCTGGCTTAATTTTAGCATACCTGTCAAAATAATTGGCCGCATTAACATCATTGCTTTTTCTTAGGCCATTAACATTTGAATGTAATCTTTTCGCTGTTTCACATTATAATTCGTGCAATTGTGCAGTACTACACTCTTTCTTTTATGGAATCCTGCACATCTACCTACACCCCAGTGGTATCATGGATGACATCCCACGAATATATATATATATATACTTAAAATCCATCTTAAAGGGAAGGCTGCATTTATGTTGCTCAGAAGAAATGAAGAACACATCTTTACATTTTTACAAAATCCATAAAACCTGAAAAGCATAACTGAAAGAATCATTTTGTACATTATTGGTGAAACTTTTTCAGGCTAAAAAAATTCAACATCAAAGTATAAAGGAAAAATGCTGACGCTGTTAAAGTATAGTAACTTCAAGAGGGACTCGGCTTCCTGAAGCTTCGTCTGAGACGTTCAGTACATCAAATTCACCACAAGAGGGCAGTGTGGTTGCACACTTTGTTATCAGCGCATTAATCAAAAGGCATGACTGTTGAATTTATGCAGTAATACCTCCTGTTTTTCTCCCTGATTGATTGAATAAAACGTCAGTACTTTTACTTGATCTGCTTTTTGAAAGCAGAACCAAGAATATAGATTACATGAAGTACACACAGTGAGAAAGGAAGTGTATCCGTTACACTGTGCTGAAACTTTGTTACTTGCTAATGTGGGGATTTGCTTACACAGCCACGGGGATAAGAGAGGCAGCATGTGTGGGAACACGAGGAAGAAAGCCGGAGTGTTGCAGTTTGTTGCCAAGAGCAAAGTCACTTAAACCAAATTAATTCAGCTCTTTTCGGTTGCTGTGATTGTCGGCTAAATCGATACCTGTTCATTAGCCTGGAGGAGCTTTGAGATAAAACATGCTTGGCTGTGTGGAGGCAAATGATGAACTAATGATGAGCCAAACTGGATCGTGTCTCTCCTAGATGAGAAGAACGGCAACAATAAACCTCTCCTTAGAGGGTATGTAGTTACTTGTCAGTGTGTGTGCGCTCTAAGTGAGTTAGGATGCTCGGTCATAAATCATCAATCACATTTTTTCGTCTCTTAAAACTCGCCGCCTTCCCCTTTTTTCTCTGGCTCTGTTTGAACTCCCTGACAGTCCTCGGCTTTGGCCCAGGTCACAGTGGCCAAGGGAGCATACCAAGACAGGATTGGACTTGGGCTGAATCCAAAGGAAAGTATTTGTTGAGGTAGCCTAAAGCTGGTGCTGGTGTCCTCCTGCAAATTATTCTGAGCCTGCGTTTCAGATTTAAGGCCCACCCTGCCCACCTAAGAAAGACTGTAAGGTTTGCTTTAAACCAGGAGTTTCTGACTTGGAGTCTGGGGCTTGGATAAAAAATATATAAATAGACACTCCCCAAAATCTGTAGTGGCTCATTGCTTTTATTTTGAAGGCTCTTTGCTCCTGTATGCTGGTGAGAGTATGTTTTTCTGTCAATGTTTGGCTTACCATTAAAGTTTTGGCAAATCCAACTTAAAAGAGGTGTCCCCTTAGCTTTCTTTAAATGCAAATTCAAAAGGAAAAGGTTTGAAACTGCTGCCTGAAACCCAAGTATAGGTACAATTTAGATTCGCTTCAGTATGTGCAAATTGAATTTTGACAATGTAGGAGGAGGGGAAGCCTCGGGAAAGCCTTTTGCACCCACTCCACAGTTTAAGCTACGTTTTCCCACAAAGACTAAACTGATTCAGCAAAGCACATTCAGAACTTTATTCTTCTTAATTAATTTGGCATCGGCCGTCTTGGAGGTCCCATTTCTCGAGAGTCTTCCTGCCTATTAGCGCTGGACCGCATCTCCACAAAATCATGGTCTGCTTATTCAGAAAGGAAGGGGATACTGCTTTTATCTTCACCACCCAAAAATCTGATAAGACTTGTCCAGTCAACAGCCACCGAGCCACCAGACTGATTGCACAAACAGACACGGGGAGGGCAAACATTCAGGCAGCTTTGCTACACCACATCGAGCTGTGATCACTGTAAAAACAATGAAACTACACAGGGTACAAATGAGAGGAAATCTGACTTAATAGATGGGATATGACAGCTAAATTGCCCTCGGGGGTTCTCCGTGAGTGTTGGCTGCGACGTTCACAATGAAAACAGGATGTGGGACAAATATTGATGCTTGACCTAAGCCGATAAAATCCATTCACAGCCATCAAAACTGATACAGAAAACAAACAGTATGAAGAGGGGCATTCATAAGTGCTGTTACACCTTTTATTGCACTGCAGAGGACAAGCTTTTAGTGAGCAATAGCCAGGAGTAATTTGAGCCGTAGGTCCCTCAGCCATACAGCTCTAACACTACAGCCACTCAATAAACCAGCCTGGTCTTGGTAAAATAACCCTGGGACCTCTTAAGAAGTGGCAAAGCTGTTGAGACCAACATAGTGGTGTGTAATTCCAGCCCAACCACACAGCCATAAACAGCTATTTTTCACTGGACCTAAGCGCCACAAAGACAGATATATCGCCCGCCTCGGCACAGGTGTCGCGCCTCAGGTGGAGTCTGAGACAAAAACTTAAAAGATTCATTAACGTAAATGTCCATGAGAATATGTTTCATGTCGGCTGGAGTAACACAATCGTGGAGATGATGTGACTGGAGTTACAACAGCTTTCTTACTCATAATTCAGCTTCTGTGCAAAGCTTCGCTAACTGGACTCTAAAAACTTGATGAGGACAACGTGACTTACAGACTTTCAGCTAAAACACTTCAGGAATAAGAACTGGGTTAGACTAAGTTAGTTGTTTTACTTTGTGAAGAAAACACATTTGCAGATTTGAGAGTTTCTCACATCTCAATGATGACTCATGCAAACACTTTCTAGGCACAAGTCACAGTAAGTAAGTGTGAAAATATTAAGTTTCAACTTACTGCTAAACAATGGAGATGTGGATTCTGGTTTCTGCAAATGAGTCCCATTGTCTTCTTTGTCATTGAATAAGTTGAAGAATGCCTTGTTTTTATTGCATATTGTGAAGACCTGAAGTCTGTCTTCATTTCAGCAAGATATTTGCTATTTTTCTGCATTCTTGTCTGTACTTCCAGGATAATTACCTAAAAAAAAAAACTTATTTCTCACTGACCAAATTGCTATGCCTGTGAGGCTCTTTATATTTCTGATCCTCTACAACTTTTTCTAAATGTTCCCTTTATCCATGTGGACATTTCTTGGTCCTGGCAAACATGCTGTCCCACCTTGCACAGGTATTAAAGACATGAAGTGAATGCTTCACAAAAATTTGGACAAATCGTTTGAGGTCTCATCGCTTGGAGCTTCAGTGAAAAGCTTCATTTCCAGCTGTGAAAACCATTAAATCAAATCTTCACTGAAACTGAACAGTTACAGTAAAATTTGAACAGCCTTTTGATGGAGTCTCTCAGTCAAACTCGGGGTAACTTTTTTTTCCCCTCAAAGTCAGGCTCACTTTTCTCAGTGTCAACGTTTTTCTGAACATCGATTAGGTCTGTGTCTCGCCGGGGACGAGGCTAACCATGAAACCGTTTCATTTCAAACCCCCCGAGCGGCCAGCTGGAACGAGGAATGAGAAAGAGGTGAGGTCAAACGATGGGAGGAGACAGATAAAGAGGGCAAAACATTGAGATGCTGGGAGGTGGGGGGGGGAGAGTATTCAGGTATAGCAGAGACTTCCAAGTGGCTGCACCTCCTGGTGACACTCGGCATGTTCATGTGTTTACCAGCTGGGAGAAAACAACAAGAACAAAGACGGAGGAAACAAGATTTATTAGAGTTTGTGGTGGTGGGAGAGGAAGAAAAAGGATGACTTGAGCTGAAAACTTGCGGAGAGATCATTTAGGAGCACCAAATAGTAGGTGGGGGAGCAGGGAGGATGAGGGAAATAAGGCGTAGAAAAAAAACCCACATTGTTTAAACTCGCCTGCCCTACAGATGACCCCCCCCCCCCTCTGATCCTGTTTCAACTCTTACAGTTTATGATTTGAGGATTTCCTTACCAGTAAAGCTTTATTTGAAGCGTCGCTACACAACTGCCAGGAGTTATGCCTTGCGAGCGTCCAAACATCTTTAGCCAGCAGTGTTTGAAATATTTGTTTCCACTGTGTTTATCGTCCAAGACAAATCCTTAATTTTGGGGCCTCTGGCAGGCCGAGTGTGCTGTGTGTACACAATATATCCACGTTGCATAATTCACAGGTGTTTGCACATACTTATGTTTACGGTCCAAGGGACAGCATGTGCTCATGTCATGGTGATTAAACGCGAGCAAAGTGGCTTTTGACCAGTCGCCTGTTCATGTCTTGGGTGTTTGTCGTACAGTGAATGGCTGCTAAGCTCACAGCGTGTGAGAACAGTCTGGCCTTTCAGAACAAAACCGCCCGTTTCAGAGTATTTCAACATGTCCAAGGCCCGCTCGTAAAGCTTGCTGGCTACAAACATCCACTCAGCCCCTCCCTCGCTCTCACCAGTGACTTCACTGCTGATTCCGTGCCCTCGTCTGCTGATGGTCAGAAGGGAAACGCAGCATTCATGTTTTTATTTCTTTACTTTATGTTGAGGAAAACGGGTTTATTTTTCGTCTCTAATGTCATGACAGCAGTGTGCAGTAAATCAGTGGCTCTAATAACTTTACAGTGAAGCCAAACACTAGCAGAATTACACAACCTACAAAAGCAGGAGCCTTCAAATTACACGACTGTTTAATAGGTGTGATTCAGAGTCAAGATATAATAATTCTGGTTGCAGGTTGTTAGTTTCTTACCAATGTTTTCTGCTGCCAAGAAGTATTACGTTACAGCTTACAGAGCATCTTCCTCCCACAAAAGAAGTCAGTAAACTTTAGCTGAACCTAATCAGTGAATCAATCATTAAAGTGACCCGTACGGTGCTGTCAGTTCTGCCAATGTGTCAAAGCAACACTGCATTATTACAGCTTTGCACATGATCAGGACACGTCTGACTGAACAAACAAATGGAAGGAGTTCAAGAGTTCCTTTGGCAAGCATACTGTATCAACAGTGTGTCATTTACTGTTCATGGTAAATTCTTTTGTAACTCACTTTTTGAATGAACAGTCAGTTATAAGAATAATATTTCAATAACTTTTTCTGGAGAATTTTGATGTTTTATTTGAGTCCGTTGTTGTTTGAGTGAAAACTCACATTTTTTAAGGAATAGTGCATTTGAAAATTTGTTTAGAGCATGCATACAATGTATTTTTTTTGTTTATTTGGGTCTCGTCAAGACATCAACACATTCAAAATATATGCAGCAGACCGTAAAGAGGCTTTACTTTAAACCCCCGTGGCAGCTGCTTTGTTGTTGACTTTAGCAGGATGTTGTTTACATCTCACAAAGTGTCCATCAAGGGCCCTCCACTGCTGCTCAGCCTATGGCGTGATAGCTGCCTTTATAAAGTGTTTTGTGTTTTTGCGCTTCATGAATGTCAAGCAGCGAGAGAGAGAAGAAAAACACCACAGTTAAAATGATAGTCGTCTGCAAAAGAGGCTTGAAAGCATCAGTGCCGCAAAGATGACATCTTTAAAAACAGCTGACATGACCTGATGTGTGGTAATCATGGGACTTCACAGTGAGTAAGTCCACACATGCTCCACGCGGTTTCCCCCCCCCAACGACAGCCGGAAGGGTGGGGAGAAGCTTTATTAATCATGGAGAACCAACAGTTTGCAGTTTGGCGGTCCCGCCAGCGCTAATCCAGCGCTCTCCTCGGCTCAAGCGGTACCACCCACAGTCACGAAAATACACTCCCCTCCTCTCTCTCAGTTATTAATCACTGACACTTTCCTCCTCCTCAGTTTGCTGTGATTCAGTCTGATGTTTGTTTCAGACGAATCGCTTATCTAAATCAAATAACATGCGGGATTGCGAGCACCAAAGACCGAAATATGTTTCATGTCTATTTAGAGCCCGCTTTTTAATCAAACGAATTGAAATCGCTCAATCATTTCCCTCAGATACACTTCTGAAGTGATACATTCGAGCCGGCACAAATCTGAAATTTTCAGATAGCCTTTATGTTTTATCAGCAGTCAGTAGTTCAGGTTGGTGGCACAGGTGCCTCTTTTCATGTCTAAATACCACTTGATTTAATAACCCTCTGCTGACAGACACATACGTGCAGAGACAATGTGCTGGCATTTCTTCCCCCCTGCATGTCAACGCAGACTTTGCCTGAAGGTGAGGTATAAATTTAGAGAGAAGACCATTTCTTTTGAAGAGTTTTGTTGTCTTTTTGTAACAAAACTTGTTGTATTTGCCTTTAGAGCTCCATTCCCTTTTGAATCAATCCAATCGAATATATCTGTCCTCTCTGACTATAGCTTCCTAAAGCTATTTCCAGTATTGACATAACATATTGGAGATTTCAATGCTCTGTGGGGACATGTAGCTTTCACATATTACAACAAAAGAGTAATATTTGTGTCCAGCGGATTGATTTTATCCCAGAAGATTATGCTCACTTGTACTTTGCACCATGCGTTTCCATTCACTGATATAATCCTATCAATACTCCGCCTCAGAGAATCAACTGAAACAACTTGAAGAAAGATATCAGCTCATGGGGAGCTTATATAAGATTATTATTGATTCCAATTGAAGCAGCTGTTTACTGCAGTTTTTAAATTCCCCGTACGAAATGTCAAACCCAGAGCACACCATGTAACACCATTCGGGCTCATTAAGCCTTCAGTGAATTTTCAAGCGCGGAAAGAAACATCAACAAAACAGCATTTAATCATTTTAGGGGATGATGCACAAAAATTTCTCTCTTTGGCAGATACAAGAGAATAATCTCCTCAACGATCGAGATCCTTGACAAGGATCTCTGTAAGCTGCACAAATGCAATTAATCAGAGGGATTCAACAAATTAGAATGAAACAAGCCTCCAGCTCTCCATTTATTCTTTACTCTTGTTCTCATTAGTAATCTTCACACCGTATGTAAAAGCTGCTTCTTCAGGTGATGTTGGAACTCAATAAAAGTTTTTTCCCGACCTGGGGTCAAGGCATCAAAGGTCACTGGGAGTCCTGAAGAAAAAAAAACAAGACAATAGACCTCCTTGAATAGAGAACAGCCTTTATTGCTTTTTATTTTTAGTCTCCTGCTAGCATTTGGCGATATATTGTGATTCACTGGCAAGTGGGAGCTCAGAGCAGGGGTCTGCAGGCGCTAGTAATTTGCAGGGAGACTCCATAACCTCCAGAAATAAAATTGGGAACCACTGGTCTAAATAACCTCCTTGGCTATTTAGTTATCCAGTTTTTTAATTTTGCCTTTAAAAACAAACCTTTTTGTGTGTTATTTTACTAAATTTTAAGGAAGTTCTCATCTTATGTCCAACTGCGGCGACGTGACGGTTAGGTTGATGGCACACTCGCCTCACAGGGAGGGTTTGGGTTTAAATCTTGGCTGAGGTGCCGTTTCCTGTGCCTGCTGGGCTTCTCCTCAGGTACTCCTTTCACCTCTCACAATCCGTACAGG
>JAUESE010000048.1:2760029-2770570 GCA_032274725.1 Malacoctenus triangulatus | reverse complement strand
TCACCTCGCATGTCTCACATTGCAGCAAAAAGTGCAGCAAGAAAGTGATCTTTTCACTTGGTCTGCTGTTGCGTTCACTGACTTCTGCAGTGGCTCCCGGCCGTATTTCATCAGCAGGCGGATCGCTGTCGGAGCCGTGTAGAACTTGGACACTTTGTACTTCTCAATGATCTCCCAGACGCGGCCAACATGCGGGTGCACAGGGATCCCTTCAAACTAGTAGCACACACACGGGTGGACAAGGGTTTAGCACTCTGCACCGTTCAGGGTCAGAAAAGCTTCAATGAGTCGCTCTGACTCACGAGAACACTGGTTGCACCATTGGCAAGGGGACCATAGGTGATGTAGGAGTGGCCGGTGATCCAGCCGATGTCAGCTGTGCACCAGAACACGTCATCATGGTGATGGTCGAAAACATATTTGAAGGTCAGTGACGTGTAGAGCAGATAGCCAGCAACAGTGTGGAGCACGCCCTGTTTCAAACCGAGAGGATCAATCAGAGGACAGGGAAAATATGGTATAGGAGAGATCTGGGCTGTTCTCTGTGTATTTGTGTGTGTGTGTATCTGTGTGTGTATTTGTGTGTGTGCACGCACCTATGAGTCATATTGTGTGAATGTTCATCTCAAACATGTCACAACATAAAAAGGTCCCACAATGGAAACGATTTGGTATCATAAGGTCAGAAAATTGTCTGGATGAAAACCTGCTTTTGTGTGCAGGAGAAAGAAACAGACATGTCCATTGTAGTGTGTGGTGTTATGTTGTATTGTCAGGAGACAAAATGTGAATGCAATCGTCGCTCTTGCAGAGAAAGGATAACTTTCTAGGATTACATTTCTGCCTCTTAGCGTCAAAAAGCCATTAATTCTCACTACATCACGGCAGATGATGTAAAAGTGGGCACAGTTAACATCGTTACAGGCTTATCAGAGGAGAAAGTGGATGCTGGAATTTGTTTAAAAGATAACGTTTCACTGAGAAATTACGAGCACCCAAATGAGCATTGTGGTTTTTTTTTTCCTGCTGGTGCTTCTCTCAGCGTTTCCACATTTGAGACTCGCCTCTGCGTGTGACTGTGTCTTGCCTTGGGTTTGCCGGTGGAGCCGCTGGTGTAGAGGATGAAGAGCGGGTCTTCAGCGTCCAGCCACTCGGGTTCACACTCCTCTGGGGAGTCTTTCATGGCCTCGTCCCACCACACATCGTACTCTGAATCCCAGGGAGTCTAAATTTCAAGGGGACAAATCCAACATATAAACCTGCTCATAATAGCTGCTCACAATGCAGTTAAAAAGAAAGCAACCCTGAGTAGTTTGTCATTTTTTTTGTGTCAATTTGTGTTAAAACTTCAAAAACTATTTGTTTAAATCCGACAATCTAACTAAAGCAAAAATATTTCTTCAAATGTTTGTAAATTATTTATGATTCTAATGTATAAACAGGTTACATCTTGAACTGCAAGACGCTTCCCTTCAACAAGCTAAATTAATGAAAGTGACTGTCAGTGTTTTCCTTAATGCTGACAAATGAAAAAACAAACAAAATTTTCATTTCTTTCATCTGAACCCTGAAACCATCTTTTCAATGAGAATGCAGGTACGAATCAAACCATGGTGGAAACTCTCCAAACATAGTTCACCTGGAGTTTGTTGCAGGCTGCACCACTCTTTGTCCTCAGCGCCTGGTGCTTCACCACGAGGCACCTGGTGACGCTCGATGACGCTCTGTGGAGAAAATACGACAGAGGAATCAGAGGCAGTAAAGATGAATAAAACCTCAATAAATACATAAATAGATCCTCTGTAGAAGTAAAATACCAAATCGTTTGATATTTTTTTTAGTTCTTGTTTTATGTTGAATGAATTGTTATTGTGAATTATGTGAATGTTTTCGTTTCAACTTACAAATCCCTCATATTTGTTAAATGCATTTTTAATGGTATGAAAAACAGTAAATTCCTGTGATATAAAAACAGTGATACATTTTGCAGCTTGAAAAAGTAAAGAGCTATATAATTTTAACCAATATATAGATTCTACTAGGGCTAAAGAGCACTGATGGTAAATAGTTACATGTGCAGTGTTGGAAAAATAATGATACTTTTAGGATGTTTGTGTGACAAGAACATTTATTTCATTATATTTGTTTATTTTTATAGAAATGGTTCCTCTTAACACATCTGTTCCCGGATTACTCTGCCCCCCACAACAATAACCCTTCCCATCATGCTGTGCTTCTCGCCTCACGTCCCTCCTTTGCTCATGTTGCCACGGGAGACGCACGGCTTGGACTTCCCTGATGAGTCTAAGTGCTCCATGTTGCCCGGCAACCTCGTAATGTACGAGTACCTCAGTGTGTTTCCTCAGCATCTCTGATACCTGATGGGGCTTTGCACTGTGAGCTGAGTGCTGAGCCCCTTTACTACAAGCAGCCCGAGTAAATAAAGATGCTCGCTGAGAATTGGCGTTGGCTACGTGTGCAGGACCTACTTCTCCCTGCACTTCTGCAAAGCCTCGTCTGTGATCTGCTTCAGGTTGATGAGCTTTTCCCCCCTATAAACACCATCTGTATGTTACAGAGGGAGGGAGAGGTGAATGGAGACACATATGAGGGGAGGGGGGGAGAGAAAAGGGAAAAACACCCAGCATGGTATCATCTTTACAGCCCGCAGCTCAACAAAACATCACATCCTGCTGATGTTTTGTCGGCACATATATTTTAAACAGACTGGCCACACAGTGGGCAGCTGAACCTACCTGCTGTCACAAGGATGCTGCTCTGAGCATCCATGATCCTTTCACATAGAGAATCGGAGGAGAACCCTGCAAACTGAACATGAAAAGAAGAAAAACTGGTTTCAATTAATTATGGCCATTGTTTCGATGGAAATCCAAGATTAGTACCAAAGTGAGAAAAACCAGTTGTAGCTAAAAAAAACAGGTGGTTTAGTTCATCTGATTCAGCAGCGGACTAATCAATCGAATGTCACCCCACTTGAGGACAGTGCAAATATTCTGTACTGAAAATACTGAGATGTTGCAGTGCTTTAAGTTCAAGTTATCACAAACATTGAGTGACATCTGCTTTTATTCCAATATGTGTTTTATGGTCACCTGTTGAGTCACAGTCCAATTTTATCCCGACCAACTTCTGAGAAAATATCTTTAAGTTCTGAAAAAGGCAGCCATTTCTAGCTGTTGGCATCTGACTGTGGGAGCTGAAGCAAGAGCAAAGAATTGGTCCTTTGAGACGCTTCGATTAACTCGTCGCTATTGGAAACACACTCAGTGAAAACACTGCAAAACAAAAAACCATAAAACTGTCAGATGTACAAGAGTGCCGAAAGACACAATAGTGAAACTTTAGGAGCTACCAAGTGGAACAAGTATTTTATCAGAGCTGTATTGGTCATGTTCTGTAGAGTTATTTGGAATAGCAACACTGATCATCACAGTGTGATCATCTCCTGCACTGCTGCTTCAGGACTGACGTGTATGTGAGTGTTTTGGGACACTCTGCTCTGTGAGAACAGTAAGAACAATATGTACTCTCATCTCAGAGTATCCAGATTCTTCCAATAACACCAGAAAAAGTTGCAAGATTAGTAGTTGCTTTTTTTGGAAACAATGAAAGAAAGATGGGAACAATCACCTCACAGTAAGAGGTGACTTTTTTTTTTGTATAGCGTGCACCAACTGCTATAACTGCATCTGTGTGCTTCACATGATCAGACAGTGATCCAATAACATCACGATAACAACAGCTGGCTATGTGGGGTAGTTGCACAACATCGGGAGAAAGTGGGGGTTCGGGGCCTTGCCCACAAATACACAAGAACAGGTGGAGATACCATTGTTAGATGCCCGCATTTCATAGGAGCCAATTTAAACTGTAGGAAAAAGGCTGCCAAAATGTAATGTCAGTACATTAAATGGTGAAAGTCTTTCACTCAGAAGTCAAGCCGTTGTTGCTGTACAAGTTTAATATGCAGCTGGCAACATGATGACTCATGTCTTTCCCTCTCATCACCATCTACAGTAAAGTGACCCTGTTTACTCTTACATAATGAACCAGACGCCCATAAACTGCTCCTTCATTTGACCGCCATTAGTCGTGCTGCCCACCGGACGCCTGTCTCATGGCCAAGGTTAATAGTTCACCAAGCACTAAGTTTCAGCGTTGTGAGCAGCATTATAATGCCAGTCAGTGAGGACTCTGGACTCAGCGAAATGTCACTGCGTGTGTGGTGTTGGCTGTCATGCCTGGCTCCATCCCTGATTGAGTTTTTATGCCAAGCTAATTCATGATTAATGCTATTCGTCACATCCAGCAGCTTGGCAACATCTCAGTTTGTTTTCCTGCTCAGTATAGTTCTTGTTTGATGTTATAGATTAGTGCTGGTAAATATGCTCGGACCAAGCAGAGATGAGGTCACTCATACCAGAGACTGCCAGAAATGGGCCTTTTCACAAGTCATAAAAAAGATCCCACTTTGTAGCTAGTAGCCTGCAGCTATTTTTAACGGGACTAACCTTTGCGTGGAAGACGAAGGTTAAATATCTAAAATAGAGCCGGCTTGCTTGCAAAACTGCACAGACTCCGGTGGCTGCGGGCCGCCAGTAAATGTCTGACCCATATATTGAGTGCAGGTGCTGTCAGCGCTGTGTGCACACAGAGGACAGCTGATAAGTGCTGGAGCGGGACAGACTGCACTAGCAAAAGTGAGAGTTGATGTTTTCCTATGAGAACAGGGTCAGAGCGGCAAAGACTGGTAAACTGTTTGTTGACTGTCTGCACTGATGACTTTGTGTATCCTTAAATGTACTGAGGGTAACATTAAAACCATGGATAGAATCTCCATTTAGATCAGAGGATCATTTGGCAAAATGCTGCAAATGAAAGCACCTGATTCTATCTCAGTTTTGTCCACATTTGATTTTATTTTTGCGTGCTGATTGCACTTAATACTCACCACAACAGAGTGAATGGCACCTATCCTGGCACAGGCCAACATGGTGTAAACCAGCTCTGGGATCATTGGCAGGTAAATCGACACTCTGTCCCCTTTTTTCACACCTTGATGAAAGAAAAAGACGAACACAATTTAGGCATTTTAATGAGGTGTGTTTTGTAACAAGCTCTTGTTTCTAACATTTGCAGTGATGCTGGAAGTCAGGCAGACAATGTACTCGATGTCTACTATGTAGAGCCATACATTTGTTTCATGGTGAGCAATGTAGTCATGAGCTACATGACAATGCTATTGTTGTCTATATTCATGTCATGCAAGATTTTGAATGATGTGTTAGTACATGTTATATTTCTAACAAAATTCAAGGGTGTTTTATGGGTTGACACTTTGTTTTATTGTTACTCCTGAGTTACTTGTAGTATCCAACCCATTTTACTGTCTTTCTGTTCGTCTATCAGCTAATTGATGGTCTTAAAGATTTTGTCTCAGGGTTTGATCGTCTGTAGCTGAGAAGGACTTCAGGTTCTCACCCATCTGCCTCAGCACATTTGCACAGCGGCAGACCTGGTTCAGCAGCTGGCGGTAGGTGATGGTCATGTGATGGTCAGGTGAGTTTCCCTCCCTGAGAACACAGCAAACAGAAATAAAAAGATGAATCAAACAGACTCGTTAAGACAGTGTGTTTTTAATGAGGTCTGTTTTGCTTTTCTTACTGTACTGGGGAGATAACGTGTTCCCCTTTCTGCTCCATCTATATTTAGGTTCGGATGCTTGTCAGGGCAGCTATTTGGAAGACTACATTGTGTTGTGATTGATGGACATGCTGAGAGCTTGGCAGCCTGGTAGCATGACTCTGTGGTGGGACACAATCCAAAACCACTGCAACAAACTAACACCATTCTTACTACCAGGTGAGATAAGTAAAACAATCTATTATAATGATAAAACTCTGTAACACCTTATTTTCCAACGACAAGAGGTTCGTTCATGACGTAATTACAAGAGCTGAACACTGGAAGTGTTGCGATTTTATCCACACATTTAACACTTTTTTGACTGTCCAAATATCTAAAAACATGGGTTTGAATTACTAAATCATTCCATAAGTCCTGCTTTGTTTTTGACTCAAAACACCAATGACGCATTAACTCTGAAGCTCTGAGTTATGTGTCATAAAAGTCTTGACATGGTGAAGCTGATTTGCTGAAAATATTTGAGACAAATTCTACAATATCTCCAACACAGCTGTGTGTTTGATGAGGAGTCAAAGTTCAAAAACACACATCACCAATTCAATGTTTTCCTTGCAACTGTTTTGTAATGTCTATTGGTTTATGTGACACATACAGCCTCTGATTCACACAAGTGAATAAACTTTGCTTTTCTTTAACAAAAAGGTCAAATGTACCAGTGGAATATTACCTACCAGTATTTAGAACATATTCATTATACATGGCAATACTTTTGTTGTCTGCTTTTAGTTGTGTACCTTCTCTTGTACTTTTGTTTATGATGTTTATTTAAGGTGTGAGCTACAGTGCAACTGTTTGACTGATGGTCCAAAGAAACCATGTGGTCACTGATAACTTGCGTACTAACACAGCTGGCAGACGAGACCGTCCTCATACGGTGAGGTGACACTGTCATATCTAGCAATAAGCGGCTCCATTACATAAGCTTTTTTGGATGTATTGCAAACAGCATGATGAGCGTTGCGTGGGTGATGTGCACTGCAGCCAAGTTTCATTGAACCCCTATACCGCTGAGCTTGCAAAACAACTAATTCCTGTTTGCAAAGCTTTTCCAGTTGACAGAGCAAATATGTGTCCTCATTTAATGTCAAAACAACAGAAAGTACAGATTTTACACAGAGCTCATGGTTGATTAGCAAAGCTGTAGCAGCAAGCCAATGCTGAGGTGTAGAATTATTAAAATAGTGCAAAAGTGGGAGGCGAGCGCATGTGGAAAATTGAATCCATGAAACAAAGTGACTTGAAATATGAGGCTTCCATTAGAATTCCTACAAGATGGTTCTTATATTATAGATTGGAAATTGATGAATTGCAAATATTTTGATTATTCTAAAAAAGCAAAAGATTGTGTTAAAATGCTCATTTGTGATGCTGATGTGAAGAGAAAGACTGAAGCGATGACATTGTGTTGCTCTGACCAAGGTTTGTTTTGGTGCGCTGGGGTCGGCACAAGGGACACAGCAGTTATTGACTGGAATACCTGGCATAGCTGCCGCCAGAGTTTCCCATCAAAGCCATCATTCACTCTGTGTGCATGTTGTAGCTTACCAGTAATAGGCAACCTTTTCACCCAGATTGCCCTCCCTCACATGCCTGTCCAAGACATTATAGCACATGTTGGTTTTGGCCCCCTCCATGCATTTGACATAGATGCTCCCTTTTGTCACATCAAAGTTGTACTGCAGCATTGGCCCCGTTGCAGGCTTCTTCCAAAAGAACTCATCAGCAATCTCCTTCCAGAAAGCTAAAACAAAGTGATACTTGACACAGTTATGGGCTGCACATTGGGAAGATTAGCTGAGAGAGGTCAATAGCAAGATAACTGCGCTAAAAATAGAGACCTGTTTAACCTACCTTCAGGGTTCTCCAGAGACTTCCTGTACAACACCAGATAGGAGTTAAAATCAGGCACGTGAGCATCCTTCTGCAAGTCATCAGGAGGATAGTACATTTTGTCCTGAGTCTCAGGAACAACCATTGTGGATGGACAAATGCAGGTGGGCCTGTATCATCTGAGGGGGAGTCGAGAAATGGGTTAATCTGGAGTCACTGCTGATCTGTCTGGACCCTCCTGTGCAAGGTAAGAGCACTACAAGGCCTCCTGCACAGAAGCAACACAAATCAGCATGCATACAGACCCACCCCTAATCCCTGATCTGCAGACACTGGCCCAGTCTGCTTAGTGTCAGGGCAGCCAATCGGCCGACAGGGTGCGGCACTCCCACTTTTTCATTGGGTGAACCTTCCCTGGCCTGCCGATCACATTATGTTTCCGAGCCAGAGAGAGGTGGCGGGGGAGGAGTGGGAGGAGAGGGTGTGCTGCAGGATGAATGTTGGGATTCAGACCAACAGAGGCTGGATTTGAGAGGGAGCGTGATGGGTGCTTTCTGAAAAAATGGTGCACAGGAAATAACACTTATTCACTGAGAGCCAGCAAGCAAAGTGCCAGATTAACAAGTTACACTTTGCTTCACTTTTGACCTTAAAACAATGAAGGTGTAAATCAAACATAGCAAAATTGATTTGCTTCTGTCTATGAGTAAAGGAATTCTGTCAGGTACAATCAATCATTTTCTTATTGCAAGAAATATTAAGATGAAAATAATGTGAGTATGAGACTCATTTCTTTTTTAGCTTGACTTTGATGATTCATCTCCCAACATCAACTACCTGCAGGTTAAAGAAACAGACTGAAGCAATTCTGAACTTCAGCATTTTACTTGACACGTTGAGGCTTATAAGTTCATGGTGACTCTAAAGATGATACTTTTATTACTCTCTTCAATACCCTTTCAGTAGTTTCAGTAAGTTCTGATAAAAAAAGGTGCACTTTTTTTGATCTTTTACAATTGTAGCCCATAAAACACTTGCAATGCTCTTTCCAAAGATTCATCTTTTGGGGATCCTTCTCACTCTGAGCTCGATTAAGCGGCGTCAGATCCCTGACATGACGTCTCCTTTCCAGCCAGACCCTATGAATCGATCGTGAGTGCTGTTGTGTTGATGTCTGCCGCTGCGTCCTGTCCATTAGCTGAAACACACCGGGACCAAACTTGAAGCCTCCAGGATGTTTCTGTCCGCTGCTGTTCGCTCTGCAGTTTCGCAGGCGGTATGGTTGAATTATTTCAATAGTTGTGGGTCACTGTTGGCATTCTATTTGATTTAGTTTGGAGATAAATCGCCTTGACTCTTCCAAGGACATGCAGTGAAGGCCGCTAAGCTAACTGCGGTTGGATAACAGTAGCATGCTAGCAGTTAGCTTCCTGCTGTCAGACGATTACAAGGTGGTCGGTGAAGAAATGAGCCGAAGACGTATATATTTCGTCTTAATATGAATATTCACTCACTAAAACCGACATCATTATGTTTGTATTTGTGTCAATAGCCAGTGTTTACGCTTGCTTTTTTCATGTTGCTCTGTAAAACGTGGATCTTTCGGCTGTTTGCAAGAGCCTTAAAAACAACTAATCATAAGTGTATCAGTTGTATATAGCTGTTGTTGAATTTTTTTTCTGTGTTACGTAAAGATGTTAAAATTTGAATGAAACGAGAACATGAGTGTGATTCAGGACCCCGTGTTTACCAGTGTTCAAATTGTGACCATGTAAAAGGCACAACAGTAAGCCCACCAAGGGCTGGAACACAAAACAAGAAAACATCATGTACATTTAGTTGCAGTTGTTCTTATTTGGTCTTCATTTTGTCAAATGTTCCATAGAATGCTCTACTTGTGTCACTTTGTAACTGGTAATGTTGTGATTGTACTTTTTATGTTTATATGGTCTTTTCCGTTTCTGTCCAGTTGTAGTTTAATTTCTGCATCATTTTGGTTTGTTTTGGCCTCCCTCGAAAAATACTTTTTTTTTTTTTTTAGATTTGAGCTGGTTGGACCTGCTCAACAACCTGTGTATCGAACATTTTCAAACGTGATCAAGTTCGTTTTTTATGGGCATTTTTTTTGTAGTTACTATTTCAATTGAAACATTGTTCCTTGAATTAGTGCACTGGGATCAAAACCACAATCATCGTTCTTCCTTACCAGAGTTTAACTTGTCGTCCTCTGTGCTGCAGGCCAGACAGGTGAGGAGCTTGCACCAGTCGGCTGCTCGTGCTGGAGCTGGTGGCATCTTCGTGGTAAGTTACAGTTTTCCTTTAGCCCATCAGAACAGTTGAATGGCAGTAGCTGTCGATGTTAAGGCTTTTCCCCATTATGTGAAAATGATTTTTCTGTTTGCCTTGAGTGACAATCCATCATCAGCTCACAGAGGGGCCTTACCTGTTACTGTCACTCAAAATATTTAAGATTATCCTCAACAATAACTTTTACTTGTCAGGGTTAAGTCTCAGGAAATTTACTCTTTAACAGAGTCAATCCTGTTGTTTTAGAAATATTTCTCTAAAGCAGATGTAAAGTGGGTTTTTTTTCTGCAAAATTTATTACTATTATTATACAGTTATAGGTTCTATGTGTACCATTTACCACGTAAAGAAATTACAAGCTATAACACCTCCAAAAAACTGAGAAAAGAGGTATTTAATTTGTTTAAAAATTAATGATTGCAGTCAAAGCAAAACAGTTTTTTTTCATTAGCAGACTCGATGTGTTAATAGTTCTTTTGTTAAATTGATTGTCAATTTAAACAAGCCTGTTTTATGTGTCAAACAAAACTAATTGTACACTTATGAAAACATCACATCATTGTAGTTAACAGGGATGGGTTTTTTTGCTTGTTTTAAATAGTTTTAAAATCAATATGCTAATAATACTAAGGTGACCTGCTTTTAGGTGAGCAGCTTCCCTGTACAGGACGAATCCC
>JAUESE010000048.1:2741017-2756128 GCA_032274725.1 Malacoctenus triangulatus | reverse complement strand
CCCCCCCCCCCCCCCCCCCACACACACACACACAAATTTACACATTTGTTTTTCCTGCAGGAATGGTCGTTTCTCCTGTGAGCCTGCAGGTGGTTTGACCTCTTTGACCGAGCCTCCACCTGGTCCAGGAGTCGGTGTCAGAGCAGACCTGTAGGCATTTCCAGGTGCCACTCTGCTTTTTTGGAAGCAAGCTGTCCCTGAAACTGTTATGTTTAACTCGGACATATTGTGTAAATAAACTGTTAATGTTCCTCTCACTCTGTTGTCACTGTGTCTTATACATGGATTCTAACAAAGACAACTGCTGTAAACTGCTGCTAAAGGTCAGCTTTTAATAATTTAGTGTGAGACAACAAAGCTATTTGTCCAGCTCACTGTGCACTTGTCAAACTAATCTGAACTGTCATGTATGAAAAGACCTACTTTTAGGTTTGCCTCTCCAAGTGTTTCAAACTTTGTCTGGCATTATTTTGTAAAATGTGCTTTTCTACAAACTGCTGATCAATGGGAGAGCAAATCTACTGACTACTAGTAAGTCTTCACTGACAGTCAGGGTCACATTTCTGTGTATATTTGATTAGATTGAAATCGTGCGATTTAGCCTTTTCTTTCCTGTTCTTTAAGAGGAAGTCCGGGTCATGACAAGGTTTTAGCGAGGAATCTTTTGCTCTGAATTGAGGAACACAGACCACTTAAGAGTTGATTCTTGTTATAATTCCCCAAACCAATGTTAGAAATTCTACTCACTTCAACTCACTTTATACCCGTAGCAACACTATTGTTTCAATGTGATGTGTAAACAACAGGACTTTTGATCTAATATTTTAACCAGTCTGAAAGCAAAAGGAAGTATTTCAATTTGGAGCATGTTTATTTTTACAGAATAAATAGACTTCCCATTCGAGCAATTACAGGACATTTGGTTGTTGCTGAATGGCAAAATGTAACTGTGCCTTCCAGAGTAATGAATTTAACCTCCAAGATGCATTCAAGGCCAATCTGTTCAGGCTTTTGTGTGATAGACCATCTTCCCAGAGCATTAACCAACACAGCCCCCTTCCTACAACTGCTCCTGTCATTTCATTTCCATCCCGCCCCGCTGGCGTTTTCGTGTCTAGCCGGTGCCCCTCCCCCACTTTCCTCCTGCCACTTCCAACCCTGCTCTGCAACATACAGTATAATATTATGCACCGTGACGCATGCGCAGCACATCCACCATGATGCAAATGTCACTGCGCAACCAATTCAAAGCTGGACCGCACGTAAAAATTGGCGGGCTGGAAATGTGGCGAATTAAACGCAGCCTGATCAGTCATAAAATATGCGACTAAAGCGTGTAATCATGCTCGGTAGAAACACACAGGTCCAGCCATTCCTCCGTTAACCTCAGCCGTGATCTTCGAGAAAGTTCTCACTGTGACCGCAACACAGCAGCGGAAAAGATGACGTCAAGAGGCCATTCCTGCTCTCCCTCTCCAATCCTCTCTGTCCAAACTCACCCGCTAAAAGTCACCTGCAGACGTTTAAATCCGCCGCTGGCTCGCAAAATGTGGCAACACATAGTCTACTCTTCAAGTTAGAGTTGCGTACTTCGTTACAGCTTAGAGGAAAGCGGAGGTAAATCGTTTGACACATACCCATCTACAGTTTATCCAGCAGACGGAGAGAGCCCTTATAAGCTCCGTGTGGCTCGCGCGAGCACGTGACGCGGGCGGACCAATGAGAACGACGCTTGCATGTTTTGCTGGGCTTTTCTCGGAGAGAGGACGAGCGACGAACGGCTGAGATGTTTTCAAAAGCAGCGATGAACGTCATACAGCCGTAGGCTACAGTTAACGTCCAATATTTAGGAAATAACTGTTAATATTGCGTAATATTCATATATAGCGGAACTCGAATGAGTCGGTGGGAAGGTGAAACCCAGTTTACAGGTAAGACCAGAACCGGGTTCATATTCTTGAACGCTTTGGATCATGTTGAGCAAAAATCCTAGTTAACAGCGTTAGCCATCTGGCTAAGTTGTACAGCGCGCAGGCTAGCGCCGAAGCTAACTTGACGTAAACTGCGTGCGAAAATGGATTGTTATGTGTTTGCGTGGGCTTGGTATAGTTGTATGCCACGTGCGTTCCTCACACTGAGTACTTGTACGTTTTCTTCCCAGACAGAAAAGTCAGCCTGCGTTTGCTCTTCATACCGCGCTGCTTTTGGAGCGAGGGATAGAGAAAAGCCGATAGGAAAATGTCGGGGCTGAGCGGAGCGAGCTGGGTTAGCCGTTGCCAGCCACGGAGCCTGTGCGGGGCTGGGAACAAGCTCGTTAGCTAGCTCGATTGAGGCGCTGGGGAGGGGGATCGCTGTGAGAGAAGGGGCAGTGGAGGGGCTGCAGTGGGCTTTTGTCTCAGCCTGTGTTTTGCACCCGTGTCGAATAAATTGCGAACTCGTATATTATCTTTATGGTAGCCACAAGGTAGCTGTAATTTTTTTTAAATCCCCTCGTGGAACAAGATTGAGTCCCTTTATAAATGGTCACTTCTTAGCTCGTTATATTCCTCATGTGCAGAATCAAGTTGGGAATTTTTTAGCGCTCAACAACATTGCCTGGTGTGTGTTGTAAGGAAAGCACCAGCGACGTGAGCGTTGCCGTGAGGTGGGTGGTGTTGTCTGCAACGATCTGGTCAACGTTGCGGTCTATTTACAACCACCACAGCTTTGAAGATCACAATAGCAATCAAATGTAGTGCAAATAATAGCCATGACTCGGTATTAATCGCAAGGAACTAGCGTAGCTTGATTAACGGGGAGCTCGTGTCTCCCAGCCAGCGACTGTGACATCTTGGGGGTGTGTTGCCTGATACAAAAGCTGCCTGTTTTTACATGGCTGTCTGTGCATCGACCGATTTGAATCAACCAAATGTCACCCTGAAAGAGGGAAATATTATAACCTCCTGCATCGTATGATAATAACCCCCATGATACACTGTAACGGATCTGTGCATTATTACCAAGTATTACTGTGTAGTAGATACTATTTAGTAAAATAATACATTTGAAAAAAAATGAATATATTGGCAACAGATACAGTAGAATCAATTGTTCAAATGAAATAAAAAGTAAGACCTATTTAATGTGTGCACTTTGACTCACATAACTGCTGGTATTTGTAGATAAGACGCCAGGAATCTTAGAAAAACCTCATAACCCGAGCCTCAAACTCATTAAGAATGCTCATACTGTCGTTGAATAAAACTGATCTAAGGTTTGGTTATTGAGTATGTTTTATTGTCTCAACATGGCAGCATTTCAGAAGGTATAACACATTTCACCATCACAAAGAAGTACATGCGAAGACCACACAGTGGTTCCTGCCACTCTTCATCTGCAGGTCTTCCTCTGAGACAAAGAACTACTCGGTCATTTGGAGAATAACTAATTTCTAAAGCAACGTGTACTAAATTTAAACACGACAGGAGATGATTTTCTACATCGAACACCAAACCCAATCCATGCCACAGTGAACGCGTCGCTTAGTAATTTGCTAATTTCTATTAGGTTAATTTACAAAGTCTTTAGAAGTAGTGTACTTGTCATAGATTTTATTCCAAAGCTCAATATCGAGTTATGTAGAATTGACCCTTTATTTTGGCTTATCATGAATCCATTTATGGGTACAAGTAAGGTTTCCATTTCCGAAATCTATTTATTACAGTTGTGTGAATTAGTCCCTTGTTCAAATTATCCAATTCACAACACTTCTTTTAAAAACTATTATCAACAAAATCTATATTCACTCTGGCTGTGCAGATGAATAATTCCATTGGTAATAAGGGTTAAAGCCATTGGTGCAAAAACTCGGCTTACACCTTTGGTATCCTGTGTAGGTAATTGTACAGGTGGATTAGTGGGATGTTCGTACTGGTGTAATCAGATTCACCCACTTTAACAGACATGTCTTTTCGGGTTGTTCTGGGTCGTTTTTTTTTTCTTCTTCGTTTGGTGTCTGTAATGAATTAGCGCTAATATATCTCGGTACTCTGCTGGCAACTAGGGAGGCATCAGATGGTTATTTGGCTTAGCATGAATGAGACCTCCTGCAGTGTTTAAGGTTGTTAGAATAAGGGTAGGACAAATAATTGACATTGCAGTCTATCTGAGTTGTGTTTTTGTGGCACTGGGTACTTTCACTTCAGTAGCTTTTTGTTCTATTGAAGCCACGATGTGTCATCTTGTTTTGCAAGACGCAATCACGTCTTGTATTGCACATCACTCTGCATTACAGAAAGCGTACACACCTGTTTGTTTTTTCCTGAACAGACAGATTTTATTTAACTCCAGCAATGACTTTTCTTTTCTTCAAACTTAGTTTTGTCAGGAACACAGTGTCTTTTCTCTAACACAGAGAAATATGTAACATTTTTCTTGTAGCAATACTTATAAATGGGAAAGGAAAGGCTTCGATTTAATTTCATATACAGGGATGACATTATGACCTTCATGTCAAACTGCCAAAATATCCAACCTGCTCAATTTCTGTGGGTGACAATATAAACACAAAGACCTTCACAATGTGATGCGGCACTGAACAGAAGCAGTCAATTCCTGCGTTTCTCTGTTGAGTCCGTCCAAACTGCAAGCTATTATGTGGCTAACAGTATACAGCAGCTTTTGCTGCGCAGTAATGATGCCAAGCCAAAGTACAAGGTATATTAGGAGACAAAAAGCAGCCTGTCAAATAAATTGTCGTCACAGAACTATGATTGCGCTGACATTAAGTGTTAAACATTTGTGCTGTAAACTAAGCAACTGATCTGAACAGAAATGGGCTGGAGAACACTTGGTACCAGCACTGATGTCGAAGTGTTATCTGTCAGATTTCGCTCAGATCACCTCAAGCTGTTTAAAAAACAACGAAATAATTGAGCAAAATAATTGACTTGAATATCAATCAAAAGTAATTACGTGTATCGACAGCCAAGAAATCACAGCTGTGAAAAAACAACACGTAAACCAGCTGATGTTATTAATTAGTGCGGCCTTTTTGTTCTGCTGAATTCATCATAGACGAAAGACATTTGGAGACATATTGTTGTCTTTCCACTTGCTCTGTTATTTCCCTCTGTAGTTTATCCTAAAAAATTTTTTTCCTAAAGTTAAAATGTTGGGGTTGTGTGATGTCATGACACTTATTCACTTTAAACTGAAGATTTTACCCAGCCACCTTATTTTATATACATAGTCAAAAACCCCTGTTTTGAGTGTAGAGTGGGAGTAAATTGGGTTTTGTTTGGTGAACTGCTTTGAGGAGCGAATATTTAATTGAACTTGCTTTGTGTTTTTCCAGTTTTATTCATCTTGCGTATCAACACATCTGGATTCTGCTGCAACTTCAGATGCTGCACCCTTAATAAGCCTTTAAGTAAAAACTTCAGAGAGCATTATACATCTGTTCTGTACATGCGTTTACATCACTTTTTAAACAGATTTTCAGTCTTTCAATCACAATTTTGGCCCACTGACAACAAACATTTATTCCTCCCACAGTCACATTGTGCCATAACCAAAACCTACATGCTGTCAATATAACCTTGCAATACTGTATTTTCAATTATATTTTATTTTAGAACTTATTGCTGGAGCACCCCCTGAAGTTTATACCTCTAATGGTCTTCTGTCAGTCCACCACCAAATTTACCTTTTAACAATGTGTTGGAGGGATTCGACCCTGAACAAATATCGGTTTGCTTGATGGTGGTCGCTTTAACAAGTTTTATATTGGAACTTCTCACAGTAGAATATGACTGTCTTATCTCTGAAGTCACTGTAGTTCTGTCAGTACGGGCTATGGATACTACAATTTTACTTTTCATGTTTTCTTTTGCAGTTTACTTGATTGGCTTATTATGATCTTACTTTACTTTCCACTGTTAGTCATCTGTCTGCCTCTCAGATAATAAATTGATTGATGTTGCTTTTCTCAGTGATGAGATTGGCAAATATGTCCGATAATCCTCACAATGGTGTGTGTCTGTGTAAATGAATTGGGACATATGTACCTTTTACTATACAGTCCAATACTGGGACTGTCTGGCAGGCTATTCAACAAATAGAGCTTGTTGGAGCTAAGTGCAGTCTTCCAACAGGTCTTGATTCTGGTTTTGGGAAGTCCGGTGCTGGAGGAGCTCAGGCACTGTGTGGGTTTCTACGGTAGAAGCAGGCCAGATAAGTGAAGAGGCACATGACTGCTAAAACACCTAAAGTCTCATAAAAGAGCCTTTAAATTGATCCTGAAGCAAACAGGGAGCTAATGCAGGGTGTTTGAAACGTGCGTTATATGGGCTTGCCCTCTGCTCCTCGTCAGCACTTGTGTGCTTGAGTTTTGCAGTAGCTGAAGATTAGAGATGCTCTTTTTAGGAAGACCAAAGAGTAGGGCATTACAGTAATCTAGACTACTGGAAAGAAATGCGTGCATTAGCACCTCCGTGCTTGCCTGAAACAAACATGAATGAACTCTGGCCACATTCTTTATTCTTTGGATGATACAAGCCTATGTTTGTGTTGATTTTTAATATGTAGAATAATAATAATAACTTGTCTAAAAATCACAAGGAGCATGTATCCATACTTTTAAAGAAGTGAGATTAGAACGGAACCAGTGAAAAACGAGAGAAGCCAGAGAAGCCAACCAGATTCCTGAGTCGGTCTAATGAAATGACTTGGTTCACATTATCTAAAGATGTGCTCAGATTCACGCAGTTAGTTGTCTCGTGTTATCTTAAACTGCATTTGCTTCAAATGTCATATTATTGTTAAAGCTCGCTCTTTATCCGAAACTGTGTGACCAAAAGAACACTAAAAACTTAATAGCTGTAATGGAAAATAGCATGGCTCCTGCATACTGTAGCCTATTCAGACAGGCCATAAGCCTCTTATAGGAAAGGTTATTGACTAAGATGCTATAATGCAGGAACAATTATGTAAGGATGTATAGTATATTACATTTGGACTTCACGCTGCAATGTACTTCATCAGAGTTTAGTTGGCCAAAAAGGCACCTCACCCCCATGTCCTTCACTCAATTTGTTGAAGTTTGGAGTGTGCAGAGGCCAGAGCCAAGTGCACCCTGGCCAAGCTGCATTTCCATCATAAGCTTGACACCGAACTGCACACATTTCTGGACAACATTTTTAGAAGAAGAGGAGATGCCTGGAAAAGCAAAGAGAACATGCAAACTCCACGCAAATGCACAGACATGGTCCTTTGTTTTTTGAAGCAACCAAGCCCACTTTCATTTTCCTGAAAACAGGTTTTCTGTTACGAGCTTATTTGGCAGTACTAATATTATTACCAAATTGATGCATGTCCTTGTCCAAAATGTAGTGAAGGTTTTGTTAGGATATGATGAGTGATGTACATTGGGTAATTATTTGAACAAAAATAGGTGGTAGCAGATTATAGAGGGGCTGGTTGGAGGAATGCGTGTCATGGGAACTACCAACCTAACCAAGTTACCTGTCATTGTTCTGAGAAGAAAGCAATGAAAGTCTGAGGGAAAATGACACCTGAAAAGTGTACTCACCATTTTTCCCCTCACGCTTCAGCTCAGTAAGCACTTTGCCTCTTTTGGTATGAATCACGAGGCAAGTCTCTTTGAATCCACGAGACTCTGCCCCTTTCTCTTTGACATCCTTCAATTTATAGTTTGTCCAGTTTAATCAATCTTCTGGTCATCCTGCAGGATTTCTTAAGCAGCAAATGGCAGGGATTATTTTAGGCTGTAATAAATGTATTTTACACAGACGATTGCCTTCTGAATGCACTTCCTCTTTTTTTGTTTGGCCCATATAATCTGGGAAAGCCCCCAAAACGGTCATAAATTAAACCCTCTCCTTTTTACTGAATGGAAACTCACTGCTGGCCTAACTCTTCAAATTGCCCTGCATGATCATTGAAGCAGGTGTAGTTGGGTCTCTTCAGCTTGCTCATGCTGCTAATAGATGCGAGACTCTGACATTTTTATTGCGCAGAAGAAAAACTGAACCATGTAAAGCACAACCTAAGATTCTCTCTCTTGCGTCTTTTCCTGGCTGACTAAATTTCTGCTCTCTATTATTTTTGCTGAAAGTTGTTGCAGTCGAGTTGACGCCGTGAAAGTGTGTCTGTAGTTTTTTTTACAAAGCGCCTCTAGCCGGGCCAGAGCCTGTCTGCTGTTGGCTCCATCAGCCGAGTAACTGCGTCTTCGAGAGGCCCAGCAAGTGTGCGTTTGTGTGTGTCAGTGCGAGGAGGGTGGAGCCTCCTGATTACACAACATGTGCTGGCTGTTGCCAGCAGCTGAATGTGTGCAGTGTGTTGTTTTTGTTTAGTACGTTGAGTGCTCTATCACTATTTGTAAGATTGATAATCCACGGTGTGCTTTAAAAAAACAAAATTGAGAGCCTGTGACCTTCCTTCAGGAGTACAGCAACAATGGCGCAGAAGCAAAGTAGAGCTGTACTGTTATACTGCTGTACTGTTAAGAATAAGCCCTTGAAGGTCTTTTTTCATGAATGAACCCTCAAAGAGAGAGAACAGTGTCTGTTTACAGTTTAGGCTGGAGAAAGAAAAATTTGACACTGGGTGCGTGTTTTTCATACTTTGTTGTTGGTCTGCTTTCACTTTACTAATGCCAAAAAGAAAAACGGTCATATCCTGTTTACTCTGGCTCTGTTAGTGACCATGCTATAAAAATAGGTTAATGAGGTTTTCATACCAGGACAATGACTGGAATAAAAGTTGAATACAGCACGTTACTCCAGTTATTATTCAGGTTACTGTGGGGAGAAATGATCAAACTTGGTAATGATTGACTGTTTTTCTTTGCTTTTCTAATGCTTCCTGTATGGTCGTGCTGGCATTTCAATAGAGATTAAATAGAATTGCTTAAAGCCTCATTCTTTATTGTCACCTATCTATTTGCACACTGTATCCAGAAGGTGGCCTGCAGTTTACGCTCACAAAGTGACGGCTTACTCGGAAGGTAAATTATCATCTTGAATTTACGGACTGGTTTGGATTTACCAATTTATCAGCTGTTTGGTCCAAACTTAGAAAAAAGAGTTGAGACATTTAATAATACATAAATACACACAATTTGTGTCAGAAATTGATATCGTTAAGTTCACTTTGGGTCCATTTTGAAGAAACATTTGAATGTCAAAGGAATGAGCTATATAAAGGCAAAAAGACGCATCGCTGCATTTACCAAAATATACGTTATAAAATAATTTATTAAAATGTTTTGAGTGTGTGTCTTTTGGCTCCTCCTTTACATACAAGGGTGACTGAGGCAAGTCACGACTTGCACTGAGGACTGTTAGTCTTTGTGCCAGATGTTCTTCCTGCTGCAACAAGGGTTTGAATCCAGGCGCCTGTTCTACAGAGCTGGATTTCTTAGCATGGTGACTTCAGGGTTAACTGGGCTTTCTCTACCTTGAAAGTGGTTTACGTTTTATCGAGGCATGTTGCCACGGTAACTTACACTGAATATCTAACCTGCTCATGAGCAGGTTATGTTTAGGATAAGAGCTCAGCCACAGCAGACTGACCAATCAAATCTCTGGAAAATTGCTTTGCCCCCCCTCCCCTTATGATCATGTGAATTGAGGTGTGCAGACTATCTGAGGGACATTTATGAGTGGGAATTTCATTGTGAAGTCTGTTATGAAAGCCAGAGTTTAAGTGAGGGGGACTGCCGCATATCTGCAGTCTGGTGGTCTGTTGAATCTCCAACACATATTTTCAGCCCACCGACCACTGTGAAGTTTACTCATTTATTATTTCTCAAATGTTGGTTGTAACTGCAGTTACTTTTCTTTTTTTGTAATCAAGGTGAAATGTGAGCTGACCTGTTCTCACCTAAAACCAAACCTTGAAACACTGAACAAGGGTCACATTTAGCCACTTATGAGCCATTAGTGACCATGTTAATGCAATGTAATAATTTTTTTCCTGCCTACACACAGTAAAAACCTTCGGGTGGTGCCAAAAGTATTAATAACACCGATGTATTTGTTGACTGGTTTGGATTTTATGATGTTCTGTTTTATATAGCTCAAGGAGAGACATGGTGATAAATATGAGCTTGATGTTTGCCCAAATCTTCCAACTCATCATAACACATATAAAGCTCTGAGTGTGCACTAAAATAGGTAGATATCAAACAAGCCATCTGTATACTGTTTTACTTTGAGTAAGTGGCTTTTGGAGTGAATTACAGTCAAGGCTGCATGTTTGAATACTGTTGCATTAAAACGATGCTACATTGTCCTGATGCAGCAAATGTTTGCAACTTCTACCACTGCTGCTTCAGATGTGTCAGTTACCTGCACATTGCCTCATGTTTTGAGTCGATTAAGGTAAGATTCATGTCCTGGTTAAATAACTTTATGTACTGATTCCATGGCTGCTTTTAACATGCACTGTTAATACAAATGCTTCAACAGCTGTTTAAAGTTTCGATTAATCTGTTTATGCCTCCACACTGAGAATAGTAGGTCACAATTAGCCACGTATTTAAATGATGGCAATATTTATCTCCCCAGTTGGTTAAACTCTTTGTCAATAAATTTTAATCATTGGAAAATAGTTTGCTGATTTGAGTGGTGTTGTATTCAGTCTAATTATTCAGTAGTTTGCGTGTTTTTTCCAGTCTGAGAAAAAGGATGCCTCAGCAACCTCTACTTGTCTCTCTGCAGCTTACTTAGGCACTGCAAAGCTGTGGTTTTGGCACGGCGGCCATGTGTCGGGCCTGTGATCGGATCGACAGCTCATCGCGTCTAATAGGATGTGACAGGTGGAGATGGAGTCATGTCTTGAATGCGATGATGAAAACTGACACAACATTTCCCTCCTGGTTTATTTTTCAGTCTGCGACCCGCTCGTTGCTCACATGGAGCCTGGTGAATGGGATTCCTTGTGGTTGTGACACCTTGTTAGCTGCAGATGTGTTTTGTTTTACAGTCACGTAGGTGGCTACTTTGCCTCCAGGGCTTTTAAATGCTGCCCACAACTTGTCCTCTGTTGAAAGGGAAAGAGGTGGGTGCTGTTATAGAGGAGGGGAATCTGTCGAAAGGTGACGAGGCATTTTCACACACTCTACTAGTTCACAGTATGAGCATCTAAATATCACTCTAGAGGTAATGCATTATATTTGAACAATAATTCTTCCTTCAGAAGATATGATAGAGAGAGATGCTTCAGGTTATATATTTAAAGTGCTGTCATTCTCCATTTGAATGGTAGATTTGAAGTGTGCTTGAACTGCAACACTTCTCCTGTGTTTGGGCCAGTCATGTGAGCTTGATGCTGCAGTGGAAATTAAGAACAAGACCCACGCCTGGGTCCTAACCTTTGCTCTAATCCCCCGCTCACTCCCTTCCCCCTCCTTTTAACCCATAATCAGCAGTAAAGGCCTCATTGTTCTTGTCCTCTGCTTGGGTATCTGATCATTAACCTACATTCGGCTCAGAGCGGTGGTAGGCTTCTTAAGAGTTTCAGACTCACTGACCAGTTAAATGGGCGTGTTTTAGTGAGAACGGGGCTAGGCTTCATCCCTCAGCCAGTAAAGTTAACCCCTTTTACGCCTCTCATAAACAAACATGAGGGTTTTTTTATGAAGCTTTTGATTTGTGTGTGAGCATTTGCCCTGTGCCTCTCCCTCAAGGATTCAGAGCAGTCCTTGCATGTTTATGGAAGCTTTTAGATGATGGATGTGGCTGTGAAACAGTTCAGCACTCAATCTTACATAAGAATACACATTTAGGACATATGAACTATTTCTGGGTTTTTGAGATTTGATGTTTCTCTTACAGTTATGAAGTAATCAGCTCAGTTGCCTGTTCTAATAGTTTAAAACATTCAGTCTATACCAAGATGCATGTGGTACAGAGTTGCCTTTGTCCTTGATTTGGATGGTAGAAGATTATCAGCAGAACGTCTATTATAGTGAAACTTGAAGCTGATGGCAGCCAAATGTTCTCTTATGTGGGCCAAAGCTCCCCATGTCTTCCTTATTGCTTATTTGTGCAGCACAAAAGATATAGCAGAAGAGCCTCGACTGGTTAGGAGAGGCGTGTTTGATCCGTCTGGGGTTAGTGGGGTAGTGAGAGGTAAACGGTCGCCTCCGGGCAGCCAGTGTCTTTTCCTGTTTGTTTATGATGAAAAAGTGCTTAAAGGAAAGACTTTCTATTGACTTAAGGAGTTTTCTGTCATTTTGTTTAGGTTTTGAATTTCACTGAGAATACAACAGTCATTGGAATGCAATTATGGATGATTGATTGCCAAAAGGCCATTCATTTTCAATAATTTTATATCTCTTTTGTGAATCACACGGACTAAAGATTGATGCTTTGTGGTTTGCTTTTTTGCCTGGAAATTAATTATGAACATTACGAACCTTAAAGATATTCTTTTTGCCTAAACAGAATAAGATATTCATATGTTGCAGACATATGATTTGGTTCATAACCTAAACATGTTCGCTGGCTGCAGCGTGTGTGTAGATGTGCGATCATGCTGAAGATGGCTGGCTCTTTGCTGGGTATTGTTGCCCCTCCTGTCTCTCTCTTGTAGTCTCAAGAATCGGGCCTTTGCGCCTGGCTTTGTCCTGCTACTCATTAGGAAGTCAGAGGAGGAGGAGGAGGAGGAGACGAAGGCTGGGAGTGGATGTGCAGCTGAGAGAGACCTCCCCCATCATTTAGCCTGACAGCGTAGAGGACCGCCATCACGTGACCGGCTGTTTACCGTTGCAGCAAGCGTAGAATGTCTCCTTGAATGCAATACCGATTTCCCTGCCTTCCATTGTAGTGAAAGCCGACTATAAATCTGCTGTAGGTTTTATGCATCCTCGCTTACAATTCATGTGGTTTCATTTCTGCCACTGAATGACATTCTGAACCCATTGATGCCTTCCAAGCGTGTTGTTCAGTACGTTTCTTTGTGTGCAGCCACATGGGAGACCAGGGGGGAAAAATCACATGTATTTTCCACATGGTGTGTGTGAGCGCTCACAGCAGGCAGCACGCTGGGAGCTGTAGTGGAGTAATGTTTCTGCTGCTGCTGCTGCTGCTGCTGCTGGTGGCAGCAGCGTACTCTGCGTACTGTGTGTCAGGCTCAGTGCTATTCTTAGCCCTCCTACCTCCCTGTCCCATCCTGCAGTCAGTGGATCAAGTTACCGTACTCTATGTGCTCTTCATCTACCACAGCTACACCACCGTGCTTTCTCCCCCAACCCCCCCCCCCCCCGCCCCCCCCTTCAACACACCCCTCGACTCCTCAAACAACTGCCTCACTCACGCAAGGACACGCACCAGCAGCAGCTCTGCTGCTGTCAGGGCCAACATTTCTGCAGCACTACAGGGAAATGGTTCTTATTGTTGTTGGTCAGGAACCAGTGGAGTTTGAGTGTTGGAACACAAAGTTTGTAAAAATAAAAGGTGGCTCCTCCTCACAAGGGCCGGTTTTCTCAAGGGATTAAACTTGTATAGTTCAGTAATTAGAGATTAAAATGTATAAGTATTTTTTTGAAACACGAACTTGCTTTCTTCACTACACTTTGTTCTCTTATCCAGGTATGAAGAGGGTGACTGGGAAACTGAGCCCAGCTTATGACATCGACAGAAGTAAAACATATTTTAGGACAGTGTTATTCACTGTATATTAAAATTTACGGCATCCAGTTTAGTGTGACATTTTAAAATGGCTTTTGTTTAGCAGATGTCAAGAAACAGAAAGTTGCTTTTGGCTTTGAAGATGGAAAAACAACATTCTTGCACCGGAAAGTCTGGAAAAATGAATTATGGGATATTTTACCCATGAGAAAAGCTGTGGACCCCCACTTTGATCTTTTATCACAGAAATAATACAGTGGAGCCAAAAACTGGTGAACACACCCACTCTCCCCTACAATAGAGGAGCGAGGGTCCACCAAAAATAAAAACACTTGGCTGTTTTCCAGTGTACAATTCTAGCTTTATTTGAAATATAGCAGTTAATGGTTTGACACAGGCCTAAAAAGGTCCTGGACCGGAGTTTGAGAACCACTTAGCCCAACAAAATCATTTCTTAACCATCGATTCAGAACTATGTGAATTGTTTGAGCCAGTTCATTCATAAAATTGAACCCCTCCGTGTAGCTTCTAATCATGAAGTGTTTAGGCCTTTTAAAAGTGACATTTTAACATAATCTCCTTTGGATTTGGACTATTGTTTACTCACTGAATCATAGCCCTCTGTTTTTAATTATTTTGATGACAGATTTTTCATTTCTGTGCAGAGAAAGATTTCCTCGGATGAATCTGTGATTTCAATACAGCCTTAGCTGCAGCTATGGTATATGTAGTGGTTGGTCCTCTGTGTCTTCTTCTTGGCTGCTGAAATATTTATCACAAGGCCTGTGTTTGGACTGAGAAAAGCAGCCAGTGTCTGTGGTGTCACATCTCGCTCTGTTGTACATCTCTCAACCTTCTGCCGTTTGTACTCTAGTTGTTCTGATTAAATGGCAGTAAGTGGGTCAGGTGATGGTTGATATCACTGTTTCACCGTTCCAGATCTCTTGCCAAAACGGTTTCGGCTGTAGCCTCTGAGTCGTAGTAGTCGTCAAAGCAGGGTTTTGATCTGGGCTTGAAACCGCTCAAGGTTAATGGCAGAGCTCGTTGCGGCTTTTGCAGCCATGAGCTGCTCATGAAACGCAGTGAATGCGAATGCCAAACTGGCAAGTGCCCAAATACCTCTGTAATTATAGTCACACCCTCCTCGCCTCGTCTCTGGTCCAGATTGGAGTCCTGTCAGCATTTGTTTTCTGGTCTGGTCCGTCCTCACTGCTTTAATACCCCCGATACACGAGCCTCTTTACACCAACGTGTCGGCTGTGGGCAGCTCAATTCTCCCTTTCAGCTGCCTGGATCACACTGCTGCATACAGGCTATCTGCTGACTAATGACGGACCTCTCGCTGGCCTCGACTGCGCTGCAGCACCGTGTGTTAGAAAAACGACACCTGTCAACACCGTGTTATTACTTAGGATCAGCAAAGATTATCAGTATCAACAGAAACAAAAGGTGGAATTAGTCAAGGGAAATTGCG